>JAPQVW010000002.1:67791777-68356777 GCA_028535905.1 Quercus berberidifolia | reverse complement strand
GGAGCACAATTACATGAGGCTTCTGAAGAGGTAGGAGAGTTCTTTTCTTCTGACTCTAATTGTTTTGATTGGAGGAGCAATTGCTGGGCAAGATCTTTGAGCGCTTTGCTAGATTTTCCGACGATCTGGACGGAGTCTAGACTAGATTGTGATCTTGTACTATGAGCAATGGCTTTCGGAACTGGAGGGGGGAATTCTTTGTGTATTTTGGCAATAATCTCGTTGAACCTGAAACTATCCCACCATTTCATAAAGAGTTCTCTGTCTAAAAGGTTCTGGTTGATTGCATAATTCCACATACTGATCTAGTGAATTTTGTACTTAATTGTCATGTGCAAAATTGTTGGGAATTGGGAAGTATGGCTGTCGACCTGGAATTTGGTGTTGAAATACCTTAATGCATCCTGAAGGAGTTCAAGGAAGTTATGAGGAATCGATCCAAACATTTCCCACCACTTGAGGAACCATGAAAGGATTGGACTGGAGAACTTCTTGTCAAATTGCATGAACCATGAATGATCATGATTTTTGTTTTGGTAAAACAAAACCTTTTTGAAGGCGTCCATATAATCATAATAACTGTATTGGGGTTCTGATCCCTTGAGGGCTGTAAGTGTTCTGAGTGAGGAGGGGTGTCCTTAATTTTTCAGCTTACAAAACTTTGGATTATGAATTTATGATAGAGGACTTCAGAGGGGTTCTTATGATCCATGATATTTTCTACTCAAGCAGACTTTTCTTGAGTGAGGATGCCTTTGTGGAATTTGATGTTCTCTTCTGGGCTTTTGGGGAGAAAGTGCCAACCTGTGGGCAAGACTTCCATCGCCAATGCCAGCGGATCTGTTATGTGGACCAAGTGAGGTTCGATATAAGAGATTTTTCTTGAGGACTTCAGAGGGGTTCTTATGATCCATGATATTTTCTACTCAAGCAGACTTTTCTTGAGTGAGGATGCCTTTGTGGAATTTGATGTTCTCTTCTGGGCTTTTGGGGAGAAAGTGCCAACCTGTGGGCAAGACTTCCATCGCCAATGCCAGCGGATCTGTTATGTGGACCAAGTGAGGTTCGATATAAGAGATGTGCTGGACAAAGGGTTTCTTAATATAGGAGGATCTTCCTATTCTAGGAGGAAGAGAGGGAAGCTTTTTGGGCACGATTGGACCAAAAGGTTCTTCAATTATATATGGGATGATTGCTTTGGGGGGAGGTGTGGCTAAGGCAGAGTTGTAACTATGTTGTCCTTGGGGCCTCTCGTAATTTGGTTTTGGAATGGTGGAAACTAGATACCGATTGGTAACAACAGATGGTGACACAGGTAGGGCTTTTGTTGGTCTGGGAGAAAAGGGTACTAAAGGGCCAGGGTTCTTTGCCTGGTTAGTATCTTTGGAGGTTTGTTGCTTAGGCAATTTTGGAGGTTGGGGCTGTACGGGTCTTTTCCCGGACATCTTGTATTGGAGTCTGCAGGAATTCACGGGTTAGGAAGTCAGGGATACTGTTTTGAGTTCCTTGTATGAATTTAATTTCAAAGTCAAAAATGGAAAGGATGGCTTGCCATCATGCAAAAATCTGTTTTGATGCAATGTTTTGAAAATCTTTTTCTAAAACATGTTTTGCAGATTTACAATCAATCCTTAATAAAAACTTTTGATTCAAAAGATCACTTTGAAATTTTGAAATGCATAGTACTATAGATAAGATTTCTTTTTTAATGGTACTGTAGTTAAGCTGAATAGGAGTCCAAATTCCTGAATGAAAACAGACTATTTGTTCTAGGGAAGTGGGACTAACACATTGGAGAAGAATGCCGCCATAACCAATGTTAGAGGCATTTGTCTGGACGACCTCGTAGGAATTTTCTGTGGAGATTCCTAGGCAAGGGAGTGTCTTGACATATTTTTTATTTCTGGGACAACAGAGGTATGAATTGGGGTCTAAGAGGGAGGATTTGTCCGAAGCCTATCAAAAAGAGGTTTGCATTTTTGCCTGAGATTTTGATAGAAATCAGCAATGTAATTAAGAGATCTTAGAAACCTTTGAAGTTGGGTTTTGTCTAGAATGTCATCAGGAAACTTATCAGCAAACTGGATGGCTCTGTCTATGGGTTTGATAACACCATATCGTATATCAAAACCTAAGAAATGAACACTGGTTTGGAAGAGTTTAATCTTTGGGGCTGAGACAACAAGACCATTGGACTTGATGGTATGAAGAAATGATCTGAGGTGTTTCTAATGTTGTGTTAGGGATTCTGAAAATATGAGTACATCATCAATGTATATAATAATATGGCTGGAAAATGGATTGAAGATTTCATTCATGATGTTCTGGAATTCAGAAGGTGCATTTTTGAGACCAAAAGGCATTACATCCAATTCGTAATGACCAAAGGGTGTGGTAAAGGCTGTCTTGTACCTATCAAACTCTTTGATTTGTATATGCCAAAACCACTCTTCATATCAAACTTACTGAAAACCATTGCTTTGCTAAGTTTGTTAACTAAGTCTCTTTTGTTGGGAATAGGATACCTAATCCATTCTAAGACTTTGTTAAGAGGCTTATAATTGATAACAAGTCTAGGGATACCTCTCTCAATTTCAGCATTTTTCTGAACATAAAAGGCTGGGCAAGACCATGGTGACCTAGAGTTTCTGATGATTCTCTTTTTAAGAAGATCCTCTATTTCAGCTTTACAAGTATACATAAGTTCTTGACTCATTTGGATAGGTCTAGCTTTGGTAGGGATGTTCTTTTTATGGAAGTCCTTGACATAAGGGAGGGCAACTTCGTGCCTTCTCCTATGCCAAAAGGCTGTAGGAAGATCGGAGCAGACTTCCTGCTTAAGTTTTTCTTCAAACTTTCTGATCTTTTTTTGGTAAGTTTCACAGGCTAATTGTTTATCAATTCTTCAGTAACTAAGTTCATCATTAAGATATTTGTGATGTTGGGTTTTGGCAGTGACGAGGCTAAGGGTCTTGGAGATAGAGACTTCCTGGAGACTGTTGATGTCTTTAGGCTCTGGGCTCCTAAGAAACTTAAACCTAACTGGTTGGTCAAAAGGATGGGTAGTGATTTCTTCACTACCTGTGATGAAAGGGTACAATAGACACATGAAAGGATTTCCTAAGATGACCCTGTCTGTCATATTTTTGACAAGAACAAATGTGGTTTTAAAACACGTATTGTCTTGGCAAACATGTGCTTTTGGGATTTTGAATTCAATTTACATTTTTCCTCCACTTGTGGAAGTTAATCTTTCTTTGGTTTTCTGAAAGTATTTAGAGGGAATGCTTCCTTCTTGGATGTAGTTGAGATCAGCACCTAAATCTATTAAGGCTACTGCCTCAAATTCAAAATCTCTACTGATGACAATCCTGACTTTGGAGTGCCATTTCTGGAAGTTAATTCTACTGATGGTATGCAAGAACGCTTCGTTAGTAGGTTCTTGTTCCATATCTGCAGTAAGGTTAACTGTTTCATCTATTTCTTCATCTGAAGGGTTTTGTAATGAGGTGCCTTCCTCATTGCCTTGATAAGAAGTGTTTTCTAACTATTTGACTATCTGGTCCATGAGATTGTGATCAACCCTAAGGATGGTTAATTCTTGCTTAAGGGTTCTTACTTCTGATTTGGTATCTTTAATCTCTTTCTGGATATCTTGGATGGTTACCTCTTTCTTAGATTTGGTAAACCTATTGTAGATTTTTTCCAAATCAACTTTGGGTTCCTGGATCCTAGGTTTGGATGTACTGGCTTCCTTAACTAGGGTTTTGTGGAACTCATTGAGTTTTTGAGGTTTGGTAACTGGGTCTTCGATCTGTTCTATGAGATCTAAAAGCAGTTCTTCTTGCTTAGAAAGAACACTAATAGTCTTGCTCCTACAACAACCATATTTGCAAGCTAGGACTTCATTCGTGCCACTAGAGGAGCTAAAGGAGACTCTAGAAGGTTTAGAGGATGACCTATACAACTGGTGCTTCTCTTCTTTACTAGAATTATTTGAAGACTCACTATCTGAGCGATCAAGTTCTAAGAGTTTGAAGATTTCTTCTTTACTGGTTTGGTCACTGATGAGGGTATTGATAAGGGATTTGGCCTTAGCTTTACACTCACTCTGGAAATGACCTCTCTTTCCACACTTAAAACATTTTCCTAATGTTTTAGGTATGAACTTTCCTGTGGACTTGGATTTTCCTTTCTTATAGAAATCATCAGTTTTGAACTTCTGTTTTCTATAGTACCTGGAGGCTGTTTTCTTCCTATGTGATTTCTCAGAGGTTTCTTTTCCTTTGTGTTTGGATTTCCTTTTGGGGATTACTGAAGGTAAGCCATATTGAGTACAGAAATTTCCTATTTCGTACTTGGCTTTGCTTTTGTTGGCTTGACTTTGGATTTTGAGATCTCTACACATCTTCATTCCTTCATTTCGGATTGTGCTAGAGATGTCTCCATAGGTTAGGTTATCATAATCTATGAAACCTAAAGGGCTAGCAAGAGTTTCTTTGACCTTTTGTCCAAATAATGTGGGTAAGCCATTGATGAACTTCTCCTTCCAAAATGGAGAGTTACAATCACTTCTATGCATGACATGGGTGGTGAACACATCTTCATACTACCTATATTCTCCAAGGTTCTTTCATCTAAGGTTACTTAACTGGTTGTAAATCCTAGATGTAATGTTGTTGGGTTTACCTACGAAGTGTTTCATGATCGTATAGATCAGGGTATTGACTCTGTCGGGAACACCTCTTCCTATGTGTTCGTCAAAGATGGGGTTCTCATTCTCATCTTTTTGGATAACATGTTTAATGTCTTCCTTAGACTCTTCTATTAGACAGTTATTCCACCAATCTAACAATTTTCCTGTGAATCCTAAAATCATGAGCTCTACGATGGTCATATGCTGAATCTTGTTTAGGATTTCTTGTTTGGATAAACCATCTATGTTCCATTCATAGTGTGTATCGCTGGATATTGTGAACTGGGTAGTCCTTTCCTCATACTAGAGGTCAGGAGGTGTGGGTCTGGGGTACCAATTTTTGGTAAGGCTGGTTGGGTTTACCTTGGGTTGGTAAAGCTTATTTACCTGTAATCCTCGAAATTGGTCTTCTAGGTGTTCCATCTCTTTTTTAGTTTCTGTGGAGGTTCTACTAGAACTGCTAGAAGCTGTGTGGGCATGTAAGGTTCTAATCTTAGGGTCTCTATTGGTTGTGGTGTGATCTGGTGAAGGGGTGATTGGTTCCTTCTTCACAAGTTCTTCAAGCTTCTGGGCTACGATTTCTAAGGCTGTCTGGTCCTTAGGCTTGAGACTGGCTTGTCTAGTTGTGGGGTGCTTGACTAAAGACTTTTCTAGGGTTTGGATAGGTTTGCTAGGGTTTCCTAGCTGGAGGATAACCTTATTGTCAATCCTATCTTCGATCCTATCAAGCTGTTTTCCTATGACGCCTAAACACTGGTTGGTATAGTTGTTTTGCTTTATTACCTTCTTGACAACCTTTTCTTCTTCGGTTGGGAATTTGAAGGGAGAAGCAACTATGTTTTCAGTACCACGGTGGTTAAATAGTATAGCTTCCTGGGGAGGGTGACTAGACCGAACAACTTTCTTAACTCCTTTTTGTCTTCTGTGGTCCAGTTGGTTTTGGTGATGATACAAGACTTCTTATGCCATTAAAAATAGTTCTCAAAGGATTCAAAGAAAGGGACATTGCTGGATATCTCTTTCATGAATTCTTTCCATTTTGCCAAAACTTCTACCTTTTGTTCTCTAGTATGGTTGGCTATATAGGCTTCTCTCTTGGCTTTATTCCCCTCTGATTCAAATTCTTTGCCTAAGGCATCCATGTCAGGGGTGAATACTTTCCTTATCACCATGAGCTGACGATCAATTTTAGTTTCTGGCTGAAAGGGATCTCTCATATCAGTTCTTGAAGGTGAAGGAGGTTTTTGACTGTCTTGGCTAGTGCTGTCTTCTTCTTGATCAGCAATTGAGTCTTGCTTGGCTGTGTAACAAGGGGTACTAACCTGGGAATGGGTTTTTACACCTTGGAATTCTGGTCCTAGGTCTCTTCTTGATCTGGGAAAGAGAGCTAGGTTTCTAGATGAACTACAATGGGATGAAGGTCTATCTTGAAGAAAGATAGTTGGCTGCCTAAAAGGTTGGCGTAGATCTAATGAAGATCTAGACTTGGGATCCTGGTGCAGATCTATCGGGGATCTGGGCCTGGGTTTAACATATTCTAAGGGTGTCCTAAACTTAGACTGGTCAAAATTGAGTCTAACCATTCCATCGACTAAGTGCTGGACGAGATCTAGATCTGGGTTCCTATCTGGGTTTTCATCTGTAGATGATAATTCTCATCCTCTAAAGTCCATCTTTCTGGGAAGGTTATTTCCGACCATTTCAGGGTTCTAGGTACTTGAACTATGGATCTAACATCTGAGGTTTGGATGAGAGTGGTTTCTCCAAATTTTCTTTTGTCTATGGCTTGGATAGACATGTTTGTTCTGATGCACTTATAATATATTCTATATATAAGGGCTAGCTGTTTGGTTCCATTCAACATAAGAGTTCCATGCGTCTTAATGTTGAAGGTGAGGACCTTCCGGATGTAAGGGTCATCAAGGGCTACAGTGAACCAGGGGCCATTATGGGTGTACCCATTGATGAGTACAAGATGGTGTACAGGTTGGACAATCATCCAATTGTTATTGTCCCATTGTGGGAGAGTACTCCAACATCTGACGAAGACAAAAGGACTTTTGATTCCTGAAACAACCTATTGGATAATCTGAGGAAACTGGTTGATCTGGTTACGACTTGTTAGCTTGATGAGCTTGATAAAGCCATATTCAAACATTTGGGAAAGCCAGCTTGGATCTTCTTCAATAGACCAATCTTCATAATTGATTATTAGTTCGGGGAAGGGATGTTTCTTTTCATAGACCCTGTGGCTGCTATCAAAGTATTCTTCCCTGGTTGACTGGATGAAGGCATTGTCAATATCATCCGGGTCTTCCCCATAAACTGGGAAATGGGTGTTGACCAATATTCTGAAATGTTGAACCATAGGTCACATGATTCAGACATAGCCTTGCTTCCCAAGATACGAACCTGTATGTCGGTAGGAAAGTTGGCAACAACACTTCTTAGCTGGTTTTGAGTCTTAGGACTTAACCTATCATAATCAGTGACCATAATAGTCATTTTATCCATTGAATGCATATCCTCCTTGCCAAAGAGTTGACTAATGGAAATTCGGCTTATTTCAATTTCTGCCTCAAGATTTACTAGGTGTATTTCTAGTGCTCTGAGGGTTCTCTGAAAAAGGCGGTGGTTGCTTTGGGTGAATGCTCTTTGAAAGTTATCAAGGATAATTTTGATAGAGAGTGGAAGTTCTTTGTACACTCCATTTCTAAATTGAAAATTCCTAGATAAAACTTCTTGTAAGGTGATGGCCACATTACCACTAGAAAATAGTATTTTAAGTGGAACAAATTCTTGAAAGGATGTTGCTTCCCTGGGTTATGTTCCAAAAGAAGGGCCTTCATGCCTTTCATAAGGATAAACAGTAACTTACCCCCTTTTGGTATCAAAGCCAAGTTTTGGCCGATCGTAAGTTGTAAGTTACGGTTTATATTTAATCAAGTTGGCCGGTACAACCGCCATAGTTATCCATTATTTTGTGCATTATTCATTATTTTGAATATGTTATCTCCTACAAGTTATATTTTGTTTTACACCTATTTTCTGATAACTCTTCCATTCCCATTTATCACTTTCTTCATCTATTATTTCTTCTTAGTCTTTGTTTACTGTAATCTCTTTTGGTGGTAGGCTGAGCCTCCTGTTTAAACTTCTGTCTATTATTTTGATATTATTTGTTTAAGCTAATCAATTGTTTCCCAATTATCTGCCTTTCCATATCTCTTTTTTTAGCCCAAAGTTTGTTGCAGATGTATACTGTTGAGACGAGTAAGACCAGATCTAAGCCGTCTTGCAACCCAGTCAGACCTATTGTCTTTCCTGTTCATGCTTGGTTCACCCGTGTCAGCCGAGAGAGAGGCGTTTTAGGGTGTTAACATTGTGGAGAGTTTGCGGCAAAAAGAGATTGTAGTTAGCTTGTGAAAAGGCATTTGTCCCATGTGTATACTCTGTTTCAGATCTAAAGGTTATGTCTAGGAATTTGGAGATAAAGGTAATTAGGATATAATTGTTTAATTTAAGCCTTAATTCAAAATGATGAATAAGATGTTTAAAAGAAGTGATTCATCCTCTAGCATTAGATCTTACAGTACAACCCTCCCTGAGATTCCTCAAGATGATGGAACGATAAACTCAAAGTCGTACCAACTTTCAGATTTAGATCAGAAGTTAGGAGATTGGAACATACCAAAAGTACCCACAAACCAGGTCTATAAGTCATCATCGTGGTCCTTGAAAAAAACTTTCAAAACAGACTACCATGTTAGGACTATAAAGCAAGTTTATAGCATCAACAAGAAGTATGAAACATGCTACTTGTTGTCCCCTACAGCAATAAAAGCTCATAGGAAAGAAGATCATAAATTCCTCCATATTGGTCTAGTCCAAGTAGGAGTAAAACCATTGATTAGAGAAGGGTTGAACAATTTAATCCTTATGGCCCTCAGAGACACTCGTCATCTTAGATTTAATGACAGCCTCTTAGGTACCATGGAATCCAGTTTAAATGGTGGACCAGTTCATTTCAACTGTTTCCCCAATTTCACTGTAGCCCTTGATGACCCTCACATCCTGAAGGTCCTCACCCTCAACATTAGGACACATGGAACTCTGATGTTGAATGGAACCAGACAGCTAGCCCTTATATATAGAATATATTATAAGTGCATCAGAACAAACATGTCTATCCAAGCCATAGACAAAAGAAAATTTGGAGAAACCACTCTCATCCAAACCTCAGATGTTAGATCCACAGTTCAGGTAATTAGAACCCTGAAATAGTCGAAAATAACCTTCCCAGAAAGATGGACTTTAGAGAATGAGAATTATCATCTATAGATCCAAAACCCAGATAGGAACCCAGATCTAGATCTCGTCCAGCAGTTAGCCGATGGAACGGTTAGACTTAGTTTTGACCAGTCTAGGTTTAGGACACCCTTTATATATATATATATATATAACAAAGTTTAGCTACAAAATTAGTTGTAGCCTAAGGATACAACCTTATTTAATATCTTTTAATTAGAGATGAATTTAAACAAATCTACCATTAGATTATATTTTCTTCTTATATCCTCCATGCTTGTAAAATAATATTATTAAAATAATACCAATAATATATTTATTATTATTATTATTATTATTATTATTAAGTAGTTTTTTTTTTCTTTTTTTGAGTAAGTGTTATGAAGTAGTTGATTTAAGTATGAAATAAACTCTCTTATATATACATTGTTTTTTTTGGTAATTTACCACTGAACCACCACTTTTATAAGTGCTAGTGAAACACTCAATTTTTTCAAAAAATCCAGTTTCATACCGCACTTTTTGAAACCTCCACTTTTTCAAAAAGCACAGTATCAAAAAGCTGAACCGAACTCACCCTTAGTAGATTGTGAGTGATTGCTCATCACTTACATATAAATTCATTATTTTTTTTTTCAAAGGTTACACTCTGCTGCATCATAGTTGTAGCCAAAAAGTTAGATAATAATTTGTGATATTAGATATTTTTTTTCTCCTTAATCTTAACCTTGAGTTGTATTGTAATTAATTTTTTATGTTTTTTTTTTTTTAATTGGAAGTTTTGTTAATTTACATACATACACATTTGCATAACTAGCACATATATTATGGGAGATTAGATTAATTTTTATAACAATTAGTGGTAAGTAATGAATCTAATCATATATTAATAAATATAAATTTGAATCAAAATGTATGCAGTGTGTGTCCCTAGAAAGAATCTTTGATGAGAAGAATTCAAATTCTTTGCATTTAATCCACACCCTAGTCTTGTCACATTCAATTTTCAATTATTAGACTTCCACAAAATCTTTGATGAGAAGAATTCAAAGAGTCTTGCCTTTAATCCACACTCCAGTCTTGTCACACTCAATTTCAAATGATTAGACTTCCACAAATAAAATTCTCACAGGCGATGATTGAATTCCAGATTTCTTATTCAATCATCATAGAATTTTCAGTTGAAGTAACTAAAACCCACCATTAAAATATAGTATTACAACATTTTTAAATATTAGGTACTAAGAATTGGTATCATATAAAAGAAAAGCTAACCCTCCTTAAAAATTAATTGATCAGCTATGCCCCTTAAAAACAGAAGAGATTAAATTCTATAATCATCAGATATCAATGTTGAATGAAAATCTAACATACGTATTTCTTAAAGCGCCAACAGAATATCCAATTGGCTAAGACTAGGCTCTTCTTGTCTCTAAGCTTTTGGCCCTGTACCAATACATCTGTCTCAGAATAAGCTTCCTTCCTTTGCTAGCCATGCATATCAATGGAAAATTTTAAGACGAGATCATGACGGTAGTCTAACTCGTTGATTGTCAATCACTACAGCCAAACTGCTGGCTTTTTTGACCTCTTCCCTTTTAGTCAGATTATTGAACTTTCTTTTTTGACTTGATTACGTAATTGTTTGCCATGTGTTTATGACACCACACGTGGACCCACTTAGGTCTTATGTCAAAGCAAATTCGGATCTTTGTTCCAACATTCTTAATTCTTTGTTACAAAATCTCAGCATTTTTGTATTCTTACATTTCTAACCTTATTTGTACAATCATTAACCTGAATCTTTAGGTTCCACTTGTTTTGAGGGAATAATCATCAGGAGCCGACCAAGAGAAGAAATGTTTATTAAAAGTTTTATGAAGTATACCTTGTAAACAGATCCGAACCCACCTTCTCCAAGCTTGCTTGTAGTGGTAAAATTGTTTGTGGCTGATGCTACGATTTCAAAGCTGAAAAATTGCAGTTCATGGCTCTTCTTACCTTCTCTTCTTTCTATCTCATCTAATAATATATCTTTCTCTCTGTTTCACTTCCCTGCTAATTAAGGTAAGACATGGTAAGAGATCACTCATTAATTTAATTCTTATTTATATGCATTTAATTCTTATTTACATGCATTTAATTTATTGCTGAGGCATTACCGCAATACCTAAGATTTTCTTGTATCATATAGCGTATGGACCTGAACATGAGTAAAATGAGACCACCTATTTTTGTAATGATCATCCGTATCAGTGGTTTAGCTGCATTAAAAATGGAAAAAGATGGAAAATTACAAATTAGAATCACCAAATAAAGAAAATGAAGAAAGCAACTTATATATGGAATGATTAACAAAGATAGAAACAAAGTATCACATTCAAACCAAATTAAGTCATTATGACTACTAGAATACCTTTTGCTCGATGTTTTCTCCATACAAAACAGTATAATAATGCCAGAATACATAGTCCTCCTATTGTTGCAATGATGATGCCTATAAATAGTAATGAAACTCGCGATTCTTCTGCATAAACATCTAAAAGTAGAATTTTTTTAAAAATTATGCTTATTGCCTACAATAACTTAGAAACGAAAGGGGTATAAATAGGACTTAAAAAATCTACAACAAAATTAAATATCACCTTTAAAGCCAAATTAAATGAAATGAAATCCTTGTTTTTAATTTAAATTAGTAAATCATAACATACATATCGCAAATTTGATTTGATAGAGAGAAACTAGTGGCTCTTTTCATTGTGTAAGCAAGATAAATGGAAATGGCTCTGTGCATCTCACTCTATCACAAAATTAACTCAAATTATTTTCCTAAAATATGGCTCAGTTCATCTCACTCACTTTATCACATAACTCAATTTATTCTCCTAAAGTGTTCATGGCTCAGTACATTATGTATAACACCATGATAGTGTGTCATTAGAGAAAGTATCTATTTGAAGACTTACAAATTCAGAGTAAAGCTAGAACATCAAGAAATATTGATTCCTTAAATAATTAATTGGCTTATATAAAATTTGAGTAAATCAACTGCTTTTTCGGTGTTCATGGCCATACCAAAAAGAGCGCCCGATGCCTTTAATGTCAACCTTTGGAATGAGATGACATCTTCGTACACAAAATACATGAAGTACTTTTCTTTCTCTTCTGAATGGTAGCTAAAATGGTAGTCTACATCATTTGATAATGCATGTGGCAAGTTAAAATTAGAATTTTGCCAAAGGCCACTAACCCAGTAGATTTCACCATGCAACCAGATGGTAGCGTATGGAACTGAACATGAGTACAATGAGATCGCCTATTTTTGTAATGATGATCCGTATCAGTGGTTTAGCTGCATTAAAAATGGAAAAAGATGAAAAATTACAAATTAGAATCACCAAATACAGAAAATGAAGAAAGAAGCTTATATATGGAATGATTAATAAAGATAGTAACAAAGTATCACATTCAAACCAAATTAAGTCATTATGACTACTAGAATACCTTTCGCTCCATGTTCTCTCCATACAAAACAGTATAATAATGCCAGCATACACGGTCCTCCTATTGTTGCAATGATGCATAGGAATGAAACTCACGATTCTTCTGCAAAAACAACTAAAAGTAGAATTTTTTTAAATTATGCTTATTGCCTACAATAACTTAGAAACGAAAGGGGTATATATAGGACTTAAAAAAATCTACAACAAAATTAAATATCACCTTTAAAGCCAAATTAAATCAAACGAAATCCTTGTTTTTAATTTAAATTAGTAAATCATAACATAAATATGGCCAATTTGATTTGATAGAGAGATAAACTAGTGGCTCTTTTCATTGTGTAAGCAAGATAAATGGGAATAGCTCAGTGCATCTCATTCACTTTATCACATAATTAATTCAAATTATTCTCCTATAATATGGCTCAGTTCATCTCACTCACTTTATCACAACTCAATTTATTCTCCTAAAGTGTTCATGGCTCAGTACATTATGTATAACACTATGATAGTGTGTCATTAGAGAAAGTATCTATTTGAAGACTTACAAATTCAGAGTAAAGCCAGAACATCTAGAAATATTGATTCCTTAAATAATTAATTGGCTTATATAAAATTTATCTTTCAAGTAAACCAACTGCTTTTACTGGGAAATGCGATTCAAGATTGAGAATGTGCAAAAGCCTCTTCTACTAACTTGTAGCTCATCGAATGTATCAACTATATTGGCCGAAACCCCTATCTTGCCACTAGGCAGTGTTGCATGTTTATGGAAAGAATAAAAATGTAGGTGTTACCAAGTAACAAATCTAAAATGTAGAGAGAGGCACATAATTATCATTTTTCCGAACATTTTTGCGGTAAATGAAGGTGAAGTGTTGTACGAGAAAGACCATAATAGTTTTCCATATCTGATTAATAGATGCGTGACAGACCAGTCACTAAGAGAGACAACTGTTATACATAATGTACTGTGGAGCACAGTTAAATATAGATGCTTCTTGGCTGAAGTTATCAGTGAAAATTTGAGAAGTACATTTTTTAAACATCTTTGAGTGGCTTTCATCTGAAAGGGAAAATATAATATGTTTGTTGCCTGGCAACAACAACTATCCAACATTAATCCATTTGAATAATATTCCTAGCCATACATTACCTTTCCCTATTAGAGAACAAAAAAAAAAAGTGAATTGCACAATTGTGTCCACATAGGTAAGGCAGCTGGTCAATGCACATATATTTCCTTATAATAGATTTCTTCAACTTCTGTGCTCTCAATAATTAGATCAAAGATTGCAATTTACCGTTTAATAGGTTTCATTTTGTAGATAAATTATGAAAAAATTCAATTACAAATTATATTAATCTTTAATTGAATTAAACTTGATTTATCCTAAATTAAAGTAGGATCCAATAACTGAACAAAACATTTTAATAAAATGAGAGTTTTAGATAAATATTAAAATTTATCAGAAGTTGATGTTTTAAAATTCATAATGTTTAATAAGAGCAAAGGTCCCAATATAACTTTTATCTGTGGAGAATAATATATCTAATGCATCAAATACGTAAGTAAGCGTATCTTATAAACTTCTCTACTTTTACGTTTTACTCATTAACTATCGTTTTCTCTTAATAAACTTCTACAATGATGCAGAGTTACCTGTGGATCCAAAATCAAAATGTGAATTGCGGAGGTATATATATCGAGAAGCATTTGAATCATTCTCCATGAAAATTACACCTCTCTTGTCCCAAATCTCGCAGCCAATTTCGTCATCACTTGTGGAAGCATAGGCAACACAAAAACAATAGTTCTTGCATATGGCCTCACAGTCATTTAAGGCAAGTTTATCCCTTTCGCTGAATTTGAATCCATTCTGACGCATGATGGCCTTTCCAACCGTGAACCCATCACCCAGAATACACCTGCTAGATGTTTCCCCACAACATCCATTACGGAGGGACGGTTCCCTACAAGAAAGGATTTCTTTTTCTGTGTTCATGGCCATACCGAAAAGAGCGCCCGATGCTTTTAATGTCAACCTTTGGAATAAGATGACATCTTTGTACACAAAATACGTGAAGTACTTTTCTTTCTCTTCTGAATGGTAGCTAAAATGGTAGTCTACATCATTTGATAACTCCTGTGGCAAGCTAAAATTAGATTTTTGCCAAAGGCCACTAACCCAGTAGATTTCATCATGCAACCAGATGATCAACTGGTTTGTGTTATTGGTGTCCATCGCAAGTTTGAAGGAGCCTGACGCAGGATCTTCGTCACTTGACCATGATGTTAGTGACCCTTTATGCCCAGTTTTTGTATTAATTCCAAGTTTCATTCCCTGGCAGAAGTGTATCGGTTGGATGGTCAAAGCTTTGCCACAAAACCTGTGTAAGAAAATAATGCACAGATGGATGAACATATATAGTACCAAAAATTATCAACTTGAACTTAACAAAAAGAACATGGGATATACAGCTGCTTCCTGCTTACAATTCAAACTTGATGACAACAAAGAGAATAAAAATAATCATGAAAACATGCTTGTGATAAGGCTAGGTTGGAAGGTCCTCACTTAAAAATTGAAGAAAGCAAAGTTTCCTAACTGCCATGGAACTCTTGTAAAATGTAATTTTTTAAGATATTTGAATAAATTAACAAAACAAGCTATTACAAACAACCTGCTTTATAGATCCATCTGAATTCAGCTCATGTACGACAAAATTTCCTGAATCTAGCAGAGTAGCACTTGCGTTGTTCATTAATGGAACCGAAAAGAGTACAATGTCCGCTCCACCATTGTGTAAGATTTTCAAGTGGCCATCATTACTGATTGTAAGAATTCCAGAATTGTCAAAGATTGGGGAGTTTCGATTTGCGACCCACACTGGTTGTGGCTTGTTATCTGTTCTCACATTAGCTTGTTCATTCCATATGTTTCTTATGTAGCCGTTTCTATAATCTAAATTCCTTCTATAATCTGAAACACCTCTATAATCTAAAACCAACAATGGCTTCTCATCTGTTCTGGCTTTACCTTCACCCGCTTGTTTACGCCATATTCCTACATAACGTTTTCTTCCACTGCCACTAAAGAATCCTAACTTGTAGTTCCCTGAAGCAGAAGCCAAATACTGACCATCTTTGAGCTGTTGGCCAAGTATTAATGTGTTACTTTCGGAATAGGCAGGCTCCATGAACCGTGTGAAACAGTAAATAAAGAGAACATATGCTCCTATGTTAGCCATTGGAGGACAGGGCAGAGGAAGCGATGTTGTATCAAATCACATATCAAAGGAAAAGGAGTTCCATCTAGCTTGAAACCTTACAACCCTTTGCTGGGTTGAGCAGATAAACTGTGCTGAATATTGAATATTCCTCAGTCACGTGGCTGAGGGTGTTGTCAAGCTTGATATGGTAAGATGGCTGCGGTCCATAATAGAAGTGTGGAGTGAAACGCAACTGGCTCCCAAAGTCCATGGTCAATTATTAACTCCTTTGAAATAAATAGTTTGTTTGAAATTTTCAAAAAAACAAAAAATTTTGTTATCTACCAATGGAAGCCCGTAAATGGACATACTTAAATTATACAACCAATCAATCAACTGCTTAGCATACATACAACTTTGTGCAAAATTTCCTCATCATTTTAGTATAACTTACTTTTTTTTTTCTATTTTACATACTAACTTTTCCAATATATATATTGTAAGGACCAGATTTGAATCTCTAACTCAAAGGATGTATGAACTTAGGCCCAAAGAGCTTAATACAATGAATTTGTAGAGAGTGGATTGGAAAACTGGGCTTTAATGAGTTAGACAACAGGTAAAGCGGATCCAAATGACAAGAAAATGTAAATAGACTGGTTTGATCTAAAGAAAACTGTCCTCGCCACAACCCAAGGAGATCTATTCTTATATATTGATTCTTAAATTTGTTTACAAGTTTAGTTATTGATTGCTATAGTGTTTCTTTCTTCATTTTTCGATCCCCCTCTCTCAGGATTTTCCTTCCATTTTATACTATCTTCCCCTTTCATCTCCCCCTTCCACATGCAAATCAGATTGTTGGTGTTGATCCTTATCCCATCAACACCTTCTTATAATCTAAATTCCTTCTATAATCTGAAACACCTCTATAATCTAAAACCAACAATGGCTTCTCATCTGTTCTGGCTTTACCTTCATCCGCTTGTTTACGCCATATTCCTACATAACGTTTTCTTCCACTACCACTAAAGAATCCTAACTTGTAGTTCCCTGAAGCAGAAGCCAAATACTGACCATCTTTGAGCTATTGGCCAAGTACTAATGTGTTACTTTCGGAATAGGCAGGCTCCATGAACCGTGTGAAACAGTAAATAAAGAGAACATATGCTTCTATGTTAGCCATTGGAGGACAGGGCAGAGGAAGCGATGTTGTATCAAATCACATATCAAAAGAAAAGGAGTTCCATCTAGCTTGAAACCTTACAACCCTTTGCTGGGTTGAGCAGATAAATTGTGCTGAATATTGAATATTCCTCAGTCACGTGGCTGAGGGTGTTGTCAAGCTTGATATGGTAAGATGGCTGCGGTCCATAATAGAAGTGTGGAGTGAAACGCAATTGGCTCCCAAAGTCCGTGGTCAATTATTAACTCCTTTGAAATAAATAGTTTGTTTGAAATTTTCAGAAAAACAAAAAATTTTGTTATCTATCAATGGAAGCCCGTAAATGGACATACTTAAATTATACAACCAATCAATCAACTGCTTAGCATACATACAACTTTGTGCAAAATTTCCTCATCATTTTAGTATAACTTACTTTTTTTTTTTTTTCTATTTTACATGCTAACTTTTCCAATATATATATTGTAAGGACCAGATTTGAATCTCTAACTCAAAGGATGTATGAACTTAGGCCCAAAGAGCTTAATACAATGAATTTGTAGAGAGTGGATTGGAAAACTGGGCTTTAATGAGTTAGACAACAGGTAAAGCAGATGCAAATGACAAGAAAATGTAAATAGACTAGTTTGATCTAAAGAAAACTGTCCTCGACACAACCCAAGGAGATCTATTCTTATATATTGATTCTTAAATTTGTTTACAAGTTTAGTTATTGATTGCTATAGTGTTTCTTTCTTCATTTTTCGATCCCCCTCTCTCAGGATTTTCCTTCCATTTTATACTATCTTCCCCTTTCATCTCCCACTTCCACATGCAAATCAGATTGTTGGTGTTGATCCTTATCCCATCAACACCTTCTTATAATCTAAATTCCTTCTATAATCTGAAACACCTCTATAATCTAAAACCAACAATGGCTTCTCATCTGTTCTGGCTTTACCTTCATCCGCTTGTTTACGCCATATTCCTACATAACGTTTTCTTCCACTGCCACTAAAGAATCCTAACTTGTAGTTCCCTGAAGCAGAAGCCAAATACTGACCATCTTTGAGCTGTTGGCCAAGTACTAATGTGTTACTTTTGGAATAGGCAGGCTCCATGAACCGTGTGAAACAGTAAATGAAGAGAACATATGCTTCTATGTTAGCCATTGGAGGACAGGGCAGAGGAAGCGATGTTGTATCAAATCACATATCAAAGGAAAAGGAGTTCCATCTAGCTTGAAACCTTACAACCCTTTGCTAGGTTGAGCAGATAAACTGTGCTGAATATTGAATATTCCTCAGTCATGTGGCTGAGGGTGTTGTCAAGCTTGATATGGTAAGATGGCTGCGGTCCATAATAGAAGTGTGGAGTGAAATGCAACTAGCTCCCAAAGTCCGTGGTCAATTATTAACTCCCTTGAAATAAATAGTTTGTTTGAAATTTTCAAAAAAACAAAAAACTTTGGGCCCATTTGGTAATGTTGCTCTAGTAACATTATTTGTATTTTTTTTAAATTACGTATGGGTGAAAAAGTGTGTGAAAAAGTGTGTAATATTGTTTAAAAATTGAAAACTGTTACTTAAAATGCCATACCAAATTGCCCCTTTGTTATTTATAAATGGATGCCCGTAAATGGGCATACTTAAATTATACAACCAATCAATCAACTGCTTAGCATACATATAACTTTATGCAAAATTTCCTCATCATTTTAGTATAACTTACTTTCTTGTTTTTTTTTTTTTTTTTTTTTTTTTTTTTTTTTTTCTATTTTACATACTAACTTTTCCATATATATATATATATATTGTTGTAATCTCGAAATGATATGCTGGTATTACAGGTACCAAAATATATTATTTTCATGACTAAACTGAAATGACCTATGATACAGTATTAGCAACTACTGTTGTCCATGAGTTAGGTCTAGCTGGGTTTGTGCCTAACCTAAACTCGAGCCAACATCATTGGGTGGGGGAGATTTTAACTCGCAATTGATCCGAATAGAATTTCAGATCAACTGGATCGGGTCATATCAATTTCGGGTGTGTATTTGTCAGTTTCCAGTTTGTCGATCTTACTGGATTTTGCTTGAAATCTGGTCACATCTCGTTAGATTTGGCCGAATCTAACAAGATCTAGCCAATATTCCTTCGAATCTATGGAGATCTAGCTATATCTAGTGAGATTTGGCCGAGATCACCTAATATTGGCAGAGTTAGAGTTTAGGCTTACCATATTTTTGGCCAAAACTCACAATTTCTGACAGGGAAAGAACAAGTCTTCGAGCGGGTTGAGTTCATCGATTTCTTAGATAGCCAAACCACCACTTGAACCGACAACATCAAGTCCTAGCGTGAGCAACCCATAGTTGACCGAACCACCACTTGGATCAGGCGGTTATCGAGTGGAGATCGTCAAGTCTAGGCAAGTGGTGGACAACCCTATTGACAACCTTAGTTTTTTATGTGTTTTTATATTATGGTTTTGTGATTGTGAGTCTTTGTCTCAAAGAAGGTTATTTTTGGTATTTTTGCTACATGTGAGTTGAGGATGATGAGATGAGAATGAGAATGAGATATCAGATATGTAAGTAGTGAGAGTAAAGTCATATTATATATATATATATATATATAAAGAATAAGCACAGCCACATCCAATCAATTTTAGTACCCCGACCCAAAATATAAATCCAACTAAATTGAGAGTTTATTGATATGTTACTAGGTATGGTAGAGTGTATTGAATTTTAAGTAAAATGCTAATGTGACAATCTCCTATTGAATGGTGTAAAACATAAGTTTTACACCCCATCCTTACCAAATTCTCATTGAAATTTTGGTCATTATTTTGTTTACTTTGAAATTTTGGTAAGTATTTTATGTAAAATACTAATGTGGCAATCTCCTCTTGAAATTTTGGTCATTATTTTGCTTACTTTATTCAACATTTTATATATTATGACTTTGTAAAATTTATATATTATTTAACTTCTATCAATATTGAAAGTTCAATTAGTGTATAAAACACTATGAATGTTTAGACCCCCAATTAACAAATTACCAATTCAAGCTTAATATCAAACAATTAATGTGCAGAATATGAACAAAAGCTTAATACAGAATTGATGAACAATCTAAACCAAATAAAATCACATCGACAGCAGAAATTAAATGGCAAAGATTAAGAGAAGAGAGATGCAAACACAAGGACAATACAACGATGTGTTATCGAAGAGGAAACCTCAGCCCTCGGCGTAAAACCTCTCCGCCACCCTCCAAGTGGTAAATAATCCGCTAAAGAATGTAGTTGGGATACATGAACAGCAGAAGAACCTCCAAGCCTAATCTACCCAATGTACTTAAACCCTTCAAGCTCCTACTCCAACGAGGTTACGCCGAACCTATTTCTTCTTTAGCTTACCAGATTCCACTACTTGACCATAGCATCAACCAATATGAAATTGGTCACTTCTTAACTGCTTCCAAAACACCAAATGGGCTTCTCACAGATATGGGTATAGTGAGAAAAGGTTTTGGTAATGTGCCTCTCAAGGATGTAACAATGGGGAGGAAAAGAGTAGAGGAATTTGAAGGGTCTTTATGTAAAGATTGTGGATGAGTCAATCTTGTTTTTCTCTATGGTTTCTCTCTCAAAATTCTCTCTGGAAGCTTTCTATATTTCGTGGGTATAAGGGTCTATATATAGTAGGGTGAGAAAAGAATGCGAATAGTCAGTTTTTCCCAAACAGGGTGATCTGGCGACTTGGCCTCGCAACTGGACTGAGTCACAAGTTCAAGTCGCAAGCTAACGGCTTGGCCAGTCTGGGACTTTTCTCTTGTAGTGCAACAGCTGGCATGACGCTTTAACTTCTGGCATGCTTGGCATGTGTGTAGCTTCTGGCATCTTGCAAGCTACGAGCCACCCGTGAGATCCAGTCGCGAGTCTCTGCTTCTTTGCACAATCTAGAGCATTTCTTCACACTCTCTCATACACTACCCTTACATGATTCCCACCTAAATACATGGTTACTAATTGCTAAAATACAAGCAAATTTGGCACGGAATAAAACCAACAAGATAGTTGATAAAATTTCAACCTTACAAATGTTTTTGTTTATCTGGGTCTTTCTCTCTCTTTGTTTTTTGTTAATAAAAATATTCGGAACTAGTCAAATACTTAAATATTTATCCGAATGTGTGCAGTCTATCACTAAGACACAAACCAAGTAAACTATTGAAAGAATCCCTTAAGGTTTCAAACACATATCTGACGACAAACTATAATAGATGTCAACAAGGTCCTTGCTGTTGAGAAATTACTTCAATGTCCAATTATGACTTGGAAAGTCAATTAGGTTTCCTAGTTGAAGAAGAATAAATTAATTTGGGTTTCCTTTGTGTGGAAGGAATGACTATTTCTTGGTGTAGAAGGAAAGTTTATTCAGTGGTGTGAAAGGAAAGATTATTCTTTAGTGTGGAAGGAAAGTATATTTCTTGTTAAAGAAATAATGTGTTCCTAGTTCAAAAGGAGTAGAAAAAGATTCTTATAAATAGAAAATGTTACAAAGAATTTGATGGCTTTGGTTTTGGCTTTGGCCTAGGGGTCCTCCCTATGGAGAGGAGAAAATAGAGCATGAAACCAAGAGAGAAAAAATGGATTTTTGCTTGGGAGATAGCCAAGGAGGAGAGAGTAAATTGTTGTCGTCTTTGAGAGGATAGCCAAGGAGGAGAGAGCAAAGTGTTGCCGCATTCGAAGAGATAGCCAGCCAAGGATGAGAGAGCAAAGGGTTGCCATCTTCAAGGAGATAGCCAAGGACGAGAGAGTAAAGGGTTGTTGTCTTAGAGGAGATAGTTAAGAAGGAGAGAGTAAAGGGTTGCCGCCTTCGAGAAGATAGCTAGGAAGGAGAGAGCAAAGTGTTGCTGCCTTCATGAAACACAAAAAGAGTGTATGTGAGAGCCAAAAAAAAAAAAAAAAAATCTTTAGTCGTAAGACATACACAGAAAATATTGCGGTTGATTTGATAATAGTGAAATTAATTCGAAATTTCTCCCGTAATTTTTTTAATGATAATATTTGTATTTTTGTGTGATTACTATTTGGAATTAATAATATTAATGGTAATATAATTCGGACCCAACACTTGCTACGTTGGCCATTAACTCGAAAACTAGTGTCCGGTCTATCACGTATCCTCCCTCACATGGGGCGGGCCTAGAATCCTCTATTGTCATTTTGTGGTAATGTTCATCACACATTTTATATGGGAAAAATGTTTAATTGAGCCTACCGCACTCTAGATTAGTAAAAGTTATTTGCATTTATTTTTTATGTTTTAGGTATTGTATTGGGTGCAATTTATCCTTATCTCTCTCACTAAATATTTTCACATTTCCCTTTTTAAATTTTTATTTTTTACTTTTTAAATTTTTTTTAATCAATGGTTGAAACTGAAAGTTACTTTTTGCAATTATTAATCTCAATCATCCCAGGATACTTACTAAAATTATGAAAGGAAAAATATATCGAAGTGGACCAATAATGTTAAAACGTATAGTGCATACGGTAATAAAGTTCCAAGGCCCATGGTCCATAGTCATTACAGCGTTTCATCAATGATTGACAGGTCTTCAGCCCCTAAACCACGTAATTTTGATTTTAGACTACTCAATTCACACATCAGAATAATTGGAGGGGAGGATTAATTACAATTACAATCAATATCAAAATATCAGTTGTCTACGTGCTTATTCTTCTTATCTATAGATCTAAATTATCAATATAAAAAATAAAAATAAAAGTTCTCTTTCATTAATATATGACCCTTTATCCACTACCTAATCCAGTTATATTTGATTTTACCCCAAAAAAAATCCAGTTATATTTGCAAAGATGCTTTATAATCTATATAATATTATTGATTAGGTTTCTTCGAATAAGTGTTTGGGCTGAAGAACATTTGCAAGGTCTTTATATGGTGTAATATTATAATCCCAGAGTCCGTTTGCTCCCTAGAATTTTTTTTTTTTTTTTTTTTTCATCCTTTTCAGTTTATTTTATTAATGTACTTAATTAAATATCAGCGTTGATATATCATTTTGAATGTACTAGAATAAATGGGAAAACAAAAGCATCAAATATAGAACACAAGAATAGAAGTGTTACATAATTCGGCCTAACAGTCTACGTCCACGAAAAAAATCTTTAAAGGCAACATCTTTAATATATGAGAGTATAGTACAAATTTTTGTATTATAATAAACCATAACATAAGTATATATAGGAAACTAAACCATAGACTTCTAGTACAAAATTACAAATAAGAGATTTGCCTTGCACACAAAATAAAATTAGGACATGAATGTGAGTCTTTAGCTACTAAGATAGACCTAATATTTTCTTATCATCTATCACTGGTTTCTCTGTCACTAGTGAAAGTTAGGGTTCCTAACTTCTCCTAGGCTGTAGAACTCTTTGTCCCTTCTTATCGAAGGTTTGATGGTCCCCTTAGTAAAACTTTGTTTTCTAAGGGCAAGTGGGGTTTTTTTCTCGGGGTTTGGGAAACACTAGTGTTCTTTTCATTCACCATGAAAGATATTACTAAGGGTTGGAATTGCTTATCTCTCTCAGGTTTTGAGGGTGATGGTTTTCGGTTAAGTAATGAGATCGGCTTTGTCGAGTTTATCTTGGCTGCGAAGTTTTTCACAAAAAGAGTTCTTAACAGTGATGCAATAGCTAGAAACTTCAAACAGTTATGGCACTCTAGAAATGGTTTTAAAATCAAAAATTTGGGTAATCATATTGTTCTCTTCATTTTTGATAATAAACTTGAAACAGATCGAGTTTTGTAAAGTCAACCTTGGAGCTTTGATAAGCATTTAGTTGCGATTCAACACTACGAAAAGACTATGCATGTTTGGGATTTATGCTTTGATTTGGTTCCTTTTTGGGTTCAAATTTATGACATTCCCATTAGGTTTTATGAACCAGGATGTGGCAGTGGGTATCTGTTCAGGTATCGGTAAGCTCTGTTCATCAGAAAAATCAAAGATGGAAGGAGGGAACTTCATGAGGGTCCGAGTAGAGATTGATGTATCAAAACCTCACTATCGAGGTCATAAAATAACCATGGATGATAGGATTAATAGTTGGGTGTTGTTCAAGTTTGAAAGGCTGCCGAATATTTGTTATTGTTGCAGTTACCTTATGCACAGTGACAAAGTACTGTGGTTTGTGGTTTGATAGTGAGGGAACTTTGTCCATCGAATCCCGCCAATATGGCTCCACCTTTTAATCCGGTCAAAAAATCCATGATAGTGGTCCCTGGATTTTATGCAAAACAAAAGGTAGAGGAACCAAAACAACCATACGGTGGTGGTGCTACTCCGAATCCTATGAACCCAACGCCAGAAAATTCAAACTCTTCAATGGTTTCTCCCTATAAGGTAACTCCTAATTCTACGACTTGAATTAATGTTTTTGCTTTACTGGTTGAAGATTCTCAGAGTCTTGATGATTGCCCTCCGGGTATTAAGGGTCAGACCAATGGGAGAGAGTGTTTTTCTCGGCAATTAAATGAGATTGACCAAGATTTGACTAGGTACAATAATACGGAGGATACGAAGTATAAATGAGATTCTATTCCTATTCAAGAATCTGTTTTTTCGAGAAATTATACTATTCTCGTGGTGGATCACGTTATTTGTTCATCATTCCACTAAAAAACTCTCATTTGTTTAAAATTGTTGAGTCAGTAATCAGTTTCTGTTTTAAAAAAAATTTATGAGTCGGCAGTTTTAAACATATGAGAGTCTTTTATTGGAATGATGGACTACATCACTTGTCCACCATGAAAATCTTATAATTTCTCGGAAAATAGGAGGATAGAAAATGATGAGAGGAAGGAAAAGTGAGAAGATAGAAAAAATTTTAATTTTTCTCATTTTTTTTTTATTGGAAGTGGAAAAATAGAGAGATGGAAAAAGTAAGTTCATATAAATTTACACATATATCCTTATTAAAAAAGGATGCCCAATTAAAACCAAAAAAGTGATAAACAACCAAAAAAAAAAAAAAATCAATCACCTAAATTTATTAAAAAATAAAAATCATGTCCAAAAAAAAAAAAAAAATCACATAGGCAATGTCCAGGAGGAAAAAGAAGAAAAAAGAAAAAGAAAAATAAAAAGAAAAAAAAAATGCGTGAAGAAAAGTAACATGGATGAAGCCCATATGTAATTGCATATGGACATTTTCATCTAAAAATGATACCCAATTTCTTCCTTCAGTTTTCTCTTCATTTTGGAAGAAAACTTTTTGATAGGTTCGGAGAGAAAATACCTGAACCCCACCATTTTTTTTTCTTTTCTCTCCACTCAACCAAACACACTAAAAAAAATGTTTTTCTTCTCATTTTCTCTCTAAAATTTTCCATCCACCCCATTGTACCTCCAAACGAACACCATCAGTATCCTTCACCAATAATATCTCCCCTACTTTTACGAGTTCGAGTAAGGCTGCATCTCCATTTCAGGATATTCCACATATTCCCTCATCTTCACTCCACGTCACTCAACCTGTGGCTAAGTGGACCCGTGTCCTACGGAGTGACTCAAGAACAACAGAAAAGCTACATATTCATATATATTGGTATGAAACGGACTTCAAAGCTTGGGGTTGATCATCTGGAGTTACCATCAAGGATGTCAATACCGTACCGGAGGCCGTACCGGTTTGGCCACCGGTACGATATATTTCGGATACCGGTCAATACCGGTGTACCGTTTCGGGTTTACAGCTATTTTTTATATTTATAAATACAAATATATATATATATATATATATATATATATATGTATGTGTTTGTGTATATATATATTATAATAAATATAAAAGTTTAACATAAAACATTTCCTCAATTTAGAACTAGTTATTCATGGTTTTAGACTTTAGTATCAATTAAAAGGGAAAAAAATAAAAAAATAAAATAGAAAGCTTAAAAGTTACCATTGCATACTAAGAAAACAAATAATACTAATAAGTTAATACAAATAAGTTACCATTTTGTCCTAACAAAAATTCAAAAATTACAAAACTTAAAAAAAAAAAAAAACTTTTTTCTGTACCGGCCGGTACACCCGGTACCGGCCGGTATTGCCCGAAATTGGCCGGTACGGCCGGTACGAGGCCGGTACGGCCGGTATTTTTTCCGGTACGAAACAGGGGGGTCAAGTGTACCGGATTGCTGGCCGGTACGGTATATTCCGGCCGGTACGGCCGGTACGGTACGGTATTGACATCCATGGTTACCATACAATTGGTTTCAAAGGATGGTAAGGAAAAGTCTTTTATATTGGCGGCAGCTAGTTTTCAGCCTCGCTAGGAACTATGAGTTTGTTATGTTGGAATTTTCGGGTGTTTGGGAACCGGCAAACAATTAAATGTTGATTATTCATTGTGATTTGTGAGTAAAAAAACAAAATAATAATAAAAAATAAATAAAATAAAATAAAATAAAAAAAGAGCTTCAGACTCACATAACCACATTCCGCATTAGATCTCAATGATGAAGAATTTGTAGGCAACATAATGTCAAAATCGGGGCCGCTACTGCATGTCCTCTCTTTCCCCTTTCTTCCGTAGACTAGTTTCTTCCTTTTCAGCCGATGTTCTTGAGATCGCTTATCTTCTTTATCTTACCAAAGGTCTCTATTTCTCGAACCAAACCAGTTCCTTATCTCAGAAATTAAGATAGTAGAGGGAGTTAGGAGCAGCATGGATAAGCTTATAGTAAAGACCAAGAAGCTTGGATGCCTGGAGATCGAACCAAGAGCCGAGAAGTCCAAATTTCGGTTACTAGGTAAGATCCCTTCAACTAAAGTCTTTTTTTGCTTGCAAGCTTGGAATGCTTCTAATGATGTTGAGGTAAATGTGGTAGATAAAAATGACAGAAGGGTTTGGGACAACCGCCCTTGGTCCTAAAATTTAAGGGTGAGCACTTAGTGCCTTTCTATGATGATTTTTATCTATATATATTATAAAACCAAAACTTTTGACTTTTTGTTGGCCTTCTTGTATTGGGCCACCTAAGATTTAGAAGCTCCACAATTTTACACATCACCAATATTATTTGTATTTATTAAAAAAAGAAAAAAACAACTAAGTCTTTGAAACAGCTCAATAACTCTTTTCTTATGATTGACCCAAAAGTTAAAGCCAGTCGACTAATTCTTTTATGAAGGTGAAAAAAAAATATCATTTTCCTTATCTAATTCTATCTTTTTTCATTTCCTAGATTTTCACTCTCAATTATTTCTCTCACTATTTTTCACTTTCACACCTTCTTTTCATTATTCTCAATTATTATTATTATTATTATTATTATTATTATTATTATTATTATGCCTTTGAGTCTAGTGAGAAATTACACTTTACTGCCCTAAACTATACACTAGATTACACTTATACTCTAAACTATTCGAATGCACATTTTGCATCCTAAACTATCACACTTTGCATCCCAGTGTTACTTTTACTTTCAAGTTATACGGAAATTAATATCACATAACTTGCACATGATCTTTGCTTAAATGACACATTGTTTAAAGACCAAAACAACATTTTCACAAACAATTAAAATTGATTTTATCAAGAGTATTTAAAGACCAAAACAACCTTAAACTGTAATTTTCCTAGTTTTTTACCAAGAGTGTTTAAGTTACAATTCTCAATTTAGGATGTTTAAAACATATATTTTGAAAACTCACTATACCAGTTTTTAGTTTTCAAATAGCGTTGTTGTGTGGTCTTTTTGTAAATAAATTGAAAATCATGGGACCCATTGACAAGACTAAAATCTTTGTACATTTGTAGACCCCTTAAACACAAATAGATTAACATAGTTATTTAGCCAATTGATTAACTTAGGTAAATTATGCAGATCTAGGTTAAACAAAAATATCATATCATATCATATCATGTAAAGCAACGGAAAATAAATAACACAAAGATATGATAACCCAGGAAAACCAAACTGATAAAAAACCTGGGGAGAATTTAATCTAGTTACCCTCAAGATAAAACAGATCCACTATGAAAGAATTGAAGTTTACACAATAGCAACTTAGACCACTTACATTCTATTGCTACCTTGAGTAGGAAACTTACTACCACAACCACGTGACAGCTCCGAGTCCACGAACTACTTCTTTCTTGTGTATCTTTAAGCTCTTTATGTAGCAACTGAAATGATCACCAAGCTCTCGACATCAATCTTAAGATTGGAAACCCTAAGTATATATAAAGGTAAAGACCTCTAGATGTCACAAAAGATTCATACACAAAGCATAAACAACAACTTTAGAGAGCTTTTGGGTACAAAACCCTAGATACAAAAAGAGACACACGATGCACTCTAATCTCTCTAAAAAACTTATAAAAACGTTCTTAGGGTTTCCTTTATATACTAGGAGTGTTTTACTTGAAACCCAATACATTTAAGTAGAGTTTAAGCTAAATTGGAATTCTGTAGAAAAAAAATTATGCATATGGTTCAATCGATCGAGTCTAATTTTCGATCAATCAAGCCTTGCAGATTTGGTCCAATAAATTCTACAATCACTCGATTTCAATTTTATAAATAAACATAGTTTGAGCAAGCCTAAACCTAGACTTTATATTTTGATCATGGTTTGCCAACATAATAAAAATTGAAGTTCTAATACATTAGTTCCTTAATGTTTTAGAACTTAACAAACTCCTCTTTTGGCAATCCGTGACAAAACACATCACAAACATGAAATGCTCAAAGTTACAAATAGCGCAAATACAATTCAACCTAACTACTATCTATTAGTTGCTAGTGTAGACAGTAGCCATAACTGAATTAACCTATATATTCCTAAAACACTTAACAAACACATTAACACATACAAGTAAACCAAAATAAACAAACTAAAGCAAAAAAAAAAAAAAAAAAAAAAATGCAAACTAACTATCCCCCTAAGTTAGATACATCAAAAATTTGTTTTCTCCCCCTTTCAAAAACAATTTCAACTTCCCCTAAACAACACAAATAGGCTTCCCACATTTCATCTATTTCTCCCCCTTTTTGCCACGTATTAACAAGGACAACCCATTTAAAGAGTAAACAATAAATATACGAAACAAAGGATAAGAGGAAATAGAGAATCAAGGAAACAACTCAAGGAAACAACTCCTCCTATGATCAACATAGGTTTTAAAAACATCTTTCTCCCCCTATAAAAATAGGAAAAAACAACACAAGTTTTGGGGAAAACGGTTTTGGGGAAAATTTGGGAGGTGGGGAAAATAAAGACACAAACTAAACTTAAAAAATAAGTTGAGGATACACATGAAAAAAATATTCTCTCTTTCAATAAATGCAAACTTGACACTATGTGATCCATAAACAGTTGCATGAGTAGGGAAAATATTTGCACATTGATTATCCATCATATCTCTTAAGAAAAATATTTTTTGCAGTTCACACATAAAAAATAGCATATGCTAAAATGTACAAAGGACTCAAAAATTAATCAATCAATTTTTAAATCAAGTTGAGTACCCAATTTAGCAAAATGTATGCATGTTAAGTGTGAAAACAATGAAAGATATGACTGCAAAACTGCAAGTTGGATAAAAAAATAATGTAATGCATGTGAATCCTAAACAAAAATTATGCATTAAAAAAAAATTTGTCAAAAACTTAGAAACTGAAATTTTTTCAGTTTCGATTGGTCGAGCATCGATTGAATACCAATTGAGCCAGGAAAATTCAAACCAAAAATTTTAAGCACAATTTCGATCGGTCGAGAAATAGGTTTGATCAATCAAAAATTTGGAAAACTTAAATTTTTAAAAAACAAAGCAATTTAATGCAGAAACTCCTCGAGGCATAGTGTTTCATGAATGAAATGCATTAGTATAAAAGTAAAAGTTTTTCAAAAACACTTGAATTCAACCCAAATATTCCAAAAACAGGTTTTTCAATCAATTCGTCCTCAAAAACTCAAATATTAAACACATTTTGCATTAAAATCAAGGAACATATAATCTTGGATGGCCACAACAAGATCACACACAATATCATGTACTGAGTTTAGCAAAAAATAACTTGTGTAATGTGTGCAATTAGGAATAGCATGAGATACATGTGAGGTGATAAGTAAATAGTGATCAATCACAATTTCTACAAAATTTATCACATCAGTTTGAAAGTGACTATCACTTAAAGAATTACATCATATAACTCTCACATCTCCAAGAAAACAAACTTGCAATCATGTAAGTTTCTTAATTTGCCTCATAATGTATAGGCCAATTTTATTTGATTAGAAATTTATTAAAATAGTCAAGATAATGTACACACCAATTTTATTTGATTGAATTAATTATAGTCCAATAATGTACACAACAATTTTACAATTAAACTGAGGCTACACTTTATATTCTTTTTGTGTATGTGTTACACTTTCTCGAGCACAAAATCTTATGATATGCACTAAGATGTTTATGACTGGCTAGTAAACAGTGATGAGATGGTTATTTATACTTTTCTCAATAAGTTCAAGTCCAACAATCAAAGGCATGTGACTTCAAGATCAAGAACAAACAATCAAAAACTATAAACATCTCCCACACAACATGCACTACATAGCCAAAACTTGCAACGTGCAGTAAAATAAGCTCATCCAAGCTAAACAAGGTACACAAGCATGTTATGTAAAGATAATATACAAATCCATGATATGTAATACAAAACACAAAAATCTTTTTGATTTAAAAAAAAATTTATGACCAAAAACAAAAAGCACACATTGTGCTAGATGAACAATGGAAAGCTATGCATGCTAGTGCTAAACTAAGCTATAGAGGGTACACAAGCAAGAAATATCAATTTCTTAATTAACTCATGAGTACATGTACAAACTAGTATATACTCACACAAAATCAGAAATAGCTTAGCACTTATATAACAAAAACTATTCAAGTTTCTCCACAATGTCAAGTATGTTCAAAATCCAAAGAGAGATATCATAATTCATGTAATCTTCAAGAAAAATAAAACTAGACACAAAAATAAAATATTTTTGTCTTTTTGAAATTTTTCAATGTTTTTGGATTTTTTTTTTAAATAAAAAATAACCTAAAAAAAACAAAACAACCAAAAACAGAAACAAAACATGTCCACAAACAATTGAAATAATTAGATCAAGGACAAATCAGCAACACTCACCTTAGAGAATCTTTTCTCACCTATATAGCATGAGTCTTCGGCTTTGTAGGTGAAAATCTATGAGAAGCAAAGTGTATTTGAGGGATTATACCAATTTTCTGAGAAAGACTAAATCCTGTAAATTCCATTCACAAGCCAACAAGCTCAAATTTTTCAAAAGAATATGAAACAATTTATATGGACTTATGGTAGGAGAAATATCATCATATATCCCAGATTGAAATACAGAATGTTTAAATTTCAATTTATGACAATTTGGATGAATGTGACTAGAGACACCACAAAAGTAACAAACAGGAACAAATTTAGGGACATTAGTATTCCTAACAACAAATCTAGTCTCAGATTTTGGTTTCTGCCTCAACAAAGAACAATTTGGTCTAATATGACCAACAACACCACAAAGGTAACAAGTAGCACAAAAAAGATTTCTTATGCTCTTTAGACATAGGTTTAGAAACTTCAGCGTCTACATCAGAACTTTTACCTTTGTCTAACATAGCAAAATAAGTCTTTTCTTTATTATTCTTCTTGAAAGGAGTGATATAAACTTTCTCAGTTTTAGGCTTAAGAGAAATGAAAACACTTTTGTTATCAACAATAGGTTTGGTATTAGTCAAATTTTCAATTTTAACTTTAGATTCAACTAACTTTTGTTCCAAACTTTTCATCTTCTCATCGTGAGAGGAAATTTAATTCCTCAAAAATTCATTCTTTTTATTAGATTCATTTAATCTAACAATCAATTCCTCTTTTTCAAGATTAGCCAATTTTAACACTTCCTTGAATTTCTTAGCAATTTTCATAGATTTCAATAATTCCTTATGAAGAGTTTCACAAGCATCAATAAGATCAACAGAAGCAATAGCATCTTCTTTATTTAAATTTTCACAAACATGAGCAGAACGACACTTCAAATTATCCATGATAATAGGGGTCAAGGATCAACTCTTAGATCAAAAGATCTAAACACAAGAGCTAACCTGCTCTAATACCACTTGTACGTTTTTAGACCCCTTAAACACAAACAGATTAACCTAGTTATTTAGCCAAGTGATTAACTTAGGTAAATTATGCAGATCTAGGTTAACACAAAAATATCATATCATGTAAATCAGATAAAAATAAATAACACAAATATATGATGACTTAGGAAAGGGGCGAATTTAACCTAACTATCCTCAAGGTAAAACAAATCCACTATAAAAGAATTGAAGTTTACAGAATAGCGACTTAGACCACTAACATCCTATTGTTACCTTGAGTAGGAAGCTTACTACTATGACCATGTGATAGCTCTGAGTCCACATACTACTTCTTTCTTGGATTCATAGCAACCACAAGTACTCCCACTTGTGTATCTTTAAACTCTTAATACAGCAACTGTAACAATCACCAAGCTCTCGACATCAATTTTGATATTGGAAACTCTAAGTATGTATGAAGACAAACACCTCTAGATCTCACAAATGATTCATACACACAACATAAACAACAAGTTTAGAGAACTTTTGGGTACAAAACTCTAAATACAAAAAGAGGCACATGATGCACTCTAATCTCTCTAAAAAGCTTATAAAAATGTCCTTAGGGTCTCCTTTATATACTAGGAGTGTTTTACTTGAAACCCAATACGTTTAAGTAGAGTTTGGGCTAAATTGGAATTCTACAGAAAAATAAATCTGCACGTGATTCGATCGATCGAATCTAATTTTCGATCGATTGAGCCTTGCAAATTTAGTCCAATAAATTCTACAATCACTCGATTTCAATTTTACAAATAAACATACTTTGAGCAAGCCTAAACCTAGACTCTATGTTTTGATCATGATTTGCCAACATAATACAAATTGAAGTTCTAATACATTAGTTCCTAAAGTTTTAGAACCTTTCTTTTTTTCCCACGAGCCCACCACTTTGTCCTTCTCTCTTCTTCTTCTTTTTTCCTCTTTTTCTCTCTCCTTAATGCTGTGTTTGGTTGCAAGTAGGGGAAGAGAAAAGAAAAGAAAAGAGAATGGGAAAAGAAAGTAAAAATGAAATGTTTCCTCTCATGCATGTTTGGTAACAAGGAGGGAACAAGAAAAGGAAAAAAAAAGAATATACTGAACCTATTTTTTTTTTTTTGGTTTGGGTTGCAAATAAATGAGAAATGAAAAGAAATATGTTTGTTTGTTTGTTTGTTTTTTTTTTTTTTTTTTTTTTTTTTTTTTACATTTTAATCCTAATGAAATAGAGAAAGTAACAAAATCCATGGGCACAAAAGTAGAGTTCAGAAAAGGCAACATTGCGGCTTCTCTCCATTTCTAACCAAATTGGGTAGACACAAAATGTGGGCCTAAAGGGATTTGGTTTCCCTCACCCTTGGCTTTTTCCATCTAAACAATGGAAAAGACTCACTTTCTCTTCTTTTCCGTCCTCTTCCACTCAATCTAATGGAAAGTCAGCATTTATTGTTATTACGTTCCAATTAAGCCACATCAACGTTCACGTCATTATCTTTTTTTCTTTCCAATTTTTCTACAATTATTTTTTTAACATTTATTTTTTTAATATTTACACTTTTCCAACCTTTCTCCCTCCCTTATCTTTTCATCTCCCCATTACTTCTCCAACGTTTCTCTCTCCCTCACCTTTTCATCTCCCCACTATCCTCTATATTAATATAATTCTTCCTCTTTCCCTTCATCTTCCTTTATTTTTGTCTCTTCTTATTCACACTCTCTTACTATAAATTTATCACTATCTCTACCATTCTATGCATAGTTTTTCCACACAAAAAAAGGTTGTTTCTCTCTCTCTCTCTCTTAATTTTTTGGTGGATTTTTTATTTTTCTTGCATCTCTGCTTTAGGTTGATAATTTTTTATATTTTTTAAAACTCTACTTTGGGTTGATGTGATTTAGTTTAGTTTAGTTTAGTGGGGTTTTTTTTTTTGATTGCTAAATGTTATCATATTGTATTATAGAGAATTAAATATAACATATAAAAATATAATATTATTTTATTACATAGCATGATTTGGATAATTTGGTATTTACTATAATTTAGTATTTATTCTATTACATAACATGATTTTTTATAGTGCTCAATTTAGATGTTAAACTATTAGACTTTATTAATTAATTTATTTTTTTTAATCCTTTGTGGTGGACAAAGTACTCTTAATAATTATATTAGAAGTACTCTATAATGCCATTTATTTAGATAAAAGCAAAGGTTAGCCAAATGAAAATAATCAAATGGGTGACAAATTTTGGTTTTTGCAATTTTATTTTAATTATAGAAATTTAATTATGAGATTTTGCTAATAATTTTTTTATTTGCTAACAATTAACCTTAATAGATTTTCAAAAACAAATTGATTTCTTAATTGGTCTAATTAATCATTTTTAAGTTTTATTAATTTTTTTAGTTACATTTTACCGTGTTTTGGACTGTAGTAAAAAAAAAAAAAAAAAGTTTGAAAAATTTGTTTAAAACTAAAAAAATAATTTCCAAATTTTATATTCTTTTTAATGATTCACAAAATGTTATAAATAACTTTTATTAAAAAATGATTATTTTCATTAACTTGCCATTTGAATTTATGAGAAAAATTGTATTGTTTTCATTTTGGCCCTACAAAATTTATATTTATGATTTATGATTGTTCATTTATTACATTTATGATTGTTCCTATAATAAACAAAAATATGATTATGAAATACATTACTCTTTATATAATTAGTTTAACTTGTAAAAAAATAATAATAATAAAACCACCATAAAAATAATTATCACGTGCAGTGCATAGGTTTACAGTTAGTTGTAAATAAAATAGCATTCTTTCTATTACTTTTTTAATATATATATATATATATATATATACACACATATCAAATACACAATTATATTTTTTTGTATTTTAAAATAGGTTGTTTGAAATATAGTACTAAATGCATTTTTTACATTATGAATATTTTAAACACATATTTTTATAACACTTTTTAAACTACATTTTTCACCTCCTTTTTAACAATAATACTTGAGCACCTTTACCAAACAGGGCCTGGGTTTCAAGCCCTTTAAACTGTTTAGAGCATTCTCATCAAGAATGCTAAATATTTTAGCATTTACCACTTCAAAATCCTACTTTATCAATTTTAACACACCATTTTACATTTCACCAAACATCAAACATTTTATTTTTTTTACATCTTCATTTAAATAGTATTATTTTAATTTTATCACTTTCTCTCTCTTTCCACCATTTTCTTCTCAACGGCTAGCCACTATCAGCCACCACCACCATAAACCATCAACATTCCATGGCAAACCCAGCACAGCAAACCCAGACCCATGGCCAACCCACTGCCACCACAATCAGCATCCATCCAAAAATCAACCCCATAGCCAACCAAAAAAAAAAAACTTCCCATCAAACCGTGAGAGGAAGTGAGGGAGGCGGAGGATAGTGAAACTCATTAAACCCAAGACCCACGCCTCAGCCACAGCAACCCACCTCCACCACCACCCACCCACCTCGTTCTCAACCCCAACCAAAACCTACCACCCCGATCTCAACCCCAGCCAAAACCATCGCCGAGCACCATAGATACCCACCAAACATTACAGCCACAGCTCCGGTCACAACAAAAAATCACCAGCACAAGAACCACAAAAAACCGCCATAAGAACCACAAGACACCGGCCACAACAACCACAAGAAAACACACAACACGCCGATCTCCACACCAGTCTCCACGTATATCTCCTCCACGCCAATCTCACGCCATCACGCCGTTCTCCTCACCACCAAGCCGATCTAAAACGTACGATCTTGTTGTGAGTGAGTGAGGAAATGAGAGAGAGAGAAAGAGAGAGGGAGTGAGGAAATGAGAGAGATGTGGGAGATGGAGAGAGAACCAGAAAAAGAAAGAGATGTGGGAGAAAGAAAGCTGGGGCAATATTGCAAATTTTATAACATTTACCAGGTTTGATAGAGTGAATTTTTGGGTTTAAGATGCTAAAAAATAGCATTTATAACATGTGCAAGGCTTGATAAGAATGCTCTTACATGTCAACAATAAACGGTAATAGATTAGATGTCAACAAGCCCCTCTCACATTCATGTATCTACCCCGGTGGCGGGCCCCAAAAACCTCTTTCGTTTTTTATTTTTTCGTTGAAAATAAGGAATCTATTGAAAGCAACTAATAAGAAAGAAACTAGGCCACAAAGTACCCAAAAAAAAAAAAAAAAAAGAGGCTAAAACTGACCTCAAGAATCCTTTGGAATATCACCAACTCAGGGAGGGGGTGGGCAGTTGCACAAGTCAAAGAAACCTCTTTTGCTGTTTCGTGGCAGTGTCCATCACATGCATTTACATGGGAAAATGTGAAAATGGGCCTATCGCTCCCTACTTTATAGTTTATACTCACACCGACCGGGGCTCATCTTCCAGGATTCTGGGGTCTTGACCGATTCATCTTGCTGAAGATTTACGTGGTACATTGTTCCAATTATTCAAATTTATGAGCCTGACCAATGAAGTATACTCTTTGAAATAATGAATTAAAAAATGAAACGGAGTTAGACCAATAAAGTTTCAAGTTCCAAGAACCATTTTTACCACCAAAAGAAAAAAAAAAAAAAAATATATATATATATATATATATATATATATATGCTCCAAGGTCCATAGTCCATAGTCGTACTTTCAAAAATGCTTCATAATCTTTATAATATTGTTGATTAGGTTTTATTAGAATAAGCCTCGGAGTCAGGGCCGAAGATTAATATTTATCAGCAAGGTCTCTCTACAGTGTTATATTATTATTATTATAATCCCTGATTCTCAGTGTCCGTTTGCTCTTGTTAGTGTATAGCTTAATCTAGTTTAGTCCATTGGGCTTAGCCCAATATACTGTACTTGTACTTTACTTATTTTACTTGTACTGCACACATACCTAGCCTATATAAAGGCTCTTTATTGTACATTATTTTACACATCAAATATACAGACTATTCAGTCTTTCTCTCTCACTTTACATTGTTAACATGGTATCAGAGCCATTCCTCTGATTTTCTGGTTCCTGTGGACATCTCCGGCGTTTTTTTCCGCTGCCCTCGTCTTCGTCCAGTGGTCACTGCAGAAGCGAGTCACCGCCGTCACGCCCACAGTACCTGCAAGTCTCGGATATCATCGTTCTACTCATCCAACCGCCAAAGCAAAGGCATAAAGTGACAGAACAGCCAATTCCGAGCAAAACCCAACAAAGAACGGCCAGAAACTACACCACACGCGCCCCCACGCGCCGCCAGAAGTTTTCGGTAGCACGAGCTCCACGCGCCGCCAGAAGTTTTCGGTCTCACGAGCACGCGCTCCACGCGCCGCCAAGCGCCGCCACGCGCCGTCTGTGACTCTCACGCGCCACACGCGCCAGTTCCACGCGCCTCACGCGCGCCTCACGCGCCTGCTCCGTTTCACGTGCTGCCACGTCAGCCCTAGAGTGACGTCACACTGCCACGTCAGCACACTGCCACGTCAGCCCACGTCAGCACACGTCAGCCGTTGACCGTTGACCGTTGACTTTGACCGTTGACCGTTGACCGAAGTCAAAATTTTTCGACAGCACCTGTCTTGCTCAGTTTTTCGCGTAGATTCCGATTTTGAGCTCCGTTTCTGCATTTGAGGTTTCTAAATCCCATTTTTTGGTCATTTTCTTCATTATGGCTCAACAAAATGATCGAGATATCATCCGTCCTATCACTGTTATGTTGGATGGTCCTACTAGTTATCATGCGTGGGCTCAGAATATGACTATCTTTCTCAAGGGTCGTAAACTGTGGAGGTATGTGACTGGTTCAATTCCTAAGCCAGTACCAAACCCTAAGTCCAAAGCCACAGCTGCTGAAGAGTCTTCCAAGACTGCTGTTCCAACAGATGATTATGAGGAACGTCTAGAGGAATGGGAGAGTATTCAGAGTAAGATCTTGTCTTGGTTTATCAATACATCTGTTCCCTCCATTCATAATCTTCTTCCTCGTCTTGAAACTGCTGAGGCTGCTTGGAAATTTTTGGCGGATCGCTATAATTGCACTAATGATTCAAGCTTGGAGTTCCACATTGAATCAAAGCTCTATCAAATGCGCCAAGAGACAGGTCAGTCCATTTCTGATTTTTATTCTCAGACTTCTACTATGTGGGAACAACTCTCTGCTGCAGATCCTCCACTGGTGTGCTCTAAGGACATTGAGCTGTTTGTCAAATATCGGGATCGTCGTAGATTTATGCACTTCATGATGGGTTTACGTGAGGATTTTGAGCCTACTAGGGCTTCTCTGCTTAGCCGGTCTCCTACTCCTTCTCTTGATACTGCAGTCAAGGAGCTCATTTCTGAGGAGAACCGTCGACCTACTTATCACATGTCATCATCTGATCATGTATTGGCTACACCCTCTCCACAGCCTCCCATTGCTGCATTCACTGCTCCTCCACGAATAAACTCTGGGCATCCCAATTCTCAGTCTTCCAAAGGCACTCGCTGCAAGTTTTGCCGTGCCAAAGGTCATGACATCTCTGTTTGTCACAAGCTGCAGAAATTTGTGCAAGAGCATAATAAAGCTTCTCTTCCTCGGGCAGCTGCTGTATGTCCTTCAGATCCATCGGTTCCTACAGGTCCATCTTTGACTTCCTCACTTACTACGGCTGATATTGAGGCAGTTGTTCAACAGGTTTTATCTCGTACTTCCACTGCCCTTTCTGTAACCTCAGGTAAACAACCTTGGTTTTTTGATACTGCATGTTGTAACCATATGACTCTTGATGAATCCCAATTTTCTGATAAGGCACCCTTAGAACATCCAATCAACATTTACACTGCTGATGGAACTCCTATGTCTGTTAGTCATAAAGGAACAATATCTTCTCCTAATTTATCCCTTAGTGACACCTTTCATATCCCAAAGTTATCCCTCAATTTGCTTTCTGTTGGTCAACTTTGTGAATTAGGATTAGATCTTCTGTTTACTAATCATGGTGTGGATGTGCAGGATCCCCGGACGGGTCAAGTGCTTGGGACAGGCCTTAAAGTTGGTCGCATGTTTGAGGTTCATGACTTGAAGATTCCTTCACAAGTCGTTTCTGCAGCTGCAACCACTGCCACCTCCTCCCCTGATCTATGGCATGCTCGTCTTGGTCATCCATCCTTATCTCGTCTTCAGTTGTTAGCTTCTCAAGGTCATTTAGGTTCTGTTCATTTTCAAAAATTTGATTGTACTTCCTGTCATTTTGGCAAACAAACAAAATTGCCTTTTAATAAAAGTGACTCCTTTTCTTCTGCCCCTTTTGATCTTGTTCATTCTGATATTTGGGGCCCTGCACCTGTTCCCACTGAGGGGGGATCTAAATATTTTGTCATATTTGTGGATGATTTTTCTCGATATACTTGGATTTATCTGCTTCACCATAGGTCTGAACTTGTGTCTATTTATCAAACATTTCATAAAATGATTGAAACACAGTTCAATCGCACTGTCAAAGTCTTTCGGTCAGATAATGCCCAAGAATATAATGATAAATCTTTCTTATCCTTTTTAGACAGTCATGGTACTCTCCCTCAGCGGTCTTGTCCCTACACCTCTCAACAAAATGGTCGTGCAGAACGAAAACATCGTCACATCCTTGATGTTGTCCGCACCCTTCTCATTTCTGCCTCTCTTCCTGAGCGCTTTTGGGGTGAGGCTGCACTCACTGCTGTGTACACCATTAATCGTATTCCTTCACCAACTACACACAACAAATCACCCTTTGAGCTTCTTTATGGTCAAACTCCTGACTACTCCTCTCTTCGGGTTTTTGGTTGTGCTTGTTTTGTCTCTCTTCCTCCTCATGAACGAACAAAGCTCCAACCTCGTACTCGTCTCTGTTGTTTCCTTGGTTATGGTGTGTCTCAAAAGGGGTTTCGCTGCTATGATCCCATTTCTCGTCGCCTTCGTGTCTCCCGTCATGTTGAGTTTTGGGAGCATCGTCCTTTCACAAGTCTTCAGCAGTTTCCTGCATCTTCTTCCTCAGAATCTCCTATTTTTACTGATCTTTTCCTTCCTCTCTATCCTGAACTTGTGGAGGATTCTTCAACATCGGCTGCCTCTCCAGACGACTCATCTCCGGTTCTGTCTCTGGCATATGACCCGCCTGTCTTGGATCCTGTGGCACCACCCTCTCCTGAGTCTCCTATTAGTCCTGAACTTCGTCGTTCCACTCGGGTAAGCATTCCTCCCTCTTATCTCACTGATTATCACTGCTCTTTTGCTCTTGCCACCCTCTATGAACCTCACACCTATCGTGAGGCCCATACTGACCCTCTTTGGCAGCAAGCTATGAACGAAGAACTAGATGCCCTTCATAAGAATCACACTTGGGATATGGTTGATTTGCCTCCTGGTCAGTCTGTAGTAGGTTGTAGGTGGGTTTACAAGATCAAGACCAAGGCTGATGGATCTATTGAACGATACAAGGCTCGCCTAGTTGCCAAGGGCTTTACTCAGGAGTATGGTATTGACTATGAGGAAACATTTGCTCCTGTTGCTCGCCTTACATCTGTCAGATGTCTTATTGCTGTGGCTGCTGTTCGCCGTTGGCCTCTTTATCAAATGGATGTGAAGAATGCTTTCCTCAATGGAGACCTCCATGAAGAAGTGTACATGCAACCACCCCCTGGCTATCCACACTCAGGCAGTCAAGTTTGCCGCCTTCGTCGTGCTCTTTATGGCCTCAAGCAGGCTCCTCGAGCTTGGTTTGAAAAGTTTAGCTCAGTTGTTGCTCAGCAGGGTTTCACTTCGAGTCCTCATGACACTGCTTTGTTTGTCCGAAGATCCTCTGCTGGTATCACTCTCATTCTTCTTTATGTTGATGATATGATTATTACTGGAGATGATTCTGCAGGTATCCGCTCTCTTCAGCACTTTCTTAGTCAGCATTTTGAGATGAAAGATCTGGGCACTCTCAGCTATTTTCTTGGGCTCGAGGTTACCTCATCCTCTGATGAATACTATCTTTCCCAGGCTAAATATGCTTCTGATCTTCTCTCTAAAGCCGGTATCACTGACAACAAGACTGTTTCCACTCCTTTGGAATACAATGCGAAGCTCACACCTTTGGATGGTGAACCTATATCCGATGCTACTCGCTATCGTCAGTTGGTTGGCAGTTTGATCTATCTCACTGTTACTCGTTCGGATATTTCACATGCTGTGGGTATGGTTAGTAAGTTCATGGATGCACCTCGTTCTGTCCACTATGCTGCTGTTCTTCGGATTCTCCGATATGTCAAAGGCACACTTTATCATGGTCTGCATTACTCTTCTCGATCTTCTCTCGAGCTTCATGCTTATTCAGATGCTGACTGGGCAGGTGATCCGACTGATCGATGTTCTATCACAGGGCTCTGTTTCCTATTAGGTACTTCTCTTGTCTCGTGGCGCAGCAAGAAGCAGGATGTGGTTTCCCGTTCCAGTACTGAGGCTGAGTATCGTGCCCTTGCCGACACCACTTGTGAGCTTGTTTGGCTTCGCTGGCTCTTGGCTGACATGGATGCTCCACAGCCTACTGCCACTCCTCTTTATTGTGACAATCGTAGTGCTATCTACATTGCTCATAATGATGTCTTCCACGAACGCACCAAGCATATTGAGATCGACTGCCACATCACTCGCCAGCATCTCAAGAAAGGAAATCTCAAGTTGTTATCCATCTCCTCTGCTGACCAGCCTGCTGATATCTTTACTAAGACTCATCCGCCTGGTCGTCTTCGAGATCTTATATCCAAACTCCAGTTGGCTTCCTCCTTGCCACCTCGAGTTTGAGGGGGGATGTTAGTGTATAGCTTAGTCTAGTTTAGTCCATTGGGCTTAGCCCAATATACTGTACTTGTACTTTACTTATTTTACTTGTACTGCACACATACCTAGCCTATATAAAGGCTCTCTATTGTACATTATTTTACACATCAAATATACAGACTATTCAGTCTTTCTCTCTCACTTTACATTGTTAACAGCTCTCTATAAATATTTTTTAGGAAAATTATACTTTGTCCATTTTTTGTTTACTCGAAAAACATTTTTTTTACTTGTAGTTTAAAAATTAGCATTTATCTACTTCAAGTTAGTTCTGTTTGTCTCCCATTATTCACTTCTATTAAAAAAAAAGGATAAATTTGTGTTTTTGTCATTCTTTTGTGTCTCTCTCTTCTCAAAACACAACAACTAAAAAATCATGGAAAAAGAACTAAAAGTTAGGTTTTATAAAAATTAAAACCTAACTTTTGCAGATCTCCTTGAACACCAGTGGAGTCAATTCGGTACAGAAATATCCATGATTCATACTGCTTAAAATACAGGTCCTTACCGCACTATACCGGAGGTATCGCCGAATATCGGACATCTCGGCCGAAAAATGATACCGGGCGGTACTAAAAACTTGAAGAAAATGGAAAAAATTAGCAGTAAAAAGCTCACAATGCCGTCCTCACTGGTTGTTTTCCCATCTTGTCGGCCATTCCCCCAGCCTTCCTCCTATTTTATCCAACCGCTTCTCCTTCTTCTTCTTCTTCAGTTTTGACCGAACCTCTCTTCTTGTGGCTTCTGTTTTAGTTGTTTGTGTGCGAGTTCTAACACTCCCACATGAACACTAATGATTTCAAATTTCAAATATACTTGACTTTTAGGCTGGCTGCCACTCACTTGATAAGCAATTTTATGTTTTTTTTTTCAAATAATTAATATCATCTTTTTAATTTATTATTATTATTACAATCTAGTATGTCAGGTTATAATGTTATATTAGTGGGTTGATATTTGAGCAAGAAATATTCATATTAAAAATAAGCAATTAATTTAGAGAAATATGCTATTATAAATTTAAGAATTCTTATATAGATCTATAAATAATTCTAAATAAATAATAAGTATGTCTATATATATATATATAAAAAATAATTGCAATAAATCTAAAACGGTACATCGATATTGACTGGTACCTGAAATATATCGTACTACTGGTCAAATCGATACAACTTCCGGTATGGTATTGATTTCCTTGGAATACACGATAATGGACGTGTGATATAGATCATTTGTTACTCACTTGGGCAGGATGCTTACATGCGTGCATTTGTATATTTTTGAGGTCAGACTCATCATGTTTAAGACCTTAGCAGTTAGTACTATGAGGAGTCTAATTATTATAGTTTAAATTTTTATGAGTAAATATTAACGAAAACAATATAATCTTAATAAAATCTTTTTGTTCATAAATGGAAATCCAATTAATTTTGATAAAATAAATCACAAATCAACTTATTCACATGAAAGAAATGCCCTTAATAGATAAATAAATGTAATATGGTATTTTTTGTGGACTTTTTTACTTTAAAATATTACTTAGTAATTAGCATTCAAATCAACATATATATATATATATATATAGATAGATAGATAGATAGATGTACTCAAATGTGTGTATAACTGTATCATATATATTAATTTTCCCCTCTCAAGTCAAATCCTGACTCTGCCACTACCTTTAGTATTGGTGCACTTTGGATCTCACCCTTTTTCCTGGCCACAATCTTCCGCTCCAAGTTCTTATAAGGTATGATATAAGCACTATATGAAAGGCCCACTATAATTCAAAGATACTACTAGACAATTTGTTCTTATCAAAACTCTTTCTATATTGAATCTGAATTTGGTAAGGATGGAGTGTAAAATTCATGTTTTATACCATCCAATAAGAGATTGACACATTAGTTTTTTTTATTTAAAACTCAATACATTTTACCACACATAACAACATCTCAATAAACTCACAATTGACTTAGATTTTCAAATTGGTAATAGAAGTAATTAGGTGTTGTTGTGTCTATTCTTTAATATGTAATATGATAGTATGATATGTTGGGATTACAACTTGAATTTTACATCATATCCTAATAGAATTTAATCTGTTTTGTTTAAGGGGCCTAGCTGATCATTTATTTTTTAAGGAGGGTTAGCTTTTCTTTTTTAGCATACCAATTCTTCCTTTGAGTGCCTAATATTTAAAAATGTTGTAATACTATATATATGATTAGAGTTCATTACTAACCACTAATTATTATGAAAAAAAAAAAACATAAAAATTAATTACGATACAACTCAAGGTTAAGATTTAGGAAAAAGGAAAATATGTAATACCACAAATTATCATTCAACATTTTTGCCACAACAAATGTAATACAGCGGAGAGTAAGCTATGAAAAACAAATAATGAATTCATTTACAAATGATGAGCAATCACTCATAATCTACCAATAATCTAATAAGACAAAATTGTGGCAAAAAATTAGAGTATAAAATAATTTGGGTTGCCAAAAGGGCACTAGCTATATTAAAAGTCCCAAGAGTCCAAGTTGGGAGCCGCAACCTGAGTGCCTGACAGCAATTCTTTTACCTCTCTCCTCTATCCATCTTTTATCTTTACCTCAACCTCACAAATCACAATTGTATTCCAAATTCATCTGTTAATAGCAATTGGAATATTTCATCAAAAATTAAAAAAAAAAATAGCAATCGGAATATGAAGAAATATAATTTATATTACATTTGCTCCATTTTGTTGTTGGTCTTGTTGCTGAAACAACATTCATCAAAAGCCCAACAAGCTTACTTTAATGACAATCAGCTCAACTGCGACCAAGACCTAGACATCGCGAAAGGGTATAGATGCAACGGCGTCGAAACCAGTTGCCAATCCTACCTCACGTTCCGATCCACTACTTCTTATTATTCTGCAGCGTCCATCGGCTCCTTATTTGGCGTCGATGCCTCCGTCATCGCCGAAATCAGCAACATCACAAAATTCCAGCCCCTCCCTCCCAACACCCAGATCATCATCCCTGTCAATTGTTCATGCTCAGGTCAGTACTACCAGCAAAACAGCTACTACCTGGTGAAGATATCCGAAACCTATTTCACTGTTGCCAACAACACCTACCAGGGTCTCACCACTTGCCAGGCCATGATGTGTCAGAATTCTTATCCCTATAATAACGTGCCGTTGGACGTGACTTTAAATGTCTCACTCAGGTGCGCTTGTCCCACGCTTAACCAGACGGCAAGTGGCTTCAACTACTTGCTCACATATTCGGTTACCCCCGATGAAAATATATCTGCAATTGCTGGTTCATTCGGTGCGGGCGGGCAGAGCGTACTTGATGCAAACAAGATGTCCGAGGATAGCTTAAGTGCGTTCACAACCATTCTCGTCCCACTAAAGAGCAAGCCGAGCAGTTACGTTAGCGTGATTTTAGGTAACTATTCTTGCCAAATCCAACCCCCCTATAAATATCCTGCTGTTACTTAGATTACTATTTGAAGAGTATCTTTTAATTTAGTGATCATATTGCTAAATCTTAAAGAGGTTAGCAAGATTTTAGGTAACTATTCTTGCCAAATCCAACCCTCCTGTAAATATCCTGCTGGTACTCACATTCTCCTCTTCTGCGAAGTGTGTCTTTTAAATAAATAACAACATAGCTAAATCTTTCTTTCTCAAGGATTAGCACGTAAGGCGCTGTCCATTTGATAAGACCAAACAAAAGCCACTTCCGTTTTATATATATATATATATATATATATATATATATATATATATATATATATATATTATTCAGAACATACTTGGTCAACTTTCGCAAGTTGGTCCTAGAGTTACATTTTCCCTCGCTTGCTAAAATTCCTTGTTGCAATTTCTTCATTCTTGAATCACCCACCTAAAAAGTATCTAAAAAAAAGTCCTCGCTTAAAAGTTTTATAAAAACAAAGAGAAAAATCTTAATGGCCTGTTTGGAAGTTTTGAGAGGGAGGAGAGTAGAGGAGAGTAGTGGGGAGGAAAGTAGAGGGGAATAATTCCCCTTTACCTTATTTGGATGTTTTTAAAATTAGTAAGGGGGAAGGGAGTAATTAGCCCTTCCCCTTGTTTGGATGTTTTAAAAATTAGGATGAAGAGGAGAGGAAATGATTAAAATAGACAAATTTACCCCTATTTGAAAATGAACTTGTAACATTGATTTATGATTAATTTGTTAGTATTTTTTTTTTTTTGATAATTTTTTACGTGAATTAAATAATCAACATTAGTATATGATTAAATATTTTTTCTACTTTTTTATTATATTAAAAAAAAACCATCTTTAATTGATAATAATTAAAATAGGAAAAAAAAATGTTTGGTTTGTTTGTTTACTAAAAAAATCAACAAAATATTGAATTTTGACTATCTCAATAATCACAGCCATCCCACCAGGTTGAATATTACGGCAAGGACTTACAATGACATTGAAGCATAAAGAGTTTTGGTTAATAAAAAATATCATGCCTTGGCAAATTAGAAATTCCAGATAACCTTTTCTGTGCATCTCATCCCATGGGTTTGGTAGTTTGATAAAAAATTGTTGTAACCAATATTGATTCTTGGTGGATTTATCAACAAATAATATTTTAGAAAAACTTTTGAGAGTACAGAACTGAAGCAAAAATTCTTTTGGGGACTTGAATACACTGGGCCCCTGGTGTTGTGTATCAACTCATTGGAAGAATCATTTACTAAAAATTAATTTCCTTGCTTCAACTTTGTTTCTAGACCACAAGAAGTTCTCCATAGAACCATGATTAATTGAGTCCAAATTTACACTTGAAAGATGATCACCTTCCTTTAAAAAATGAGACTGAGAGTAACAACTACAAATCTTTTCATCAAAAAAATAGGGAGTACCTCTCTGTCATATAGTGTGCCTGATTTCCCTTATTTATTATTTGCTGCTTGATAGCTTGACATGCCTTTATTTCTTCTTCATATAGAACCATGCAAGAGGCAAAAGAAAAGAAATCAATTTGAGCTAAAAACTCGTATATGAGCTTTGGCCTAGAATATGGACTTGATATATCTCTAATATCTCTATTGTGCCGAATTAAGTCATCTCTTACAAATCGAATATTCTTATCGCCATTTAAATAGAATGCTATGCTGTTGTGCCGAATGAAGTCATCTCTCACAAATCGAATATGCCTACAGCTCTAATATAATCAAATTTGATATATAATTATATAAGAGGGGTGGGGGAGATGGAGCAGGTGAGCATTGGCCGTACAGCCAATTTTTGAATCAAAGGCCTCATATGACATTGTATCATGCCTGACAACTAAGAAGTGAAAAGCATAAAAATGAATGTAAGCAGACAAAGTTTTCAAGCCACTGAAAAAAGGACACTGTTACAATGAGCTATGACCATATCTGTAATTGTCAACATACTTGTTTTAGAAAGAAAAACTAAAAATAAACACAAGCTAGTGTCAAAGAAAAATTAATCCCAAGAGTTTACAGTTTAATGGTCAATTGAAAAGGTTTTTAGAAGCTAAAATTGTCTTGGAACATTACTTGCCTAACTGTTAGAGAAATTTAAGGACTAGACATCATTGTGAACAATAGCTCCTTGCGCTCCTCCACTGGATAGCCAATAAAAGCTCTCAACATATCTGATTCTTAATAAGATAGAGATAAGCCCTCATTCGCAATCTAGAATCAATTCCTATCTCATCCAAGAGATGGAACACGTCTTGCTCAGGAATGGGAAGACGTGCCAAGCTCCTCTCAAAAATTAAATTTCCTTGTCTAAGTGCTGAATTTCCTTCTCTCATTGCTAAAGCAACATCCTGAATTGCTCCCATAATTTGTTCCATGTCCTCATTTTTTGATGTTTTTCTCTTTTTGGCTTTTGAGGAGGCTTCACCCGCATTATTATCACCCACATTATCACAGCTCTCCAAAGTAACTTCATTTTGAGCAACTAAATGATCAATATCTTCAATGTTCTCCATAGAGCCCTCTCCAGTTGAAGTAGCCCACCGTTGCCTCATCTCTGATGCAGTTTCAGATTGTTCCCCAGTTGCTCTATCTTTTCCATAAAGCTCAACCAATTTGTCGTAGTTTGGAATTGGTTTGTTCTTAAGCTCTTTTGCTTTAAGTTTAGCCTCTTAAAAAATGACAACAAAATAAACCCATTACACACAAAGCTATTAATTTTATTAATCATTAGAAATATATTTGTCTGACCAATTAAAAAAAAAAAGGTAAAGAACAGAAAATCTATTATTTTGTTAGTGACTTTCCCCTGTCATGATTACTAAGTACTAACACCATTTGAATCAAAGACCATTGACATTAATTCCACTCATTTGTTTTCCCAGCCATCTAATTGTTTGAATTTTTAAACTCAACCCATCCTGTGACATAGGAACTGATCAAGCAGGGCAAAGTGTACCATGTGTTATATAAAGTATATACCTTGACAACTAAACCAAAGAGAAAAGGAAATGAACAGGGCAGGGTAATATTGGAGCTCTCTCACAAAGATGCTCTTGAAAATCACTCCCAAAGACGAATCAGGAGAAAATAATATATAGTATATACCATTAAATTAAAAGGATAATCTTTGAAATGGGATCGGGTTGTCATAATCATTGCATTAATACTATATACAAAGAAGAATATGAAAGAGAAATTTCCTAGGAAACTATTGATAAATTTTCACTTAGATTAAAAGGATAATTGATGAGAAGTGAGAAATTTTGATCATTGAATTAATAATTAAACAAGGAATTGAATAAGAACAGTCTTGAACTCCTAGAGTATGAGTGACAAACCTGGATTAGACTTTCCCAAACTTCCGGTTCAGCACTCCACATTTTGGTGATTGGACTCCAAGCAAAACCACTCAATCCATTCTTAAATACATCATAACAGTCTGACCAATTATACTTAATGGTTTTAATGCGATTTTTCACCTTTTGCTTGTCTATTGGTTTTTCAAATTTTTCTCGCAATTCCTTCACAATATTGTCATAGGCATGTGTGGTGAAGACTGAACCATTTCTGTTACCTAGATGATGTTGATGCAAGAGTGCATCAATAAGTGCATCATCCATAACAACTGTCCAATATTCTCTATCTTTCTTAACCACATCATCAATAGTCCTTTTTTTTGACATATTTGAACCTATAAAAAAATATTTGAGCAAATAAATATATTTACACATTATCCATGGTTGAAATAATAAAAGCTCATTTTACCAACACAACTAAGTAGGTAAACATAAGCAAGTCGAAAGCAAAAAGTTGCCAACGCAACTTAAAGGACAATATAGAGGAATAATTCATTTTGCATACTAAAGAGGAAAGTCTCACACAAATATCACAGGAAGAAACACATTCTCAAGTCACAATCAAAACTCATTCAATAGTTTATCCCAAGCAAATTAAATGTATCATATACAAAATGATAAGTCCATAAAAGGAAAATTAAATAATAAAACAATTCTAAAGAGAATCAGTCCATTAAAACAAAGATATAGTTCCAAATTCACTAGAAACATTTGTCTACAATTATTAAATTTAGAATAACATCAAGTTGGATTGGATGTATAATCCCTCCACATATCAGTTGCTATTAGGTTTCTTAAAATCTTTCCTTGGGCAACATCATCATTATTTCTCTCTCTTTGCGCACCAAGCTGTTCATGGGGTTCAGGATTGTTTAAAATTTCTTCATCCACCTCATGAAGAATTCTATCATCCGGATCTGCACCAATCAAGTAATTGTGCAAAATGCAACATGCTAAAATTATTTTTTTTTGAGTTGGAACTCCGTAAGATGGTTCATTTGAGCTTGCTATTATAGGAAATCTTTTCTTCAAGACTCCAAATGCTCTTTCAATCGCATTGCGTAAGGATGCATGTCGAAGGTTGAATAACTCTTTAGCATTTTGTGGTGGATTTCTTGAATACTCTTTTAAGTGATAACAAACTCCTCTATAAGGTGCAAGAAGCGTGCTCCTCAACATGAATCCAGCATCAACAAGGTAATATTTTCCTATAGGAATGATATGCTTCATTATGTTGTTATACACTAATCGCTATATATATATATGTATTTTTTTTTCTAACAAAATTACCTTGGGGGACTTTTAGCTTATCTCGTCTACTTAATGCATTTTTTAAAATTCTTGAGTCTGACGCAGTTCCTTCTCATCCAGGCAAAACATATGTAAATTTTAAATCAAATGTACATGCCGCTAGCACATTTTGTGTTGGGTAGTCCTTTCTACCACGATATCTTGGTGCATCTTCAATAGGAACTTTTGCCTGAATGTGTGTTTCATCAATTGCCCCAATGCAATCCTGACATGGGAAGAACTAAAATTGTTGAGCACTTACTTCTATATATTAAAATCTTTATATATACCACAATTAAGCTATTAGAGTATAATAATTTTTTTTTTTTACCTTAAAATATGGGAAGAACCTAGAATTGTTAAGTATTTCTACTGAAGTTTGAGATCCATCAGGTTGTTTTAGAAACTTCTCTTCTAGTTGTATCACAAATCTTAACACTTGATGGAAATGACGGTTTATGGTCTCACCAGAGCGACGGAAAAAAAAAAAAAAGATATTTCCTGATGCTTTACACCATGTGATAATATGTAAAGAAATTTGGCAACTTGTTCTTCAATCGTTGCTCGTTGTGTTAGTTGGAGGCCACCTTCTTTACATAGCATGTCACACAAATCTAAAAAAGCTCCAGGCCCCATGCGTATAATATCACGACACTTTTTATTTTCAATTATCTCTCTCATTAGTTCATCGCGAACACTTCGTCTTTCTAAACTCAAACTACTAATTGAGTAAGTTACTTGTCTCCTTTGAGGCCTCCTTCGAAGTATTAACCAATAGGCAACAAGACAAACTACATAAGCAATTGTCATTCGACGTCTCCATTCCCAATCCCATAATCCACGTCTCCATTCCCAAATTTGTAATACACGTCTCCTTTTATTACAATCCATAATATGCATAAAAACACTAAGCTATTACAATTCAATGTGTTTTGTGTAATCTATTATATAAGAATATAAAACTTAGAAAGTATTTGGCTTGCTAGTGAAATGCCACTTCATGGTTATAGTAATGAGTAAAACTAAAATCAAATAAAAGAAACAACTTCATAGCCATTTTAAGTTATTAGGAAATGGTGAATTCAATCATATAACCGGTATTCTAACATTGAGTGCATGCATGTGTGGGTATATGGGTTTATGGGTATAGTAGATCTTCACATATGCCATCTCTATTTAATAGGTTGTGGCGTTTGTGCTCCAGTAGGTTAGGAGTGTTTTATCAAGTTCTTCCAAAGTAATGGCTTTTGAAAAATTTTCTGGAAAGGGCTTTGTAGGCTTGAGATAAAGAAGAAATATGGAGAGGGGGCATGAATATTTTAGTAGGTTAGGGACTTCTTCTTATGGAGTGGATCTTTGGAAAGGCATTAGGTAGTTGTATAGCAGGGTAGGTGGTCTTGGGAAGTTACCTTTCGAGTTTGTCTTTCTTACATTGCTCAATATGTTTTTGAATGAGCACAGTCATAAGGCATAATGGGTAAGCTGGCTTAGCAGATTCATTTATGCCCTAAACTGTTTTTGCCACCCAGCAACATTGCTCAAATCCAAGAGGAATAATTTTGTTATCTTCCCCTGTAATCCCTTTTATTACAAAGTCAACCTTAAACTCTACTACAACAATCCATTGCTTATTGGAGGACCCATAACTATGAATGTTGGCTTTGACCATAGGCAGGCGAGCAGCTTAAGCTTTGGTGCATAAGTGTATTTATATAAAATGCCTCCTGTCACGCCCCGAACCCAACTACAAAGATAGGCACGTGACAACCGCCGCACGTTTATAAAGTAAGCACCCTACAAGTGTGCAAGGCCTTCTTAGCAACTAAAATTTGTCCTCAAAAATTAAAATCAAATAAATCCAAAATACCTCAACAATTTCTTTATGAATAAATCTCCAATAATTTAATAGGAACAAAATCCAAACTTCATGTACATAATGCCAATTGGCCAATAAATATAAAACTATTACAAGACCATCCAATCCCAAAATCACTAAGCTTCTTTTCCTGCTCACAACACAACATCAAAACTCCCAAAACTTGGTATTCTTCATGATCTGAAACTGGAGTGGAAAAAGGGGGTGAGTTGACAACTCAATAAGTAACCTAAGTCCTAATAAATTCTATCAAGCAATAGATTTGTAAAGTATAAGATGTAATATGTGTTTTCAAAAGTTATAATATACTATTTGTTTTCAAAATAACTGAAGAAGTTTCATAATCTTAAAATAATAAGTTCCACATAGGTCACATACTTTAATCTTTCACATATATCATAGATAGTTTAGAAAATAGTCAATTTTCCATATATCAAAAGCTATAACTTACAATAGGTTCCAAAAACACATAAGCAATTTTAGTGACTCAAAATAGTTCAAATACTCAAATGTAATTCATATTTTTAACAATCTTATGACTATGGTCACGCTATGTCCCTGTGGCGCATCAGAGTATTAATAAATAACCCCCATTGGCTGGGTATCAGAGTACCAATGAATAACCCCCATTGGTTTGGGTATCAGAATACCAATGAATAAGCCCTATTGACCAGGTATCAGAATACCAATGAATAACCCCTATTGGTTTAGGTATCAAAATATCAATGAATAACCCCCACTGACCGGGTATCAGAGTACCAATGAATAACCCCCATTGGTTTGGGTATCAGAATCATTTCATAGTCAGATTGTCCATAATCATATATATCAAATCATAGTTTCTAACAAAAATATATCTTATTCAAATACGTATATATAATCATATATTCAATATTCAAATATATTTGTGATAATTCTATATTCTTTACTTAAAATCAATATAGCAAAAAAACAATTAAATAAAATACATCATATATTCAGTAGTCAGATATATTTGTGATAATTCTTTACATAAAATCAATAATACAATGGAAATAAAATTATAACAACTGTAAACAATTTTTAGTAGTTAGAATTACGCAAAATAAAACCAATTAGGATAAGGTTACTTACTTCAAAAAGCCATATCAAAAGGAACTTCTTCCTAATGCTTCCTCTAAAAACTTAGATATCACCTAAACATTTTTTTCAAATATCATTTACTCAATAATCTAATATTTTTAAATAAAACTTATATGAATACCCGACCAGAAGAGAAATTGCTAAAAATATCTAATAATTTTCAACTATCGTCTTAGTTAAAAAAAAAAATCCACCGTATTCATAATATATATATATATATATATATATATATATATATATATATATATATATATTCCTCCACTTTCTGCCATTAATAGTACCAAGGGACAAAGCCTATAGATACACCATACGTGTAGCCATGTAGGGTCAAAAGTACACCTAATCTTCTATACATGTGCTCATTTTTTTTTTTTCCATTCACCCCTAGTTCTCTTAGAGATCAGGACAAAACTAGGAAAAAGGTACTATATTCAATGTCATACAAAATCAAGCCTACACGATCACCATAACCTTTTGCTATTCGCCAAAACCCCAATCTCTAAACCTGTGCAGAACCGGACCCAAGAGCCTTCTTTTACACTTAACGCAACACAGGCACAGAGAAAAACAAATCAAAGCCCTTCTTTGTTTACATCGTTAATCTCATATATAAACAGTCTCACTATTGGCCAAAATACTCATATAAAAGAATACTCTAATTCTAAATAAAGCTTAGATTTGATAAAAAGAGATTCTTAGGCTCTTACCTCAAAGGTGTAATCAATCCTTCTTTACTTCAGTCTTTTGGGTAGTCTCCTCTCTCAAAATATCTCTCCATATACGTTGATTTAATAAGCTTATATAGCTAGGGTTTCAACCTTATTTTCTAAAAAAACTCCCTTATAATTATTAATTATAAACTTGTCCCCATAAACAAATTTACTTAAATAACCTTCCTTTTATTATTTTTTTTTCGGGTATTACACCTCCTATCTTAAGCCAAGCCCAGTATGTTATGAAGAGCACAACTCATCTAACAAGTATAACAGATTAAGTTGAAAAAGCAAATCTACCTTATCAAAGCATGCTCTTGAAATTGCTATTTTTAGTTATTCCTCATTTTGCAAATATATATTGATAGTCACATGTTGACTCTTTCTGCAAGCCCAGTGTGAGACATTACCAATGTAATGTAAGCTTTTAGGGAAAAATACAGTAAAAGGGACAAGTCTAGTCAAGAAGCCAAGGCAGATAAATGGTCATTAGCATGGACTTCCCTTCTTGACATGCATATGAAACTGGGAAGAAAATTATATTCATTCAAGTAAATTGATCTATGAATCCCTTAATTGGTTGATGAGATATCCTGTTTCTAAACAGAACTAGAACATGACATTCGCACTACAAAGTGAGCTACATACCCCTACACCCAGTACTATTGATGAGATATCCTGGTTTCTAAACAGAATTAGAACATACATTCGGACCACAAACTGAGCTACATTCGCACCCAAAATTATCATTCAAAAGAATTTTAAAAAAAAAAAAAAGGAAAAAATGGTAGTGATTGTCGTCTATCTCAATGATTAAAACATGCCACTTTTTAATTTGAGGCAAATCATTAACAAACATATTAGGCAAATCATCACACAAAAAAAAAAAAAAAAAAAGAGAAATTACCCAAATCAGAAACCGCTTCACAAAAAACAAGAAATCACCCAATAAAAATAAACAAGAATCACAGATCCATAGCCAAAATATACAAATTTATGCAAGTTCACAATCTAGACTCACTCAAGCATTTTATCAAACACGTTATGAGCAATATTTTGAAACTTTAAAATTTAAGGAAAAAAAGCCCTCAAATCCGAAACCCACCCACAAGTAACATGTTATTACCCCATAAAATCACAATTAATAAGAAATTACCCAATAAAATCACAATTTTAAGAACATAGTTATTTGATTCAACTTAAAAGAAACCCATGAAATAGAAATTAAAAATAGAGTTTACCTTTGTGAGAGAATGCTAGGCGTGAGAGAGAACAGTGAAGAAGTTGTGAGAGAGAGAGAGAGCCAGTGTAAGCTGAGAGAGCCGAGAGAGCTTGAGCACTGAGAGAGAACACAGAGAACACAGAGAGCTTGAGAGAACTGAGACCTTGTGGGTTATAGTGTTTTTTTTTAACGTTAAAATGCCTTGTAATTTTTTTATATAATAAGGGTAAATTAGGTAATTTACATATTTAATAATTTATGTGTTTTACTCTCCCTCCAAATCTCTCCAATTTGGGGGAATTAAAAATGAGGGGTTGGAGGTAGTTGAAACCCCTCCAAATCCCTCCTCCTCCTTCCTTAAAAAACTTCCAAACAAAGTAAATGAATTACTCTCCTTCCTTCTACTCTACTCCCCCTCCTTTTTTTAACATCCAAACAGGCCATAAAGGATTTGAAGCCCCCTATATGTGAAGGAAGAGAAAATGAATTTTATCAATCTTATTATTTTGTTTTCTAAAGCACAAGTAGTCCCCGCATCTTTTTTTTTTTTAATGAGAAAGTCCCGGCATCTTAAAGCATAGTAAATGATATCAAAATGCTATTGCTAGTAGAACATTAAAAATTTGGTTGTTCAGATGCAGATAATTCAAATAACAGGCAAGCAAAAAAAAAAAAAAAAAAAAAACAAATAGGCGGTGGATATGGCTCATCGTGATAGTTGGGGGAATTATTATGATATGCCACAATTCTAATGAATAGTTTATGTATAGAATATACTTAGAGCATCCACATCCGGATTTCATATCTCATCTTATTTTACCATCCTAAAAAACCACTTTATCAATTATACCATACTATTTTATAATATACCTAGCATTCCAACTTTTATTTTCCTATTCTACTCATTAAAATAATATTTCTACACAATAAAATATTTTTTCTTTTTTTTTTTTCCCAATTTTCCCCTCCACCTTCCCTCAACCTCTATCACCGAGCTTCCACTGCCCAATCACCACCACTACGCCTCCACCATGCCCACCATGCCACCACTGCCCACCAAAATCCCACTAGAGCAAAAACCCATATTAAAATTAAAAAATAAAAAAAATAAAAAAATAAAAAAAATAAAAAACCAGAACCTAGAACCCATAAAATGCAGATGTAGAACCCAGAATGGCAACACAAGCCACCGATCTATTCTTCAACCTAAAATCTTAAATGTGCAAAACCAAAATGGCAACACAAGCCATCGATCCCACTCCAAATCAAATACTCGATCTTCTCGTACCCCACAAACCCCATGAACTCAAACCCAATCTCCTCGAACCCCAGGTACAATCCCACCACCTGAACCACGATTTTCCATGATTTGCCATGATATCCACGATCAGACCACGTCGGATGAGACAGTGGAGACAGTGGCCAACGGCGGCCTGGGCTTGGCGTTGTTAGGCGATGGTGGCCAACGGTGGCCTGAGGGAGAGCAAAGGGAGAGGGAGAAGTCTGAGAGAGAGAGAGAGACGTGGGAGACACAGTTTGAGAGAGTAGGAGAGTCAGGGAGACAGATGAGAGAGAAAGATAATAAAATAATAGTTTTTGTTTTAGAATTGTGCTACAGTGCAATTCTACATGTAAAATTGCACTGTAGCACAATTCTAAATTTTTTTGCAATAGTTGTATTATACAAGTCCGGATGCAGGGGTTATTTTGTGCTTATATGTTAAATTGAACCAAGATATGGCATATACCATTTGGGCTGCGGATGCTCTTACAATAGTAATGTGTAAAATTATAAGATCTCAAAAATTTATATGACACAACATTATGAGAAATAATTCTAGAGATACAAACTATTTTATAAAAAATTTTACAAACTACTGATATGGTGAGTGATTATTGGTAAATAAAAAAGTAATATTAATAATTGATCTAGATGAAAACCAATAAGAAATTGGTCACATCAAAATTTTGTAAAAATATTGTAAAATATATAGTTTGTAATTGTAGCATTATTCATATTATGACATCAAACAATAAATAAACAGCTTCCAATACTTTGTTAATTTTCACCGGTTGGTACTAAAGTTACACTCTCTCTAGCTTACTAAATATCCTTGTTGCAGTTCCTTTCATTCTTGAATCACTCGCCTATATAAAAAGTATCTAAATAAGAGTTTCAATTATTAAAGTTTTGTCTTGTTTAAAATTATGGATAAAGAGTCCTTACTTAAAAAAATATATAAAAACAAAGAGAAAAATCTTAAAAGATTTGAAGCCCCCTATAGGTGAAGGGCGACTTGACGAAACAATTAATTTTACCGTTCTCATTATTCTGATTCTAAAGCGCAAGTGGTCCCAGCATCTTAAAGCATAGTAAATGATTCCACAAATAAAAAAAATAAAAATAAAAATAAAAAAGCATAGTAAATGATAAGAAATGCTATTGCTAGTAGATCATTAAAAATTTGGTTGTCCAGATGCAGATAATTCAAAAAAAAAGATGGGCAAATAGGTGGTGGATATGGCTCATTGTGACAATTGGGGGAATAATTATTGCCTTGTTGGGCTTCTTTTACCATTCAAAATGGAAAAAACAAAAAGCTGAAGTAATCAATACTCCTATCACAGATTTTATTTTATATAATTAGCAACATAATTTTAAGTTATATTTTGCATAATTTCATGTTAATTAGGGGAGAGAAAAAAGAAACAAAAGATGCTCGTAATAGAACTTGGAGGTAATGCAATAACTTGCAATGTACATGACAAAGTGAAGAAACAAAGCAAAGTGGGCAAGATGGATTGCAAACATTCAGCTTCAAAAGCATTTATGATGCTACAAGTAATTTCTCAACTGAAAATAAATTGGGAGAGGGTGGTTTTGGACCAGTTTATAAGGTTAGTTCTTCACACTTTTCTCTCTCATAGTTTTTTTTTTTTTTTTTTTGGGTAGTATCAACCTATAGCATCAACTAAAGGTCTTGAGAGATAGGGAACTAGACTCATTATAGCAAGCTTTAAGCAAAAACTTGAAAAGAAAATGAAGAAACTTTCTCCTTTTTGCTGCTGGACCCATATTTGTAGAGAGGGAGAGAGAGCTTGCGCTTTCTAGCTCTTTCCAGTTCTCTGTGAGAAATGAGAGCAAAAGGAGGTTGAAATTTTGCTTTGTTTGGCTGGCTAGGGAAGTTTCTTACTTGAATTTGTGGCTTGCTACATGTCTCACATTCATGGTAAGGAGAATAAGTATCCTGTCAAGGATTGGGCAAAGTATCCTAAGGTTATTGGTTCAAATGTCTAGGAAGTTACTAAAATACCCTTCCCTTAAGTATCTAATTGCAAGACTAACTATATATATATAGAGTAACTTAACCACTTAATTAATATAGTAGCATATATTGCTTTGTGTTATGATTATATATTATGTATGTACAAAGCAATATATGCTACTATATTAAGGGGTTAAGTTACTATATATGTATATATATATATATATATATATATATATATAAAGTATCAAACTTAGTTGAATGGTTCATGGTAATTAAGATTTAACCCTCCATTACTAACTATTAAGGTTCTTAGTTTAATTTAAGTTCCTAATTAGTACAGGGCACCACACATACAATATATACAACTCTAAAAATAAAATTTTAATATTTTATGTAAATAAAAAATCCATAATTAAAAAGATGTGTGCAGAAGTTACCCAAAAAAAAAACTCAGTGGGGTAATAGATTTGACACTAATAACATTTCTTTGATAATTGCTAGTCAATTAGGCGAGTAATATCATTAGTATTTTTTTTTTTCACAATATATAAAATTTAATATATTGTTAATATACAAATATATATATATATATATATATATAGGAATATACGAAGAAATATTAAAAATGAGTCAATAAAAAATTTAAGTTTAAAAGTTTATGATAAGGTCATGATGAAATGGTCAGGTTAGTTTGGGTCCTAATCAGAAACTAATTAGACTCAAATGGGTTACAATTTCTATTACACCTATGCTAGTTTTCCGTTCCGGCTTGGATGGGTTATTGGATCCTGGTCCAATTTAATTTGCCAGATCTATCTACAATCTTAAATTAACCTATTCCATCTCTTTATTTTTTGTTAGGTTCAACATTTAAACTTAAGACCTGATCAAGTTTGTGTGTAGTATAACTTGTCACACCCTCCCTTAAAAGTTATCATAACTTTTGAGTGAAGTTGTGGTGTGTTTTTGTGTTAGAACCTCTTTTCCTCTCTCCTATATGTGTGTGTGTGTGTGTGTTTGTTTCTCAAAAAAAAAAGTTAGCTAATCTAATTTGACCAATTAATTTGCACTTGAGCCGCATCCCAAGTGCTAGATAAAACTTTGATAGAAAATTAAATAATCAAAGTGGAGATTGATTTAAGGTAATGTGAGTAAAATATGACTAACACGATGCATTTTCAGGGCAAATTGCCTAATGGGAAAGAAATACTCCATTCGTCCTACTTTGTTTGTCCTGTTTGAAAAGTCAAATTTTTTAAGGGAACATCATTTATTGTCTTGTCTACCTTTTAAAAATGTATAAGTTTCTAAAACTACCCTTAAATAAATTTATCAAAAATTTGAATTATTAATAAAATGGGGGTATAATAGGAGCATTAGTAAATTAATAACTTTTATTTTTAGAAACAGGACAATATTTTGGGACATCTCAAATTGGAATAGAGGACAAACAAAGTGGAACGGAGGGAGTAGCAATTAAGAGACTCTCAAGAAGTTCTGGACAAGGATTGCTAGAGTTCAAGAATGAAGTTGTTCTCATTGCCAAACTCCAACACATTAATCTTTTCCGACTTTTAGGATTTTGTATTCAAGAAGAAGAAAATATACTAATAAACGAGTACATGCCCAACAAAAGTTTAGATTTCTTCCTCTTCGGTAGGACATATGTTCTTTACTACGAAAATTTGCCTATATGATGATATTTTTGTTTTCTTTTATTCTAAGTCAATTAATATACTTATCATTTTCTTTTTATTATTTTCTACTATGAGTCAGATTCTACTAAAAAGAATTTATTAAGTGGAAAAAACGCTTCAACATCATTGAAGGCATTGCTCAAGGACTCGTTTATCTCCACAAATATTCAAGGCTAACAATAATTCACCGGGATTTAAAAGCAAGCAACATTTTGCTTGATAAGGAGTTGAAACCAAAAATATCTGATTTTGGCATGGCAAAGATATTTGGGTTGAAAGGATCAGAAGAAAACACAAATAGGATTGTTGGAACATAGTAAGTATGCATTACCTTTCAAGCATGCATAATTGAATTCTATTTGTGAGCGTGTGTGAGTGAATATATGTGCTTGTTCATACACTAAATTTTATTGTCAATTATTACTTCAGCGGTTATATGTCCCCAGAGTACGCAATGAATGGTGTTGTTTCAATAAAAATTGATGTATTTAGCTTTGGAGTTCTACTATTAGAAATCATCAGTGGCAAGAAAAACAATAGTCACTATCACTCTAAGTATCCACTCAACCTTATAGGATATGTAAATTTCTCTCTTGACTCTTCTTATCATGTGCATGGAAGTTTGAACTTAATAGCTAACATTTATGAATAATTGGGCTTGTATTAGGCATGGCAGTTATGGAATGAAGGTAAAGGTTTAGAGCTTACAGACCCAACAATACTAGATGAGTCATTCATTCCATCTGAAGTGTTAAGATGCATTCATGTTGGTCTCTTATGCATACAAGATCAGGCAACAAATAGACCCACCATGCTAGATGTAGTTTCCTTTTTTGCAAATGAAACTATTCAACTATCTACTCCAAAATAGCCTGCATTTTTTATCAACACAATCATGAAAGAGTTAGATGTTTCTAAAAATAAGTCAAAAAATTATTCAGTAAATAATGTCACAATTTCATAATTGGATGCTAGATAAATACTAAAATACTCAAGTTATGTATGAAAATCTAGTATGTATATACATGCCTTTGTGATTGGGGCTATACTTTATTATGACTTTACAAGCTTGTATGGTTCAATGATTTATTACAATTTTTAATTAGGGTTATATACTTATATGCCTATATCTAATTACATTTATCTTAATTCTTATTCCTAAAAGTAATGAGAAGAATTAATAATGCTTGTGTGAGTTAACTGATTAACTGGATTAGATTGATTATGATATGTATCATTACTGTATCTTATTTTGTAGTAATAATTGTTGGGCACAAATGCTTTTTCTCTTCCACAAGAGGAATTTGCATAGGGTGACCTACTGTCTCGAAATATTCTTATTGTTTGGAGAGACAAAGAGAGTCTACAACACTCTCAAGAATGTAGCTAAGAATGAGAATGAGCTAAGTGGAATAACAACAAGAAAAGGGAACCTTGTTTAACCTCTTATTTTATCAGGCAAATATGGGATATTATAGCAAACTTTGGAAGGTGCCATAGATATATGAAGAGGCCTCGGGTCAATAGCTTAATAGGGAGAAAACTACAACTTTCTTCATTAAGAATACTAAGGTTGATATGAGGAGCCATGTAAAAACTTTTTAAGGGTTCCCAAAGTTAAAGGTCATGATAAATACTAGAGGTTGCCATCTTTTGTTGGGAGGTCCAAACAAGATACTTTTAGGACTATTGAACACCATTTCTTGAAGGAGAAGTTGCTATCAAAATAGGGTAGAGAGGTGCTTATTAAAGCAGTCACACAATCCATCCCAATGTACACTACGACTCTATGAGCTGATCAAGAATTCCCATTGCACTATGTAATGGTTTAATTAACAAAGATAATGAGCGATTGTTTGGTACAGGTACGAAAATAATGATCATTGGATTTATTAAGGTTCACTATGCAAACCTCAACAAGACCAAGAGAATTTTGGTTTTCATGATTTGAGAGCATTTAACTTGGGTTTGCTTGTCATATATGGCTAGCAATTACTGTAGAATACTCGCTAATTATTTATACGGTTTGTTTTGAATCTATTATATAAATTAGGGTTTTAAGATTATCATGGACTCATTTCTGATTAGGTTATTTCAAATTAAATTTAGTAATTAGAATTATTAAAATAATCATCTATATTAAAAGATAAATAATTAAAGAAATCACAAATTACCTGTCAAGATTATCATGTGCTTGCATGTCTATCATTCTTTTTCATTTACACTAAGACGGATTGAGTTTTTGACCATATTTTATTTGATTTTTAACGATGAATTAAAATCAACTGAATTTATCCTGTGCATGAATGTCTATGGTACAACCATCCATATACCAATAAAAATTCCTTTTTTTTTTGGGGGGGGGGGGGGGGGTGGGGGGGATTACCGTGGTCAAAACTTCGACTTTTGACTCAAAGACCATTTTACCCTTTAATCTTATGAGGGCTTGATATGATGAAGATTTTGATGTTAGATCAATCATGGAATTTTTCACCCATGTGAAATGACTATTTTAGAATTTTGAGTGTTGTGTGGCTTAAAAGAAATGGTTTTGATTGTTTGCAAAATTGGGTGTCTACATATGCCCTAATGGTAGATTATATGAAAGTGAACACCGCTGCTACAAGAAAATACCACATTTCATGACCAAATCAAACCCATAATCATAGAGATATGATGCGAAATGTGATTATGTGAGTTCAAACCACTTAAAATGTTGACTCATGGTGATCGAATGACTACTGCTCAAGGGGCTCAGGGTGAACAATTAGCACTTATGGCGTCAATTTGGGGTCAACTACAACCACTTAAAGTGTTAGTTTGGGTTATGCAATAATCACTTAAGCCGTTGGTTCGAAATGTCAAACTAGGAAATTGTTTAACGTATTTTTCAAAAACCTAGTTTTTTTGGGGTCTAGTTTCATGCTAGCAAAGGATTTTAGGTGTTTGATAACAAACTACTCTTACAAAAACAAGATCTCATACTAGGAAATGGTTTTAACGTTTTTTTTATTATTTCTTATTCTAGCAATTATACGTTTTTGGAATATGTTATGAATGGTGTTGTTTGAACAAAAGTTGATGCATTGAGTTATGGAGAACTACTCTTAGACATTTTGAGAGGAAAGAAGAAAACCAATCTCTACCATTCAGATCACCCACTCAATCTTATAGGACATGTAAGTAATCCAAACTAATAGACCTTTGTAAATTTTATATGAAATCTAACCTTGAATCCTTCATAGTTAGCATTAATTGTGTCTAACTGAATTTCTATCAAGCATTTGCAAATATGGAATGAAGGTAGAGATTTATAGGTAACTAACACAACATTGAACGAAACATATATGCCACCACCCCCCCGCCCCCAAAATGAAGCATTAAGCTGCTTTCATGTTGGTCTCTTGTGTGTACAAGAAAATGCAATAGACAGGCTCACCATGTATGGTGTTATTTACATATTTATATGTTTTTTAACTAAACCATCTAACTACCTATCCCAAAAAAACCAGCATTTTTCATCAAAACTACTGTAACAATTTCAAGGAGGATCCTAGATAAATGCAATATTCATTTTCAAATGTATATATGTTCATTTAGGGATAGACATGGTAGTATTTCCTAATGTAATTAGTCTTCTTTTTGTTCTTGCTTGTAAAAAAAATAATTTGATAAAATTCTCCAAGTTGTCTTAGAACAGATATAGAGATTGTAAACTATTGGAATCATCTCAAATTCTTATTTGGACTTGGTACCCATTCGGCTTTCCTTCATATAGAAAGAAAGTTAACTTGATTGTTTTTTTTTTTTTTTTTAGGGTTTTCTTCATGTGGAATCGTCTACTTCTTGTAAAAAAAAAAAATTAAAGTAAATTATACTTTGTCAAAGACACTATTGGTTGAAATCTCAAATTTGTGCTAAAACACAAGAGTTTGTTCAAACCCCAAATTAAAAATTATGGCTAGATTACTTTTACTCTACTTAGACTAAGTGCGGAACAAGAGTAAATAAGCACAATGAACCAATAACCCTACCCTAAGCCATATTCATCCATCATCAACAATAAAATGAAAGCTTAAAGAGAAGGGAAGAGAGTTGCAAACACAAGATAATACCAAGATGTGTTATCGAAGAGGAAACCGAAGAACTCGGCGAAAAATCTCTCTGCGACCCTTCAAGTCAAAATTGATCCATTAGAGAATAAAGTTGAAGTACACAAATAACAAAAAACCTCCAGCCTAATCTACCCCATGTACTTGAGCCCTCTAAGCTCCTGCTACCAACGCACTTCTCGGAGTCTTATCTTCTCTTACTTTCCGAATCATGCAATTCAGCCTGATTGCATCTGCCAATAAATGGCTCCTTCCAATACTTCCTAGCAGCACCAAAATCTCACTTTACACTTAGAATGGGTGTAGGAAGTATTTAGGCTAGCAACCTCTCAAAGATCTAGAGATGGAGAGGTAGGAATTGAGGAAAACCACAAGGAAATGTGTAAATGATTTTGGGTATAACAATCTCTAACTCTTAAGTGTATTTTCTTGGTTTTTCTCTCTAAAAAATACTCCTTACACTTTATGGGCAAATAGGGTATATATAGTGTGGGTAAAGACTTGATAAAGCAAAACACAACTTTTTGCCAAATAGAAACTTTCATGGGTCCTTCACAGGTTGACCCTTCCCGTAAGATAGTCACGAAAATGACAATCTGGCACGACTCTTCATCTTCCACTCATGTGCTCTACACGTGGCTTTTTCATGGGTTGCTTCTCGCGAGCTACTAGCGAGCTAGTTACGAAATCCACTTGTTCAACTTTTGAAACTTGATTCTTCACTGATCTCTTACAATCATCCCTTTCAATTAAACCCACATACATATAGGGACAATGATTAAAGAAATTACAATCAAATTTGGCATGGAATTAAAGCCAACACAACATAGTTGGAAATCACAACTTTACATTGGTCTTTCTTGTCCTCCATGAAATAGGATCATAAGGTTTATATATAGATAATATATAAAGGTTTTGATGCCCTTGGCCCAAAGGTCCTCTAATATTGGGTGGATAAAGAAGAGTTTTCTTAAAAGTGAAGAAACTCTTAAAAAAAGAGTTCTTTTAATGAAGGAGAAAAGTCTTAGAAGAAGAGTAGTCTCTTGATAAAGTAGAAGACACCTAGAAGAAGAGTAGTTTGATAGTTCTTTTAAAGTTAAAAAGATACCCATGATAAAAGTTATGTAAGAGAGTCAAGCAAAGTAATCCTTATTGAGTATACTCTCTCTCTCTCTCTCTCTCTCTCTCTCTCTCTCTCTCTCTCTCTCTCTCTCTCTCTCTCTCTCTCTCTCTCTCTCTCTCTCTCTCTCTCTCTCTCTCTCTGTGGAGGAAGGTTATTTGTCAAACCATGTAAATTATTGTATTTTTAAGGTTTATAGTTGTTGATTTATGTATTTACCGTTATAGTTCTGGTTCAAATATGTTAGTGCTATTTGCACAAATGAAATAAGAAATACCACCATCGCATAACAAGCAGCATTAGAGCCCAAGGCTTATACTAGTATAGTTCAAGAAAAAATTATTGTAAGAGTTTGCAATTGGTTGATACAAGTACAAGTGATGAGTTTGGTTTTGCAAACATTGATCATATTACTCAAGAAAAAGACTGCTTGGATTAAGGTGGAGCTATCATGACAAAGAAGAAAAATTGTTTGATGGAATTTGAATCAAGGTGAATATTTGTTGGAAACATTCTCAAATTTCTATTTGGACTTTTTTACTTATTTAGTTATTTGGATTGTCTTGGTGTGGAAGAAATGTTGACTTGATTACTTTTGTAGGGTTTGCATTGTATAGAAGGAAAGTTTATTTTTTTTCAAGAAGTAATCGGTCTTTCTTGTCCATCAAAGAACAAAGATTTGAAGGCTTATATATAGGTATTATAGTAAAGGGTTTAGAAATCTTGGCCCAAAGATTCTCCCATGTTGGAAGAAGATAATAATTTTTGAAAAAGAGTTTTCTTAAAATTAAAAAAATTAAAAAATCCCTCTTAGAGGAAGGGATATCCTTAGAAGAAAAATACCAACTTGGGGAAGTTCACTAGTTCAATTCACTTGCTTTTCTTGAGTTGCTAAGGATTGGCTCCTCACTTTAGGTTCTTTGATTTGAAAAGCCACCATGAGAGAGAGAGAGAGAGAATTTTCTAATTTTCTTATTAGATAAATAATGATAATTATTTTGTTTACTAACTTTTCTCTCTAGATGATATGACATATTTAGAGTGCGTTTAGGAAGTAATGAAAGTTATAGCTTATTAGAGTTTTTAGCTTATTTTTGCTACTATTCATGAGTTTCATTGCACTTTTTGGTACTATTTTCATGGGTTCCACTGTACTATTCGGTTAGGTTTTGGCTTTTTCCTACCGTACTTTCAGCAAAAAGCTTTTCAGTTTCAGCTAACTAAGTTATTCCCAAACAGAACCTTAATTGGACAAGTTATAAAGATTGCAAGCTTTATAAACATAAAGATTCAAATTAAACATTGGGGTCAAAATCTAAATTTTAATTATAAACGAACAAAATCAAAATGACCATAAACTTGAAAGAGTATAATTTGTAATTTAAACTTGTTTTTTTTCCTAACCCAATTGCCCACGACTTAAAGCATTTGAGTATTCCATTTTAATTATAGATGTCATGCTTGATGGTTATTAATTTGCTGTCAATTTTTTTTAGGTAGATAGTAGAGCGATGGTGTGCTTTGAAGTACAAACATTAGGTAATAGGTAACACTAAAGATGCTATTATTACTATGGATTTCACTAACATATATTCTTAGGGCATATTTTAGTAAACTATTTTTTAAAATAAAAAAATTATAAAAAAATAAAAAATTATTAAATTTTTTAATAGTTTTTTGAATTCTTTATAAAATGTTTAAAAAAAATAAATGGATCCTATTACAATTATTGTTATTATTACTAGCTTGTAATCCCATACACATGCATGGATATACTTAAAAGATATACAGTAAGATGCATAGTATAATAATCTTACATATATAATTTAAATATTATTGATAGTCATTCTTATATATATTTTTTAACTCTTTAAAAAGTCTTGTAAAAATATTATTAGGTAGAAACTGTAAATTGTCCATTTTTAAAATATTTTTATGTTCATTAATTCTAGACTCTTTGGTTTTTGTACACAATAACTTACTTGAATGGATATTTATTATATGGTCTCACATTTGATTCCAAAATTAAGAAATAAACTCTCTCTAAAAATAGATAATTTAGGACACATGGCGCAAAATTGGACTTCAATTGTAGAATACAATTGGATTTTCTCTAAGTTTAACCTATTAATATATACTAGCTTGTAACTCATGCATATGCATGTATATACTTAAAGATATACAATAAGATACATAATATAATTTATATATATATATATATATATATATAAATTAAATATTTTTTATAATCATTTTTAAATTATGTTAACTCTTTAAAAAAAATGTGTACGGATATTATTAGATATAAAATGTAAATTGCTCATTTAAAAAAAAAAAAAAATTTGTTAAGCACTTTTTTTTTTTTTTTTTTACGATTCATTTATTCTAAACTCTTTGGTTTTTGTACTTAATAACTCACTTAAATGAATATTTATGACATAATCCCACATTTTATTCTAAAATTAAGAAATAAAACTTTTTAAGAATAAATAATTTAGGACACATGACACAAAATTGGAACTCTAATAAGGAACTCTAATTTGAGTTTCTCTTTCACCTATTATTATTATTATTATTGTGCCAAATGAATTGTTTTTAGTAATCTATATATATATATATATATATATATATATATATATATATAAAACCGAAACTTTTGAAGCTTCCACAATTTTCCACAGTTACATTTAATAACCATGTTTCTCTGTCAATCATGCGTGGCACGTTTCCATAGGCCTTTCAGAGTGAAAACCTCCGTACCAAAAATTCCTACTAATTCTCGAACAACTCTTTAATAATAACCCACGATAGTCACTCAATCAATCCGTCCACAATTAAGATACCAAGGAAAGTTACTCGATCTATAACTCCTTTCATGCATATATAAAAAAGAAGGCTTCTTTCGCAAGGTCCTCAACTATTTCACAAGCTATTTTCTCCATTCCTAATTTAATTCCTTTCCTATACACAAAACTTTAAACACACAGCTTATATATAAACAGCATGGTTTATATGTGTTTTCCTGGTCTGCTGGTAATTGTTTTTTGTTTTAAAAATTTGGACATTATGATTTAGGTTTTGAGTTTTTCTTGAGATTTGTTTTTATTTAGCCGTTCATGGTCTGCTGGTAATTGTTTTTTGTTTTAAAAATTTGGACTTTATGATTAAGGTTTTGGGTTTTTCTTGAGATTTGTTTTTATTTAGCCATTCATGGGCTGCTGGTAATTGTTTTTTGTTTTAAAAATTTGGACATTATGATTAAGGTTTTGGGTTTTTCTTGAGATTTGTTTTTATTTAGCCATTCATGGTCTGCTGGTAATTGTTTTTTGTTTTAAAAATTTGGACATTATGATTTAGGTTTTGGGTTTTTCTTGAGATTTGTTTTTAGCCGTTCATGGTCTGCTAGTAATTGTTTTTTGTTTTAAAATTTTGGACATTATGATTAAAGTTTTGGGTTTTTCTTGAGATTTGTTTTTATTTAGCTGTTCATGGGCTGCTGGTAATTGTTTTTTGTTTTAAAAATTTGGACATTATGATTTAGGTTTTGGGTTTTTCTTGAGATTTGTTTTTATTTAGCCGTTCATGGTTGGTAGTGTTGGAGAATTGGAATTATTAGGATGAGAGGAAAGGAGGATGGTATAACCCCAAAAATTAAATTTTCTTTTTCTGGGTATTGCTACATATATGACTAAAATATTTGTGTTTTTGTGGGAATTTTTTTTTTTTTTTTTTGAAGGTTGGGGTTGGTTACTATAGTTGTTTAAGATTCCTAACAGGGGTTTGATAGAATGCCTAGGAGAGCTATACTCTTAGATGTTTGTTCTCTGTTAGTGTTGGCAATCATAGTTTTAAATAAATGCATTTTTTTTCATGGAATCTTTTAATCTCATAATCAATCTTTTAATGCATGAATTGTACTTCTTTTAACCTCATAACCTCATAAACTGAAGTATAATTCTCTTGATTACAACTTTCAAAGAATTTATTGCTTATGCAGTTTTATGTTTTGAGAAATTTGCTGATGGAATCTTTTGATTTTCCTGTAGATTGTTATGCAGAATGTTGTGGCCCTTGTGGGAAGCAATCCCTTTTCTTGATTTATAAAACTCTATGTTTTATGTTGAATAAATATATGATGTACTCTTCTATATAATGTAGATTTGTTGTATTATGTTCTTTTTCTACTCTTTTTGAGTCATAGCAAAAGAATTTGATAACTATGAAAATAACTTCATTGCCAATGGACCTATGGTAGTGGTATTAATATTTTTGGCATGTATGTATTTTTATGGAGATGATATACAAGATTACTTTATCCCTTATTTGTCTTTATAATTTTAGGTTTGACAATGTTTAATATTTGAATTAGTGAAGATTTTATGTTATGCTTGGGTCTTCTCCATTTAGTTGTATTATTTGATTAGTGAGTCTTGAGACATTTTGATTTAGTACAGCAAATGATAATTGAAATATTGTTTTTTTCTTTTTAAAGAATCCCGTGCATCGCACGGTTTGGCGACTAGTATATATATATAACTAAAAACAATTCATTTGATGGGTGAAAGAGAAACTCAAATTAGAATTCCATATTAGAGTTCCAATTTTGCATCATATATATACATATATATATAAAGGCTCATAAATATGAAATCATTCAAACTCTCTCTTCCTCTAATTTTATATATAGTGTTAGATATATGATTATATTTTTTATGATTTATTCATATTAGACTCTTCTTTTTCTATTCTAAATTACCTCATTTGGCACAAAAATTAAAAAATTTCGATTAGATGGAACACGTGCCATAAAATTAAACTCTAATGGAAATCCAATTTCTGCGCTGAACTAACTAACTTGGTTCAACAATTTAAAATTTTTTATTAGATGGGACACATGATGCAAAATTAGACTCTAATTGAATTCTAATTTAAAATCTAATTGGATTTCCTCTCAATTTTACATATATATATATATATATATATATACACACACACATAGATGACTTATAAACTTGAGTTGTTTTTAGTTCTACAAAAAAAAAAAAAAAAAAAAAGGCTTATAAGTATAAAATCATTAAAAAATTATGTATTTTATGGTTCACTTATATTGGACTCCTCGTTTTTTACACGAAATTAACTCATTTGGTACAAAAATTAAAAAACTTAAATTAGATGGGACATATGTTGCAAAATTAAACTCTAATTGAAATCTAATTTTTACATTGAATTAACTCACTTGGTACAAAAATTTTAAAAACTTATATTAGATGGGACACGTGGTGCAAAATTAGACTCTAATTGAATTCCAATTTGAAATCTAATTAGATTTTCTCTTAGTTTTACCTATTATTATATACTAGTATGTAGCCCCGTACTACCACACGGGAATGGATATATTATTAATCATGAGTTTATTCATGTTTAAAAGGCTCAGTTAAGTCTAAATTCATATTATTAACAAGAAAATTTCATTAACAAAACCTAGCAGTATATATATTTTACACAGAAAGATGAACCTTGGTGACAATGTTTATCCAAAAGATCCATTCACGCTTTTGAATCTTCAATCTCTATTGGTGATTGAAATTTTCGTAGCTTGAAAAATTTAAAATTAAAAAAAAAAAAAAAAAAAAAAAAAACCCTCAGAATTGTACTCATTTTGTAGTTTTACAATGGGTCATTTTGTAACATGATGGGCATTTGTGTGAAGAAAAAAGATCTGAAGTTCCATGGCTGATAAAAGAAATTCTCTCCAATCTCTTTTTATAGAGAGATGGGTTTGTGCGTGTTTTTATACATCCTTCATAATTGTATTATCACAAAGCAGGTCCAATGGATTTAAATTGGTATTACCGATTCCCAAAGCATGAGTGTTTAATGTGTTATTAATTTCATCTCATTGGCTTCTACACATAATAGCAAAATTAAAAATAATTAGATTGTACACGTGTATAGTAAAATTGGAATGAACAATTGGAATGATAATATATGATAGTAACAATAATAGGAAAATTCAAATAAAATTTCGAATTAAATTGTAACAATCTGAATAAAAAATTCTAGCAGAAAGACAGGGTGGAGTGATCCACTCCAAGAAGGCGACCAAACTTGCGTAAATATAGAATAATAAATCTCTCTCTGAAAAATTTACATTGTTCATAACCTTTACCTTCACTGAACATTTTAAAAACATAGTGACTCACATCTGCCATCCGGACATCTACAGCCAGGTCCTCTCCAATTCGTATGAGATTCCATTGATCACTAAGTTCCTTTGCAGCCTACAAAAAGTATCATCCATCGGTCCACAGCAGTGCTTTCTTCATTGTTATAGGTGTCCAACCTGAACAAAAAGCCAAATATAAGGATAGTGAATTTTAAGCATAATGTGCATCTAATCACATATTAGCAATTTATAACAAATGTAAAGATGCAAACTTTGTAAGTGAATAGTAAACAAAACTCAGTGTTAGAACCAAGAAGAAAGCACTTTAATCCGAAACTCAATGCAAATGTAAAGATGCAAACTTTGTAAGCAATTTATAACAAAGATGCAAACTCTGGCTTTGCTATCTTTTTGGAAATTATGCAATGTACCCAAACCAAGTTCTTATTACCGATATTAATCTCTTTGGTTTTCACGTTTGACTATAAAATCAAGAAATAACTTAATTAGCACAGTAACTCACTTGACTCGATACATAGAAGTGATTTTAATGAGAATGAGCCCACATACATTTAGCCATATGATGCAAAATTCAACTTCAATTTCAGATTCTAGACACATGGCACAAAATTAGAGTTCTAATTTGGAATTCAATTTCACACTTTCTCTGCTTCACCTATTATTTTATATATAGACTAGTCGCAAACCTATGCGATGTGTGAGAATATATAAATATTATGTAATGGGGTGTAATATATGAAAAGTAACAATTACTTCAAGGATTATTAACACAAAAATTGTCTTTCAACTCAATTTTTATGAAGTTTCATTTCAGTAATAAACTTCCCACAAAAATAATATAAATCAACTAAAAAAACAAACTTTTATTATGAAAAGTGAAAACATGGTAGTGATTTTTAAGGGATTGAGGTAATAGCACTGGCTTTCAGTAGAAAACAATTTGATTTAAAAAGTCACAAGCTCATACAAGAAAAGAATTGAAAATGATGTCTAAAACAAATTTTGATTTCTTGCTTATTCCTTTGAATATGTCAAATTATTCTATGTATTATTTGCACTTGAATTTAATTATTTAAATGACAACTAGGACACTACATGATAATGTTTCACCTAATACAATTAGTCAAACTTTGAGAAGAAGTATCTCACATTTAAATCATAAAGAACTTGCATTTTTATTTTTTTTGTTCTGTGATAAAGGAAGTACTAAGTCTTCAACTAGAAAGACTTCTATGACATAATGATGCAGCAACCAATATAGAAGTATAATGTGTAACAACATCTAAGGGGAGCAAAAGGAAAAATATATACATATACACACTTACATAGTGTTTTGAACTATCCATTTGTCTGAATTAGATTCAATCGACTAAATTTAATACAATGATTTTCATATGAATACAACTTTATATATATATATATATATATATATATATATTCATATCACTGATGTGCAATGCAAATCAATTAAAAAGTTATGTAATTGAATGTTACTGAAATACAATAAAAAGAATAAGCACCCAATGGAGTCGACCATCAGTATGAAAAGTAACGAACATAGAGTCATTATTCACTCCAAAATAAAAGTCATTATTCACAAATCAAAGCAAATGAAAAAAATACAACAATGAAAGAAGAATTTAAGCTACCAATTATGCAATCTTGTTGACAATGCCAAACAGCCTTAAAAACTTTAGTGTTGTTACCTTATTAGCCCAAAAGATGCACAAAATTTAAAAAAAAAAAAAAAAAAAAAAAAATGAAAGAAACACATGGAATGGATCTGGAATTTTCTTAAAAAGAAAGAAACATAGAATACCTTACATTAAGAAACAAAAAGTTTCTCTCTGCTAGTGAAGGGTGGGTTCCCATCTCCTCCTAAAGTGTAGAATAGTTGTCCCTTCTCTTGAAGGCGTCTCTGTCCCCCAAGATAACAGGTTTACCTTGAGGCTTTGTTGGTTTTTCTTCAGGGTTTCAGGGAAACAAATATTAGTATAGGATGGAGGAGCTTACAAAAACCTGGAACAGTCTAACCCTCTCGGAATGTGAAGGTTCAAATTTTCGCATCAAGGAGGACCAAGCGAAGACTAAGTTTATTATAGCAGCTAAGTTCTTGACTAAGCGAGCTCTTAACATAGACGCTATCGCTAAAACTTTCACACCCATTTAGAGATCGAAAAATGGCTTCAAAATTAAGAAGGAAAGTAGTCACGTGGTATTGTTTACATTCGATGATAAGAATGAGATGGAGAAAGTCATGGCAGCTGAGCCTTGGAGCTTTGACAAGCATCTAATGGTATTGCAACTATATGGGAAGGAAAACGACTTGAGAGATATGGAATTCAATAAAGTGACATATTAGGTGCAAGTACATGACCTCCCAATCAGATTTTGGACAAGGAAGATAGCGGAACAGCTGTTGCTACACGACGTTATATGGTAAAGGTACCTGGTTTTTTTGCCAGGAAGAAAGCTGGACCGATGTCGGAAAAACTCGGTGTAGTGAAGAAGGCGCCGGTGGTGGTGGTACGCTTCGGGGATCTTGTACCGGAGATTTTTAAGACTGATAAGGAAAGTTTAGAAACTCATGTAGGAGGCAACATGGAACCGGTCTTTCAGGATGTGAACTCACAAAAGCCAAGGCTGCCAATTGATAAAGGAATCGAGGAGGATGTGATGCTACACCAACCTGAACCAACAAAGAAAAAGGTGTCAGATGAAGCTTTTGAGGAGGAAATTAGGGAGATTGATAAGGAAATAAAGAAATATGATATAATTCTCACAGTGCCACCCGGTCTTGGAGTTAACATAGCAAAGGAAACTGTTGTGAGTCAACCTCCCATTAATGAGCCTAAGGTGCCGTGCCCAACAGCCCATGCAGCTAAGGTGCTAGACCCAGCAGTCCATGCAGCTCAATTGTCTCCATCAACATGCATGCCACTAGCTAAGATACCAAGCTCCCTTGTTAATCACGTGCATGCTAAAGGTACTTAGAAAAGGTTCACTAGACAGGGGTGGCATTAGATGTGGGTATGGCCAAAACAGTGGGAGAAAAAAGAAGTGCAAAAAATACAACTAACTAAACTAAGTTACCAAAAAAAAGAAGGGTTTCCGAGGGAGGTGCAACAAAAAATAAGATATTGGTGGAGGCTGGTTACTAGCCTTGTCAGAAGCAATGAGTCTATTATTATGGAACTGTTGTGGGCTTGGGAACCCACGTATAGAGAATGAGCTTGTTAGATTGATATAAGTAAAAGATCCCTCCGTCATACTTATAGCTAAAACATGGATAGGCAAAGCAAGGCTAGATCGAACTTTGAGCAAGATTAATTTTGATCAGAAGTGGGTGGTTCCAAGATTGAATAGAGGTGGTGGTCTAGCATTATTTTGGAAAATTTCTATTAGCATTGAGGTTGTTGATTCCTATAGGTATTTTATTGATACAATCATCAATAGGAATACTGAGGATGCATGGCGATTCACTGGTTTTAATAGAGAGCCCGAAACTCACCGAAGGAGTGAAGCATGGAGTAAATTCAAAAGCTTAAATTTCTAGAATGAACATTCCTTGGATTTCTGGTGGAGATTTTAATGAAACTGTTCGACAAGAGGAAAAGTGGGGTGGAGCACCTAGAGATCACAATCAAATGCAATTATTTGGAGATGTGATCAATGAATGTAGTTTCATGGACTTGGGATATGTGGATCTGAAGTTCACTTGGGCAAAACATTATGTTGATGGGCATTCCATAAGAATAAGATTGGATCGATGCATGGCTACAAACTCTTGGTTTCAAAAATTTCCAGGAACTAGGGTACATCACCTTAGATGTATGTCATCAGATCATTCTCCTCTATTGATTAATTGATTGGGATTGCCTGAACCTAGGAGGAAGAGGTGTTTCAGATTTGAAGAAATGTGGTTATCGGATCCATCTTCTGGTTAAACAGTAGAGGAAGTGAGGAATAGTACAAGGGAGCTAAATCCAAGTCTAGCCATTCTAGAAAAAGTGGCTAAATGTGAGAAAGAATTAACTTGGTGGAACAAGCACAAATTTGGGCACGTGAGGAGGGAATTAGAGATTAAAAAGGGTCAACTTGCTTTGGACGAGAGTGTGGCTATGGTGAGTGGGGACAATACTTGCATTAGGAGCTTAAGAATGGAAATTAATTTGTTGCAAGATCGGGAATGAAGGATGTGGTCTCAAAGATCTAGGGTGCTGTGGCTAAGTAAAGGTGACAATAATACAACTTTCTTCCATAGTAAAGCTACAAAGAGACTTAGGAAGAATTTGATCCGAGGAATAAGAGATGGAAATGGAGCTTGGTTGACTGACCAAGATGACATTGGACATTTGATGGAGAGTTACTACAAGGAACTCTTCTCCTCCGCCAACCCGAATTTAGAAGGTGATTCTCTTAAGAAAATCCCATGTATGGTGACCGATGAGATGAACGTTGATTTGGTGAATGAATTTACCGAATTGGAAGTAAAGGAAGCCTTGAATCAGATGGCACCTCTAAAAGCATCGAGTCCAAATGGCATGCCACTCTTGTTCTACCAACACTTTTGGGCGACGATGTAGCATGATGTTACTTCAGCCATCCTCTCATGGTTGAACTTAGGTATCCTACCCGAACCCATCAACCATACACTCATTACTCTTGTTTTGAAAATAGATAATCCTGTACTTGTGTCTGATTTTTGACCTATTAGTCTTTGCAATGTCCTTTATAAGATCTACTCTAAGGTTTTAGCTAATAGGTTAAAGAAATTTTTACCTTCCTTAATTACGAAAGATCAATCTGCCTTGCGAAGGAAAGACTTATTTATGATAATATTATGGTTGCATTTGAGACCCTTCATCATATGAAGCAACATAATTTAGGAAAACATGACTTTATGGCTATTAAATTAGACATGAGTAAAGCCTACGATCGGGTGCAATGGGTGTATTTGGAGAAGCTCATGGAGAAAATGGGTTTTTGTGCTAGATGGGTTACTCTTATGATGAGTTATGTGAAAACGGTGTCATACTTTATCATGGTGAATGGAGAGCCCATTGGAATGATCCATTCAAAAAAGAGGAAGTAGATAAGGAGACCCCCTATCTCCTTTCCTTTTCCTTTTATGCATGAAAGGCCTTCATGCTCTCATTAAGCACTCGTCGAGGAATGGGGATATTAAGGGTTTTTCCTTGTGCAAACGAGGCCCTAAACTAACCCACTTGTTTTTGCAGACGATAGCTTACTTTTCTGTAGGTCAATCACTGATGACTACAATAATGTCTTAAAGTTTTTGGGTGAATATGAATCTTGGTCAGGGTAAAAGATCAACAAAGATAAGACTGCAATCTTCTTTAGCAAGTCCACCTCGGATGAAGCAAAATCAAGCATAAAGAATCTTTTCCAAGTTCAAGAAGTGAAGTCTTATGAGAAATATTTGGGGCTTTCCTCCCTTGTGGGTAGGGGAAAAAAGGCTAGTTTCAACTATATAAAAGAGAGGGTTTGGCGAAAACTTCAAGGTTGGGAGGGGAAATTGCTTTCACAAGTTGGGAGAGAGGTCCTAATCAAATCCGTGATCCAAGCTATCCCTACCTATGCTATGGGGTGCTTTAAATTACCATTGTGGCTTTGTGATGACATTGAGGCAATGATAAAGAAGTTTTGGTGGGGGCAAAGGGGCAATAAAAGGAAAATTCTTTGGATCCAGTGGGGTGAATTGACTAAGTCTAAAATGGTTGGAGGTATGGGTTTTCGTGACTTGGCTCATTTTAATGATGCTCTTTTAGCAAAACAAGCTTGGTAGCTCTTGCATAATAAGGAAACTCTCTTCTATAAAGTCTTTAAGGCAAAGTTTTTCCTAAACCACTCTTTCCTAGAAGCTAAGGATTCAAATTCTGGGTCTTACACTTGGAAGAGTATATTACAAGGCCGTGATGTCATCCTAGATAGGTCATGCTGGAGGGTGGGGGATGGAAAATCAATAAAAATTTCGCAACACCATTGGCTGCCCCAAAAACATCCAACTAAGGTACTCTCCCCAATGGTGGAAAAAATGGAAGAAGCCACAGTGGATTGCTTAATTGACAAGAGCACTAGAACATGGAATGCAACAATGGTGGATGAGATTTTTGCTCCACAAGAAGCGGAAGAAATAAAAAATATTCCGTTGGCTAGAAAAGAAATGGAGGATACGCTATATTGGCCATGGGAGCAAGATGGGAGATATAGTTGTAGAACAGGCTATCGGTTCTTCAAGGAAGATGAAGTGGGTTTTTAGGTAACAGAGTATCAAGACCATGAGAAAGAGTTGTGGAAGAAGATTTGGGCTCTTGAATGTCCTAATAAAGTAAGAAATCTAATTTGGAGGGCCTGCCATAATTCACTCCCCTCAAAGTGCAACCTTATGCATCGAACAACTATTACTATAAAGAGGTGTGAGCGGTGCGAGGAAGAAAACGAAGACATTGTGGATGCAATGTGGAGTTACAAGGGGCTGGATGGAGTGTGGGGAGTGGATAATGCTTGCAGTTTTAGGAACCAAAGAAGCTTCTCTAGTTTTAGTGAGCTACTAAGCTGGGTATTCGAGTTTCATAAGAACCTGATTTTGTTTGCCTTCACAGTGTGGTCCATTTGGCACCAAAGGAACCAAATACAAACCCAACAAACTCACCGTCCATTAAATCAACTCTTCCAATGGGCTCATGACAGCTATTTGGAGTACAAAGCACTGAAAATAGCATTGGTTCCCAGCAGGACAGTGAGGAGAGTACAGCAGAAACCACCTGACCCAGGTTCATACAACATTAACTTCGACAGAGCTACGTTCGCCGAAGAAAACTGTTTCGGTTTGGGTGTCATAGTTCGAGACAAGGAGGGATTGGTTATTGCAACCATGGCTACTCGGGTTTCTCAACTTCTACAGGTGATAAAGATTAAAGCTTTGGCTGCCAACAAAGCTCTTGAGTTTGCACAAGAGATGGACTTAACAGATGTTCTGTAGGGTGACTCCTTACTGGTGATGGTAGCTTTGAATTCTAAGAATCCTCGTTTGGCTCCTTATGGTTTGATGATTCAGGACTCTTTATCTTTATTTTCAGCTTTTTCCAAATTGTCCTACTCTCACACTAAGAGAGAGGGCAACACAATTGCACACAACTTGGCTCAGTTAGCAGTTAATTTACCAAATTGTGTAATATGGATGGAAGATGTTCCATCTGATGTACTGTCTTTTTACTAAGCTAATTTAGCTGGTATTTCCTAATTAAATGCATCACTATGCTGTTTCTCAAAAAAAAAAAAAAAAAAAAAAGTTTTGTGAATGTGATGCCTTATGCTTGGTGAAAGTGAGGGTTAGATCTGATATCATTCATAAGAAAATAGATATCAAACGTAATCCAAATTAAAGCAAATAGATATCTAAATATCATTAAAAAAAATTAAAAAAATCACATGAAATTAAAACAAACTTGCATAGTTATTAACCAAAGATTGTGTGCACCATTCCTACACTTGAAGTTTGCCAATGAGACTGAGACAAAGAGATTAGGACAAGAGATAAAAGGGAAGAAGTAAACATCAAATTTAATATTTAGTATTAAATTTAAGATTCACCCAAAAATTTCTCACCAACAAAATCCATCGTCAAAATTTCTCAACCAACCAAATAAATAAATAAAGTAACACAAATTCTATTAGTTTGAATAGAAAATACACTAATTTTTTAGAAGAAAATATTATATCTTAAAAAATCAATGCCTTTTTAGGCGGCATGGTACCTCTCCACATATTGGGTGCATAGAGATTCCAAGAGAGGTGTTCAAAATTTGAACTACTCGGACATCAACAAATTAAGAAGAAATACCACAAGTGGCAACACCCTGATTATCAGCTAATAAAACAAACGAATGGAAGCAACATATGAAGATAGGATCATATATAATATAAACCAGTAATATTTTTGGACATGAAGGCAACTTTGTCAACACCATTTCTTCTCCCACATTAATTTTTCTTCTTGATTGCTAGAAGATTTTTGGGTGTATACTTTCATTTATAAACCAAAAAATAATGTGTAATCAAATACAAAAGTCTATAAGGGTCCTCAACCAACACCAGACTCTAGCAGATTAGACAGTTTGACAAAAGTCTATGAGCGATGAGTTTTTACTTTTTAAGCCTCTACAAATTTTAGATAAATTTTAAATCTTTTAGAGCGAAGGAATTAGATCCAAAAATATATGATACATGTAAATGTGATGTGATCATAACTATATAAATTGTAAGTGATTTAGCATAGCAGAACACAATCAAACCAAAGAGAAATTAGAGTGAAACAAAAGAGAGCAAAGAAGGAGAGTGTTAGGACATATGTGATTCAATGTGAGGAACATATGTCAAAATTTTATGTAATTGGCTAATCTTTTGACAAAACACACTTTACTTATAATTGGATAGATCTAGGATGTGTTTAATGCTTTAAGAAACAAAGTTTCAAGTTCAAGTGTTAAAACCATGCAAGTATGTCCAAGAATCAAGTCAGAAAGTGCTGTTCATTAAAGCTTGACAGTTAGCATCTATCGAGGTTTAAAAAGCTATAAAGCTCGTGCCTCGACAACTAGCTCGATAGATGGCTATCTATTGAGGTTTATGAAACTCAGTTTTTCAAGACTGTTTTTTATCCAATCTATGAATGTATGTTTGGGATTTCTTTTCTCACAACCCTAAACATATGTAAGGATTATTTTAAGGGCCGTAAAAGGTGACGCACAGTTGCACAAGAGCACAATTGCACAAGTGTGAAGAAGAGTGTAATCGGAAACCTAGTTTGCCCTAGTTCTTCATTCTCTTCAAGAAGCTGCTGTGTTTTGTACACTATAGGGTTTTGTGATCAAGCAACTTCATGATCTTCATCGAGTGATGAATAGAAGAACTTTGCAGCCAACATTCTTCTCAAGTTGGTGATCAAGTCGCGTACTGGGATCCACGTAATTGGTTAGTCAGTGCTAGGAACCGTGCACTGAAAGGAGAGATTGTTACTACAAAACAAATCTAATTGGGTATTGGGGTAAGGGTTCAATTATAGGTTGGTATAAGGTACTGAGATTTGTTTACTTGTAATCGATTGTTTTGATAATAATGGATTCTCGAGAGTAGTGACCTTAAAATCACCCGATGGGGTTTTTGCCGCGTAAATTTTCCCCATTTGTAAACAAATCACCGTATCAATTTATTTTCCACTACATACTTTAGTTAATTGGTGAGTTGTTTCTACTACCATACGATTTGCATGTTAATTTAATTAATTAATAAACTTGGTTAATTAATCAATTAATTCATCACAAGGGGTCAATACGTTTTTGATCTATCAAGTGGTATCAAAGTTGGCACACTCTGATTAGGGTTAATCTTTGCTATGTGATCCATTGACCCCTGTTGTCATGGCTGCAACCGACTTGAAGAGATCTTTGTTTTCAAATACATATTGTTTTTCTAATCTCTACTTGTTTGAGTGTATCAGAAAATGCAAGTCTAAAAGTTATTTGAATTCTATTTTGATGACTATTGGAAAAGATTTCAGTTTCGCAAAAAGGAAACTAGACTATTTTAAAATGAAAATGTGCAAAGGAATTCGTCTGAGAAGAGTAAAAGTTAAAGGTTTAATACATAAAAGGTAAATGAGAGAAAATATCATTCCCACTAATCTGTCATCTAAGCACGAAGTGTGCTTTATGATGAAGTCTGCATTTAAGGTTATGGACACGTGCTTGTGGTACCTTAACAGCAGCTACTCAAGACACATGGCTGGAGACCGATCCATCTTCAAGGTTTTCAAGTCTAAGAAAGGTGGTAATGTCACTTTTGGTGATGGAAGCAAATCACATATTAAAGGAAAGGGAATCATCTCTCTACTAGACATTGCAAATGTTTTATGGAATTGAGCATAAGTCAGATATGTGATCAAGACTTTATGGTATTGTTCTCAAAGGGAAAATGCCTTGTCATGGATGAGTCTGGAAAGAAACTCATAAGTGGTGTCCGTACTCTAGACAATTGTTATGGCTTGGTTCCAGATGCTAATATTGTGTGCAATAGTATTCGTTTACCAAATGAAGATCTATGGCACAAAAGGATGGGACATGCTAGTTACAAACATCTTTCAATTGTATCTAAGCATAAGTCAGTTTTGGGGATACTTAAGCTTAGTAGAGTGAGCAATTTGGTGTGTAGACCATGTCAACTTGGGAAACTGACTAAGGCTAAACACCCAAGCACTCAGGCATCTATTATGTCCAGACCATTAGAGCTACTACATCTAGATCTTATGGGTCCAACCCGAACCGAGTCTCTCGGTGGAAAAAGATATATCATGGTTGTGGTAGACGACTTCACTAGGTACTCTTGGGTCATTCTCCTACGATCCAAGTCCTATGCTCCTGAGCACATTGAAGCTTTGTGCACAAGATTGCAAAATGAAAAGAGCTTGAAGATTGATTGAATTCGAAGTGATCATGGTAAAGAATTCGAGAATTCATATATGGAATACTTTTGTACAAGATCAGGCATATCTTAAGAATTCTTTGCTCCTATTACTCTTCAGCAGAATGGTATAGTAGAAAGGAAAGGAAGAACAGGGTTATTTAAGAGATGGCTAGAGCAATGTTGCACAACAAGGATGTGGCTAGAAACTTGTGGGGAGAAGTCATCAACATTGCTTGTCATATGGTTAATAGGGTGTACTTTAGACCCAGTACCAAGAAGACTCCATATGAGTTATGGAAGGGAAGGAAGCCTAATGTTAAGTATTTCAGAATTTTTGGAAGTACTTGTTTCATTCTCAAGGATAGAGAGAATGTGGGAAAATTTGATTCTCGAAGTGATGAAGGAATATTTCTGGGATACTCCTCTACAAGCAATGCTTATCAAGTATACAACAAAAGAACCATGAAGGTAATGGAGATAGTAAATGTTGTTATTGATGAATCTTTAGATGCTGGTTCTAAAAAATTAGGTGAAGAATTTCCCAAAGAAATTCTTCCTCTCGAACCTAAAGAAGTTCAAGAAATTGTTGAACAAGAGCTCGTATCACCTAGTACTCTAGATACTGCAAGTGTTGTAGAAGATTCAGCAGACTTATCTATCTCACTTGATTCTGAAAGCCACGAAGAGAAAAGACCTTCCTCCAGTGTCAAATTGAATCATCCTCCTGAAGTTATTATGGGAAACATGAATGAACTTACACTAAGAAAGTGTACAGTTGATAAATGTGTTGCTAACTTTATGTCTTATTCTTGTTATTTGTCACAAGTTGAACCCACTAAAGTTGAAGAAGCTCTTTAGGATGAAATCTGGTTAGAAGCTATACACGATAAACTACTTCAGTTTCAAAGGAATGATGTCTGGACTTTGGTACCTAGATCGGATGGTGAGCACATCATTGGCACAAAGTGGATATTCCGCAATAAAACCGATGAAAAGGGTAATGTGATTCGCAACAAGACTCGTCTTGTAGCTCAAGGATACTCACAAATGGAAGGAGTAAACTATGATGAGACATTTGCCCTGGTAGCCTGTATGCAGTCCATCAGAATTCTCTTAGCCCTAGCATGTCACTTGAGGTTCAAGCTCTATCAAATGGATGTGAAGACTACATTCTTGAATCAGCTGCTTAAAGAAGATGTCTATGTGGTTAAACCAAAAAGATTCATTGATCTACACTTCCCGGATCATATGCTGTACCTCAAAAAGGCACTTTATGGATTAAAGCAAAACCCTAGAGCTTACTATGATCAGCTCACACAATATTTGGTGTCATATGGGTTCACAAGAGGAAAATCAAATCAAACTCTCTTCATAAAAAAGGAAGACGGTGAATTAATAGTTGCTCAAGTCTACATTAATGACATCATCTTCAGATTAACTAAGGATGAACTTACCCATAGCTTCTCAAAACTCATATAGGCCGAGTTTGAGATGAGTATGATTGGAGAGCTGACTCACTTCCTTGGATTGCAGAGTTGTCAACAAGATTCAAGTATATTCCTATCTTAATCTAAATATGCTAAGAATCTTGTGAAAAAGTTTGGTTTAGAATCTGCTAGTTCTGTGGGAACCCCTATGAGTCCAAATGTTAAACTCATTGTTGACTTGTTAGGAAAAAATATTGATTCATCTTTTTATAGAAGCATAATAAATAGTCTTCTTTACCTTACTGCTAGTAGACCTAACATTAGTTACAGTGTGGGAGTGTGTGCTAGATATCAAGCTAATCCCAAAGAGTCTCATATGATTGCTTTGAAAAGAATCATAAAGTATGTCAAAACCACTGTCGACTTTGGTGTGTGGTACAGCAAGGACACAAATGATGTCTTGGCTGGATACTCTGACGTTGATTGGGCTAGGAATGCTAATGATAGAAAGAGTACATCTTAGAGTTGTTTCTATGTGGGTAATAATCTTGTCTCCTGGATGAGCAAAAAGCAGAATTCCATCTCATTATCCACGGCAGAAGTTGAGTAAATCACTGCCGGTAGCTGTTGCACCCAACTTCCATGGATGCAAAAACTCCTCCATGATTATGGTATTTGTCAAGAACATCTTACCATCTACTATGACAATATCAGTGTCATCAACATCTCTAAGAATCCGGTTCAACATTCTCAAACTAAACATATAGAGATTTGACATCACTTCATTAGGGAGCTTGTCGAAGATGATACTCTTACTATTAATTTTATTCACACTGATGATTAGAAAGCTGATTTGTTTACCAAATCTCTTGACAACAAACGGTTTGAATTCCTTTGCCAAAACATTGGTGTCATCTCCATGGAGTGATCTTTTCTACTCCATGCATTTGCATCTAGTTTTATGCATTGCTTTGTTTTTGTTTAATTTGTTTTTGTTTGTTTTCTTTTCAGTTTTGGTTTATTTTGTTTTTCACATAAAAATTTTAAAAAAAAATTGAAAAATACAAAAATAGTGTGTATATGTACATTGGTACTTGTGTGCCTTGGATGGCCATTGAAATAAAGTTTTCTAAACTTTGTATCTCTTGTAGCTTAGATGAGCATCTTTATGCACAGCAAAACAAGTAAGATTTGTGGCTCGTATTTGTGATGAGTAAGTATAGTGAGTTAAAGTGATTTCTTATATCTAAAATCATCATAACATGTAGTTACTTATGCAATCTTGCGATGTTTTACAAACACAACACGCAATATTTTTTGCTACTCTTGATACATGTGCAAGTATAATATGATTTGGCCATCACAAGGTTCACATGCATTAATATATGCTTACTAAACTGTCTTAACTTGTTTTTAAAATATAAAATTGGTTAGACTTGTTTAGTATGTGTGTATGTTTTGAGATCTAAATGCTTATCATTTTTCTTGTTGAGAGATGTTTTTGAGAGTTTAAAATGTTGTGTGGATCTTTGGTTAAGTTGTATGTTTGATTGCATTCATGTATGTGTTTTTCCCTTCTTGAAAAATTGTGTTTAAAGCAATCTCGAAAGCTCCTCGACACCTCTTGATACCTAGCTTATCTATCGAGCTCTTCAGTTGCTTTTTATCGGAATCTCGACACCTCTCGATAGTTAGGTCGATCGATCGAGAAACTTTCTGTCCCCTTGATAGATCCTCGATCCATCGAGCTTCTTTTTTATTGTGGACACCTCGGACACCTACTCGATAGCTACATCTGTCGACCCTATTAAATCTCGACACCTCTCGACACTTATCTATCTATTGAGAATTACTGAGCTTCAATATATAGGGTCAGCGCGATTTGGACTTCATTTTGCTTGATCTCTCTCGATCTCTCTAGACTCTTCACCTCCCAAAACCTCTCTCACTCACTCCAAACCTCTTCCTCAAGGATTTTTTGGCCTAGATTAAGTTTTCCTTCACTTGGTAAGGGTCCTAATCCTTCTTTTTCATGCATTTCATCTTTTATGACCTAACTTTTGGGATTTGATGAAAAATTTGGGGTTTTTCCAAATCAAAGAGGCTTTTGCAAAATTTTTGGGATGGGTTGTATATTTTTGATCTTAAAACATCATGCATTGCATCTCATTTGCATTATAACAACATTTCATGCATTCTTAGATGTGTGTTTACTTTGTTGTCAACATGTGTGCTAGTAGGATTGGATTGGGCTAAGCCCATGATGTTTTTACCATTGCATATCACATGCTCATGTATTTTCATGCATGCGTCCTTTACATTATATATATTTTTATATATTTGAACTGTTTTGGGACTTTTTTGTTGTCTTTTTCTCTCTCCCCCCCTTTGTTGTTTACGTTAGTGCGTCATGGTACCTAAATGTAAGTTTGTTCCATCCTGGAACCCTCTTCATTCCTGGACATCCACTTCTTCTAATCCTACTCCCTCACATGTCTGGTTCGATGAGAAGGCCAAAACGGACTTCTTTGAGAACTTCTCTAGACAAGGCGTTCCTTTGGAATGCCAAGTCATCTTGTCAGATTTCTCTGACATTGACCTACCCACTGTCATTCACAATAGGGGATGGGAGTCACTATGTGACGTCCCAGCCACTTGTCCATCCGTGCTGATCCAAGAGTTCTACTCCAACATGCATGGGTTTGATTTTTCAGTACCTCTTTTTGTTACTCGCATTTGAGGTACGCGCATTATGGTGACACCTGATATTGTATCCGATGTGCTCTATGTCCCAAGGGTAGAGCATCCTAACTACCTCAGTTGTGATCGTTTGAGGACTATGTCCAAAGATGAGCTCATATCTGCTTTTTGTGAGCCTCCCTCTATTAGGGTGATCGCCAGTTCACTCCTTGTTTGGCCTTTGCTAAAGGCCCTCGTTTTCTTAACATGGTCATAACTTTTGTTTCACATCCTCTTTCTCATTATAACCCTATTATCGAGCCCCGTGCTTGATTTTTGCTTTCTCTTTTAGAGCATCTCACTATAGATTTTCCCTTTCATTTCATTCTTTCTATTCTAGACGTATATAGGGATACGGTGTCCCATGATAAACTCATTTTCCCTTCTGCTATCATGAGGATTTTACACCATTTTTTTTTCGCTTTCTCGTTTTTGACCATTTCCACATTATCTGTGCCATTGACGCCGCTACCGTTAAATGGAGCGAGGCACAGTTTCGTTCGAGGTGATCTGGGTCGGCAGCTCCTCTCACTCCTTCAACTCCATCCACCTCCACTTCTTCTACTTCTACGGGAGGTGTGACTTTGGATGTGATCATGGCACAGCATCAGTGCATGGATGCTCGCCTTGATACAGTCTCTACTAAGTTGCATCAAGTGAACACCCATGTCGGCCGTATTGCTAGACGACAGGCTTGCCTTGGTGGCTTTATAGAGTCTCCTTCTCCTCCTCCCGAGGCATCAGAGGCATCCAAGGACGAAGAAGACTCTGACGATGATGATGATAATGAGGATGGAGATGCTAGCTCTTCCAACGGTGACGAGATGTCTACTTGATACTCTTACCCTTTGTCACTCGTGACAAAAGGAGAAGTAGTTTTGGATATGAGAGTAGTCATACTAGTAGGGGAGGGTTTGTATAGGAGATTTTTGTTAGGGGGAGTGTTCATACTTGAGGAATGTAGTGAGGATTTGATGTATTTTTTTCTCTATTTCAGATACATTATATCTTGTATATTGGTCTTGTGACCATTTTGACATATATTGTATTTATATTTGGTTTATATATATTGATATATGTTCTTTCACCTATCTTTAGATGTGTTGTTTCTTTTCTTTCTTTATACACATGTTTCTTATAAAGTGTATGCAATCTTTTATTTTTGTTTCACACTAAGATGCCTTGATGAGTTTTGTTTAAAGTGTTTCAGAAATACAGGTTGTCAAAGTCTTCTTGTCATAAACTCTCTTTTAGCAAAGTTTTTCAAGAGTTTGTATTAGGATAGATTTTATTGTATTTAACAAGTGAGTATGAGTTGAGTGATTTATGACTTCTCTTATATGTTCATTTGTTTGTTGTGGTTTTGTCACGAATTGCCAAAGGGGGAGATTGTTAGGACATATGTGATTCAATGTTAGGAACATATATCAACATTTTATGTAATTGGTTAATTCTTTGACAAGACACACTTTACATGTAATTGGGTAGATCTCGGATATGTTTAATGCTTCAAGAAACAAGGTTTCAAGTTTAAGTGTTAAAGCCATGCAAGTCTGTTCAAAAATCAAGTCAAAAAGTGTTGTTCATTAAAACTAGACAGCTAGCTTGACAGCTAGCATCTATCAAGGTTTAAAAAGCTATGAAGTCCGTGCCTCGACAACTAACTCGATAGATAGCTATCTATTGAGGTTTATGAAACTTAGTTTTTCAGGACTGTTTTTCATCCAATATGTGAATGTATGTTTGGGCTTTCTTTTCTCACAACCCTAAACATGTATAAGGATTATTTTAAGGGCCGTAAAAGGTGATGCACAGTTGCACAAGAGCACAATTGCACAAGTGTGAAGAAGAATGTAACTGGAAACCTAGTTTGCCCTAGTTCTTCATTCTCTTCAAGGAGCTACTATGTTTTGTACACCGTAGGGCTTTGTGACTAAGCAACTTCATGATCTTCATCGAGTGATGAACAGAAGAACTTTGCAACCAACATTCTTCTCAAGTTGGTAATCAAGTCGCGTACTGGGATCCACGCAATTGGTTAGTCACGTACTAGGAACCGTGCATTGAAATGAGAGATTTTCACTACAGAAAAATTCAATTGAGGATTGGGGTAAAGGTTCAACTGTAGGTTGGTATAAGGTACTAGGATTCCTTTACTTGTAACCACTTGTTTTGATAGTAGTGGATTCTCGGGAGTGGTGACCTTAAAATCACCCGGTGGGGTGTTTGCCGTGTAGGTTTTCTCCATTCATAAACAAATCACCATGTCAATTTATTTTCTGCTACATACATTAGTTAATTGGTGATTTGTTTGTGTTACCACACAATTTGCATGTTAATTTGATTAATTAATAAACTTTGTTAATTAATCAATTAATTCATCACAAGGGGTCAATACATTTTTGGCCTATCAGAGAGCCATTGCATCTATTGGTAGCCTCTTCCGTGTGGATGTTATGAACCTAAAAAAGATAGGATTTTGGAATCTTGGTTGCTATCAAAATCAATCAATTTGTCAGTCCATGAAAGAATACCAAGAATCTCTTTGATGTTTAGCCACCTTTTTCCTCTTGCCACAAAGGAAACTTGAGAACTATAAAACAAAACCCAGAAACTAAAAACCTAATAACAACTCAAGTGGTAGTATTTGAACTTTATGATTGATAGCCAATTAGTATGACAAATTATGCAAAAGACAATCATCAAGGAATTATTACCTTTGCTTTCTTCAACAGAGAATCAACAAAGTTCTCCTAGCTCTTCTCTAATAAGCCACAACACATTAAAAGAATGAGAAATGAGTTACATTGATTGGTTGGCTACCTTCTAGAAACATAATAGCATACACGTTGTGAGCAATCTAGCATTTAGTCTTAATGTTAAACAAAAAATACTAACCATTCAAAAAGTCATCAGAAGTTGCAATACAAATATAGTGATAATTCAGCATTGTGAAACATACCTAAATAAAAATCAAGAGTGATATATAAAAGAAATTGACTACCAAAATTTCAATAATGAATTGAAAAATTCCTATAGGATTGTAAGCAATAATCAACAGTGGAATTGAATTCTTGATAGTTTGCACACCTTTGTCTTGCATATTTGCTGGGCATTGTTTAAATACGGAAATTTGGGGGAAAAAAAAACTAAAGTGGAGAGAGAGAACTTACAGGCAGAATATATAAGATTTGGATTAGCTATTGAAAGTGGACAGATGATTTGGATAGAAGACTCTTAACTCTGCATTTATGTTACAAAGAAATTGTTTTGCTTCCAAATTCCAATTTTGGATGGAAGGATGGTCATAACTGAAGATAATAACTCACGTTGTATGGATAACAATTGAGAAGATTCAGTACTTAGTAGTAGATGAATAGTCTTTTTGTTTTTTGTTTTTTCAGAATGAGATGAATAGTCATCTTAATAGAGTGCATCAACATGTTTTTCCATGATCTATATTTAATTTTTTGATGAACATGATCTATATTTAATTACTTTATAAAAAATAGAGAGAAATTATAAAGGACAAAAGTATATAAGAAAAAGTATGAGGTGGTGGATGAGGTAGCTCAATAAGAATGTAGCAACATTAAATGGTACGCTTCAACTTTTAATAATATCTATATTTAATTATTTTATAAAAAATAGAGAGAATTATAATGGGAAAAAAGGATTTAAAAAAAAGTATGAGGTGGACGATAAGGTGGCTCAATAAGTGTGTAACAACATTAAATGCTATGCTTCAGCTTTTAGTAATATATAGATATAGATATAGATATATAAAATTATGAAAAATGATATGTCGACAACATTTCACAATATTTTTACAACAAATTCTAAGTTGCAGGTTGTTACTAATTTGTTAGGGCAAAAAAGTAACTTAGTGTTAGGTTCAAATTTGAAAAATAACAACTAATCATCTATGATTTGTCGTGAAAATGTTGTGAAAATGTTATGGATGTAGCATCTCTCATAGATTATTAGACTATTCCTTGAATCCCTAATTTGCTATGAATTGAAATAAGGGATTCTAAGCACAACTTAACGACATGTCTTTTATATGCTACAAGCGTACAACAATGTGGCCTACAAGTTGTCAGTAGCGTTTCAATTCCGCCATTAAAGCTATTTAGAAGCTGAAACTGCCAATCACAAAATATTCTCTCTCTCTCTCTCTCTTTTGGATAACGATAATAAGATATACATACTCTCTTGTGGACGGTGGCCCAAGGCCAAATGTACAATCAGCTTTCGCCGTCACCTTCACCAACCACCACTCTTTATTGCCTTCAAAAGTAGCACAGCCCTGGGCCAATGACCAATTTTGAACCAAATTTTCCCATTTTTGCTATCAAATATGACTCTTAATGCCAAATCTTGGGTGTTCAAGAGAAAATGTTTATTTGGGCGAGAGGTTTGAGTTTTGGGGAATGGTGATGATGATGATGGTGAAGAAGCAAGGCGAGGCCAAGAGGGTTTCAGTACTTTAGTGGTGGCTGTGAAAGTGAGCCGGTTGGGTAGACGAGGATGAGTAGTGAGTGGTTGACTTATGAAGCATGGAAGTTGAAGGCATTGATGGAAAGGTAAGAGCTCTATATAAAAGCTCTTACTATACTTGTAGTTTTAACTTTTAACCCATACATCATTTGCACCTATGGAAGCAGTTGGATATCATTTTTGAATGACGGAAAATTCATAAACCCAACAAAGTCTATGCGCCATACTCAATTGTAAACAACGCGGGCGGTTTTTATCTTTTGGTTGCCCATTGTTTCAAGTGAGGAATATCCTTACCACTAGACTTCAAAGCATTTGATTGATTTTTTTTTTTTTTTTTTATAGTGAGCGATTGATTTACAGGCAAAATTTGATTGATTTACATTGACATTGACTTTGGGAGCCAGGTGCATTTCATAGATTAGTGATCATAAGTATTTCCTAGCACAATTTATTTTCAAGTGACATGCCCACAATTTGAACCACAGCCAGCTGACTTAATCAAATTTTATTTTTATCTTTTTTTCTTCCTCTTATGAAAGAATCAAAATTCAACACAAATTTATTAAGCTTGACAACACCCTCAGCCAGCTGACTGAAGAATCAAAATTCAGCACAATTTATCTGCTCCTCCTTTTCCTTTGCTTTGAACCAAGCAAAGGACTGTAAGGTTACAAGCTTGATGGAACTCCTTTTCCTTTCTTTAATAATAATAAGAAGAAGAATAATAATAATGCAAAAGACCAATCCATACTAAAACTCACTTCAAAGCTATATTTTTTTGACAATTTTAAATCTAGACTTGGAGCACTTATTTAATATCGATATTGTTTAGAAGACAATATTACGGTTTGAGCTTCCTTTATTCTTGGCACTAAAATTTTTTGTCCCTTTGCCTACTCCTAATGCTTACTTGCTACTTTTGTATACAACAAATTAGGATATCTAATGGTGCAATTTATTCTTTGAATATAACATGGACTTTTTAAAAGAATTCATAAACTTTTTATTGCTACATCTGTCATTAAGCTTATAGCATATATATATATATATATAAAAGCATGATTTCACTATACTGTTATGTGAGGCGACTTTGTACACAACCAAATTGCCAAGCAGCTACAAACAGATATAACTACAACAAAAACCAACCTAACAAACTAGATGCACAGCAAAGCTCCAAACTAGCAGCCCAAATGGAAACAAGACTCAAAAAAGAACCAAACCAAAAGTAAGTGCAATTCAGCATTTGCCATGACAAGTGCATAGCTTTTGATAGGCTCAGGATATATTGACCTCTTTGATAAAAATTAATCAATTAATTATCTAAGTGAATTAATTAAATTCAATTATATGCAATAAGCGTGGTAGTACAAATAAATCACCAATTATACTAAATGCAGCTAAAAATAAATTTGACACGAGTGATTTGTTTACGAATAGGAAAAACTATCGAAGCAAAATCCTACTGGGTGAATTTAAGGTCACCACTCCCGAGAATCCACTATTATCAAAACAAGTGGTTACAAGTAAAAGGAATCTCAGTACCTAATACTAACCTACAGTTGAACCCTTATCCCAATACCCAATTGGACTTGTGATGTAGTGACAATCTCTCCTTTCAATGCACAACTCTCAGTACGTGACTAATCAATCGATGCACGGATCCAAGTATGTGACTAACACACCAACTTGAGGAAGATGTTGGCTGCAAAATTCTTCAGTTCATCCAACGATGAAGATCAAGAAGCTTATTGGTTACAAAACCTTTGGCCCAAAGACACAGCAGCTTGTACAAGGAATATGATGAACTAGGGCAAATTCTATCTTCAATCACAATTTGCATGCACACTCAAATTGCACTGAGTTGCATCACTTTATGTCACCTTTGACAGCCCTTAAAATAATCCTTATATATGTCTAGGGTTGTGAGAAAAGAAACCCTACATAAATACACTTGGATATGCGTGAAATCAGATCTGGAAATCTAAATTTCATAATTCTCAATAGATACAGCTTTTATCGAGTTGCTGTCAAGCTTTAGCATTAAACCTTGATAGATGTCATCGGTCGAGTTATCTGTCGAGTTTTAATGGACAATTCTTTACTTGTTTCTTAGATAGATTTGCATGGTTTCAATACTAAACTTGAACTTTTGTTCCTTAAAGTACTAAATAAATCCTAGATTGACCCAATTACAAGTAAAATGAGTTTCGTCAAAGGATTAGCCAATTTACATAACATATGTCTCTAATAATACTCACATATGTCCTAATAATCTCCTCCTTTGGCAATTCGTTACAAAACCACAACAAACAAATGAAATATGAGAGAAGTCTTAAATCACTAAACTCATAATCACTTGTTAAGTACAATAAAATCTAATCCTAACACAAACTCTTGAAAAACTTTGCAAGAAGAGTGTTCATGGCATGATAGATTTTGACAACCTGTCTTTCTGAAATACTTTAAACAAAACCCATCAAGGCATCTTAGTATGAAATACAAATAAAGGATTGCATACATAAGAAATATGTGTATAAAGACAGAAAAGAAATAACACATGGAGAGATAGGTGAATAGTAACATACATCATCATATATATAAAAGAGAAATAAATACAGTGTATGTAAAAAAAAAAGGTCACAAGACCAATGTACAAGAGGATAATGTAAACTACAAAGAAAGAAAAGAAAAGTACATATAATCCTTATTGTATCCCTCAAAATAAAAAGATACTCCTCCTAATAAAAATGTCATATGCTAACTCTCCCCTTAAATACATGACTACTCTCATCATCCCAAAACTACTCCCCCATTTTGTCATGAATGACAAAGGGTAAGTCACTAAGAGGTTGTCATCTCCTCATCACTAAAAGAGCTAGCATCCTCATCCTTAGAATCATTAGCACCATTAGCTACATCCTTATCCTCAAAAGCCTTTGGAGAAGGAGATGGCAAAGCAATGAAGCCACGAAGGTGAGCCTGTCGTTGTGCAATATGACCAACATGGGTGTTCACTTGATACAATTTAGTAATGAGAGTATTAAGGTGAGCATTCATGCGCTGAAACTACACCATGACCGCCTCAAAAGTCACACCACCCATCGAAGAAGAAGAAGGAGCGGAGGTGGAAGGAATGGTAGGGGCTGAAGGATCCCTTGTCTTCCACGGCCGCTTTGGTCGAAGCTGGGCCTCACTCCACCGAACAGAAGATGCCCTGATGGCACCAATGACAGTGAAGAAGTGTGAATTAGGAATAGGGATAGAAAAATGGCGAAGGATCCACATGAAAGCCAAAGGAAAAATGAGCTTACCACGAGTCGCCGTATCCTTATAGACATCTATGATAGAGATAATGAAATAAGAAAGGAAGTCTATAAAGAGGTCCTTTAAGAGGGATAACAAAAATCTAGCATGAGGCTCAGTGATGTAGTTATAGTGAGACAGTGAGTAAGAACAAATGTCATCACCATATTTAGGAATCTCGAACCTTTTGCAAAGCCCAAGCACGGGGTGTTTTAATGCTCACCCCATATGGAGGGTGTCTTATAGAAGTGAGACAAAAGCTCGTCTTTGGACACAGTCATCAGACGCTGATAGCTGGGGTAATCAGGATGCGATACCCTCGGGACATGTATTATCTCAGATATAAGATCCGGAGTGACTGCAATACATGTACCTTTGAATGTCATGACAAATTGAGGCATATAGGTATTGATACCGTGTATGTTGGAGTAAAACTCCTACATGAATATGGTAGGACACTTCAAGGGTATCTCACAAAGAGATTACCATCCCTAACTGTGAATGACATCAGGAAGGGGAGTGTCAGAAAATTCCAACAGAATCACATGGCGCTCCTAATGAACGCCACGTTTAGAAAATTCTCAGAGAAGTCCTGATGGGCGTTCTCATCTTGGAACTGAACTTGAAGAGGGGGAACGGGAGGATCAGAAGAAGATGATTTGAAACGAAGAGGGTTTCGGACCAGAGTAGATTTGCGCTTAGGTGCCATGTACAGTCTATCTTAGAGAGAGAGAGAGAGAGAGAAGACAAAACACAATCACAACCAAGAATAGATAGATAGAAAAGAAAGGGTACTTATGCATGAAAAGAATGCATGAATCATGTGACGTGCTAAAAAATAATTGAATCATGGATTCAACCTAATCCAAACCTAGCAGCACACAATTTTCAACAACCAAACACACATCTAAATGCATGAAACATTGTGAAAATCCTAATGGAATGCAATGTATGATTATATAGCATCAAATACACCTAACCCAAAACTTTCACAAAAATCTCAAAAATTTTCAAAAACCCCAAAAAATTTCAAAGAAAACCCAAAATCCGTCTAATGCGTGTAATGCATGAAAAGAGAGGGATAAGGAGTTCTTACTACAAGATTGAAGCTTGATTAGGCCAAAATCTTGAAAGGAGTGGAGATTAGAGTGAGAGGAGAGTGTTTGGAGGTAGAGAAAATAATTTCTATTGAGAGAGAAAAGAGAGAAATGAAATTTGATTTTGCGTTGACCCTTAAATAGAAATCACAACTCGATGGATCGAGGATCTATCGAGATCTGTCAAACACTAAATCTTGACAGATATTAATCTATCGAGGTACTATCGAGAATCTATCAACAAAAAAATCACCTTGATGGATCGAGATTCTGTTGAGAATCTATCAGCTAGACAAAAACTTTCTTGATGGATCGAGAAGCTATCGAGACAAAGTCCAGAAAGCTCGATGGATCGAATATGCAATAAGATCTATTGAGAAAAGAAGTCTAAGGGGCTCGATAGATAGGAATCTGTTGAGAAGCTATCGAGCTTGATAAAAAGGATTTTTTCAAAGACAGGAAAAACACAAAGAGATGAATGCAAATAAGCAAGCTACTCAAACATAGATCCAATCAACATGTTAAGCTCTCAAAAACATCTCTCAACAAAAACTATGCAAAGCATTCATAGATTCAAAACACACACACACACAAAACAAATCTAACCAATTTTATATTTCAAAAACAAGTTAAGATAGTTTAGTGAGCATACAATAACACATGTATCCCTTGTGATAGCCAAATCACATTATACCTGCACACGTATCAAAAGTTGCAAAGAATTTGTGTGTTGTATATGAAAACATTGCAAGAGTACATAAATGTCTCATATTATGACGATTTGAAATATGAGAAAATCAATTTAACTCACACACAATCATAACTGCTTGATGGAGACTATCACCTTTGAGGTACATCTTATAACTCCCGCATCTCGTAGGAACACACTTGCAACCATATTTAAAAGCATTTTGACTCTTTTTGCTTTTAATATTCTTTGAATATATATATATATATATATTTTTTTTTTTTTTTTGAGCACATCATACATGGGCATATAAGAGAGAGAAGAAAAACTCAATTATGTTAAGCTTAAACATCACAATTTTGCTATGTCGAAGCATATATATGTTATTCATGATTGGTGGGCTTTAGTGGTGAGATGGTTATTTATGCTTTTCTCTTAGGATTTTTTAGTCCATTCGTCAAAAAGAATGATATGAGTGTTAAGTACAAGAGATTATTTAATCGTACTTATCACAAACACGAGCCACAAAACTCACTTGCTTAGTTGTGCATTGAGATGCTAATCTAAGCTATAAAAGATACAAAGTTTAGAAAATTTTGTTTCAATGGCCATCCAAGGTACACAAATACCAATGTACACATAACACACACTATTTTTGTATTTTTTTTATTTTACATTTTTTTATGAAAAAACAAAATAAAGAAAAAACTGAAAACAAACACACAAAAAAAAAAAAAAAAAAAAAAAAAAACATGTTAAATAAAGTAAAGCATAAAACTAGACTGATTCAAAAACAAGAAAGCAAAACACAAAGGTAATGCAAAAACCATAAGGGGAGAGAGAGAGAGAGAGAGAGAGAGAGAGAGAAAAGTGACTAAATCACTTAGAGCCTTTTTTCTTTCATGCCTTGGGAGAACCTTTCCTTTTAGTGAACCTTTGATTCGGTGGTGAAGGAGAAGAGTTGAAACAGTTCAAGTTCGTAAGGAATATGAAGGCCTTAAGAATATCTCTAAGAGGAGCAAAAAAAGATGGAAATTGATTTTGGTTTCTGGATGCAATCATACTGTTACTTTGTTGAATGGCTAACCACTTGTAGCAATTTGGACAAGTATGCCCTGAAGCTCCACGGTGATGACAGAGATGCGGCTACTTCAGTTAAGACTATTTTTTATTAACCTTCTTAGTCCTAGGGTTTCTAGTCTCTTTATTTTCAAGCTTAGGGGGTGCACCTAAAATAGATTTTTCCTTGTCTACGTTCTCACTAACTATATCATTTTTACATTTGTTGTTTTCAGAATTAACATTATTAGCAGGTGAGACAAACACAGTAGTACTAGAAGAGGCAATATTAGGAGAAGAGAATTATATCCTAAACCGATTTTATCAGAAGCAGATTTCTGAAAGCTAAGCATCTCATCAAGGTTTGCACTAGAAGTCCTCTCCAGTTGAGCTCTTTGTCTTTTCATCAAGAAAGTTGTTCTAGAACCGCAAAGCTCCAATGGTTTGATTTTTTTCATCAACCTTTGTAAAGAGCTCCTCTCGATCTAGTTCCACATCACTCGGCTCCTTGGTGGCTAGCCTATAAAGTTTCTCATGCTTCTCGAAAACCTTGTACAACTTAGCATAGGCTATATGGATGTCATCTTGTTTATCCCTTTTCTCAAACTTAGACTCCACCAAGTCCTCTTCTTCATCTACCTCTTCAAAAATTCCCTCAGTAGGATTCACTATGGCAGTGAAGGTATTCAAGATTCCCTCGTCATCATTATCATCTAAATCATTCTTAGGATCGGTGTCACTTAAGGTACCAGCAAGGGCCTTGCTTTTTCCATTAGTCTTGAGATATGTTGGACATTCTTGTTTCATATGTCCAAAACCTTAACATCCAAAAAACACGTTGGTTTAGAGGGAACAGTGTCATAACTGCCATTCTTACCATCATTCTTTCCTCTTAAACTGAGATGAACTCGATTGCTTACGGTCCTTATCAAATCCTTTCGCATTGCCTAGTGATGTAGGATTTTATCTTGGAATCTTCATCATCAGAAGACTCATTCGTATCACTACTTTTGGCCTTTAGAGCCATGCTTTTACTCTTGCTCGATTTCCCGATCCCAGTTAAACCCAATTCATAGGTTTGCAAGTTGCCAACCAGCTTTATCAAAGGAATTTTTTTAATATCCTTTAATTCCTCAATAGCAGTGATCTTGGTATGGAATCTCTTAAGTATAGATCTAAGTGCCTTTCTTACAACCTTAGGTTCGGGAATGGTTTCCCCAAGATTAAAGGTAGAGTTAACTATGTCCTTTAACTTGGCATATAACTCGTTAAACGACTCATCCTCCTCAATCTTAATCTTTTCAAAGCTTGTAGTAAGTCTTTGAAAATTTGAATTATTGACAGCCTTAGTCCCTTCATAGGTTGTCTGGAGGATAGTCCATACTTCCTTAGCAGTTTTGGTAGAGGATATCTTCTTGAACTCCTTATTTGTGACCGCACTGAATAAAGCATTCAATGCTCTGCTATTGAAGTTTGCTACTTTGATCTTGGCATCATCCCAATCAACCGGTACTTCCTTTGGCTTAGGAAAAACAACTGAGGCAAAACCCTACTAGGTGAATTTAAGGTCACCACTTCTAAGAATCCACTATTATCAAAACAAGCGGTTACAAGTAAAAGGAATTCCAGTACCTAATACTAACTTACAGTTGAACCCTTACCCTAATACCCAACTGGACTTGTGATGTAGTGACAATCTCTCCTTTCAATGCACGGCTCCCAGTACGTGACTAATCAATCAATGCAAGGATCCAAGTACGTGACTAACACACTAACTTGAGGAAGATGTTGGCTGCAAAGTTCTTCAATTCATCCAACGATGAAGATCAAGAAGCTCATTGGTTACAAAACTCTTGGCGTAAAGATGCAGTAGCTTCTTTCTCAAGGAATATGATGAACTAGGGCAAATTCTGTCTCCACTCACAATTTGCATGCACAATCAAATTGCATTGAGTTGCATCACTTTGCATCACCTTTAACATCTCTTAAAATAATCCTTATATATGTCTAAGATTGTGAGAAAAGAAACCCTACACAAATACACTTGGATATGTATGAAATCAGATTTGAAAATCTGAATTTCGTAATCCTCGATAGATACAGCTTCTATCGAGTTGCTGTAGAGTTCTAGCATTAAACCTTGATTGATGTCATCTATTGAGTTATCTGTCAAGGTTTAATGAACAACATTTTTTCATTTCTTTCTTGGACAGATTTGCATAGTTTCAATAGTAAACTTGAACTCTTGTTTCTTGAAGTACTAAACCTATCATAAATCTACCCAATTATAAGTAAAGTATGTTTGTTAAAGGATTAGCCAATTTACATAACATATGTATCTAATAATATTCACATTTGTCCTAACAGCTTCTGCAACTACACAACATAATAGAACCACATGCCTGTTAGTAGAACCATATGCCTACCAGCAGAAATATGGCTAATCAATCTATCATATGGCTAAAAAAATCCAAGGTGATTGTTCAGCATCTTAGCAAAAAGATACAACTACCATAAACAATTAAAAAGATTGAATTAGCAAACAAATATTTCTTCATAATTGTCAGGCCGAAAAGCTTATCAAACACAATATGTTCATATGTTCCTAAGAAACACCATTAAACCTCACAACTAAAACAACAAAAACAACACAACTTACAACAAAATAAGGCCTGCACAAGAACAGGGAAAACCAACACAACCTCAAAGCAAAACCTACTTACTCAAAATTAACATTTTTCAAAAAGAAAAAATTTTACATGATTAATGAAGAAGACTTAGTTGGATTGATATTTTTTTTTTAAAATTACAAACTTAATTCACTTTTCAAATTCCTTTTATCACAACTATATAATCTAGAATTAAATCATCCAAAAATATGCCATAAAACAAATGAAAAAAAAAAAGAAAACATAAACAAACCAAAATAAAAATGGAGAAAAATAAACAAACCAAAATAACAAAAAAACCAAAAAAGTATAGAAAAATCAAAATAAAAATGGAGAAAAGTAAGCAATAGAGGCAGAGGGGTTTGGTAACAAACCTGGAAAAAATCCGAGTTGCTAAAAGAAGGGTAGTGTGAGCAGTAGTCCTTGGTGGCGAAGAGGTGGGTAGGGGATGAGAATGGTGGAGTGAGAGAGGGAAGGGGGCGAAACTGGCAGAGAAGGAAAGGGTTGAATCAGTGGAACTGCGGAGACATGGGGTGGATCAGTGGGGTCAACAGAGACACGTTTAGGTGGATTTGGCGGCCAGAGTATATGGTGGAGAGACACCGATGGAAGCTTTGAGGCTTGAGAGAGAGAGAGATTGATTTTTGTTTTGAAGTTTGAATTACCGTGAGAGAGAAAGAGAGAGAGAGAGATGGATTTTGTTGTTTATTATTTTGGTTTTCTGCCTATGACAGAGAGAGATGTTAGGCTTAAGTGAGTTAACGGAAGATTCATTTAAAATCAGCTAGGACATGTGTCAATATACTAGACTGACACGTACTTAGTTAGCAGGAATTGCTGCAAACCAAGTTCGCAGCAAATCCCTCCCCTAATATTAGTTGTACTATGTTTTGGAACTTTCTGTGATTAAATAACTGGATTACAAGTAAATTACTTCTGTGTAAGGATGGCAATGGAGTGGGGAGGGGCGGGTCCGAAGGATGGGGTTTTTGCCCCCATCCTGTATGATTTTGTCTTATCCCATCTCTGACCCGCCTCGCATGATGGGAAAAATTTTCTTACCCCATTCTCTGCCCTTGGGGCCCTACAAAGCCTCACCCTACCCTATAAAACTCTACTTATTATTAATTTGCCCACAACTATCACAATTGTTTTTAATAAAACCTATTTTGTTAATAAAAATATACTTGAAATTCCAAATAAATTAATCCTATCAAATCAAACTATTTTTTAGCAATTAAATAATGTTATTAAAGTGTTTACTAAGACAATATCACAACAAAAACAAAATCTCGTAATACAATATCAATGATTCAATAGTATATAAATTTGTTTATAATAAAGACAAAAGGAAATGTTAAAATTGGTACCGTACTTCCAACCTTGTTAGAGAAAAAAAAAAAAAAAAAACAGAGGCAAAAAGCCTTGTTGGGTAGAATAAAATAAGCTGATAATATGTTTGTTTAAATAGTAGAGTTTTAGGATATGAAAAATTTACAATTTAATCTTTATCAATAAAGGGTGGCGCGGGGTGGGTTGGGTCTAAAAGGTCTAAACCCATCTCTGCCTCACCCTATGGTGCGAGGCAAAAATCTCGCACCATCTCTACACCACTATATTTGCGGGGCAAGGAAAACCTACATAGGGCGAAGCGGGGAGGGGCAAAAGTCAAGTGGGGCGGGGCAAAATTGTCATCCCTATTTCTGAGGGAGTTATGTTAAGAAACAGGTCAAGGACAAAATAATAGTTGGTGGACAAAAAATACCCACAAGTTACAGTGATGTTATACTACTGATTTTGCACTTTTACCAATTGTTCAACTTACTATATTACAGATTTACAGGATTGGCATTATATTGTTAAGTGCATATGCCTAATTGACATTATATATAGGGGTGTCCAACTCAACCGCAAACCCGATCCACTTGGTAAATCCCACTAGAATAGAGTCGACCGCCAGCCGACCCGACTACTTCGGCGGTCAGCAAAGGGTCTTTTTTTTCTAGAATCCAATCTGGTCGGTTCAGTCTCGGATCTTCTCCCCAAAACCCAGAAAAACCCGAACCGACCGAGATACATAATATTTACTGGTGAGAATTTTTAGATCCAACGAGATCTCATCTAAATCCATGAAATCTCCATCGGATTTGGTGAGATCTCGTCATTTACACTCAAATCCAACTACAATATAATGGGTTTTACTCAACTAAGGCTTAGATTCAGTGAAAAAATGTTGGGTTTTGCTCAAATCCCATGAGTTTTGCTTATATCTGTGCCAGATTTTTTACTCAGATCTCGTGAGTTTGGCTCAAATTTGGCGACTATTTGATTTTTTTTTTTTTTTTTTTTTTTGGGCATAGATCTCGTGAGTTTGGCACAACTCCAGCGATGATTTGATTTTTTTTTTTTTTTTACTCAAATCTAGTTAGTTTCGCAAAAATTTGGCAAAAAGTTACAGATCGCCGCCCAAAAGGAACCTTCGGCAGCACTTCATCGGCTTCGACCGACCCGACCGCCAATCTTTCCAATCCGATCCGACTTGACCTGTTGGTTTTTACAGTCAACGGTGGGTTTTCTCACCGAAAAACCAATGTCATCTGGTCGGTTGTGGGTTGGGCACAGACTTGACTCGGACCGACCCATGTACAACCCTAATTATATAGATATTTTTACATTAAATTCAAAAATGATACATTAATAAAATAAACTGAAAGAGGTTAAAAAAATAGGAGAAATTACATTTGCCCACTTGTGGTTTGCTCAAAAAACATTTTACCTACTTGTAGATTAAAAACTAACACTTTACTTACTTGAGGTTTGTAGTTTTATTCTGTTTGTCTCCCGTTACCTACCTCTATTAAAAATAGAAGTAATTTTTTTTTTTTTTACCCTTTTATGTCTCTCTCCTCTCCAAACATAAAAAACTAAAAAATCAAAAGAAAAAAGATTTAAAAGTTAGGTTTTGTAAAAATTAAAACCTAACTTTTACATCTTTTTTTCATGTATCAACTTTTAGATCTTCTATTTTAACACGTTAAAAATTGAAATGATGGTATCATATAAAAGAGATTAGGGGTGTCCAAGCAGACCCAGAGCCCGATCAACTCGCCCAATCCGTCCAACCCTGCCCGAAGACCGTCCGACCCGACGCCGGCGAAGGTTGGCAGCGGGTCTTCACCCATAAAACCCGAGACCGGCGGGTCAGTTGATGGGTTTGAGCATGAAAAACCAACCCAACCGGAAAACTCTTCAGAATTTCTATTCTCCACCGATTTGAGTGGTTACCGGTCTGATTTTGTCCTATCTCCTCGAGTTACACTAAGATCTTGCCGGATCTCTTCAAGATCTAGCCTGATCTCGTTGAGATCTCGCCAGATCTATTCGAGATCTGCCGAGATCTCTTCAAGATCCGGCCTGATCTCGTTGAGATCTCGCCGGATCTATTTGAGATCTGCTGAGATCTCTTCAAGATCCGGCCTAATATCGTTGAGATCTGCCAAGATCTATTCGAGATCTACCGAGATCTCTTCAAGATCCGGCTTGATATCGTTGAGATCCACCAAGATCTCTTTAAGATCCAGTCAAATCCAGCAAAACCCAAAGATTTTGGCAAAATCCGGCGACGATTTTTGTAAAATTCGGCGACCATTCACACAGTCTGAAACCGACCAATACCCGACCGGAACCCGATGACATCCGACCACCCGAACCGCTGCCTTCGGCGGGTCGGCTGCAGGTCTAGGTTTTGGAGACCCAATCTGGTCGGGTCAGTTCCGGGTTGGGCACAAACCCAACCTGGACCAACTCGTGGACAGTCCTAAAAGAGATGGTGCACTAATCATAATCTACCATCGCAAGAAGTCCTGAAATTTGTGTAGCATTATTGAGAATTATACCGTTCTTTTTTTCTTTTCTTTTCTTTTTTTGAATAGAATTATAATGTTCTTTGTACTTGTACCGAATACCAGCTTCAACCAAGAAAAATCTCTAAAGCCCTATAATGCCCCATTCAATAACGCTGAAATTAGTTTGAGAGTAACAACTACGATTTTGGCAGTAGAAGCTTTACAATGAAATTCTCATATATGAAACCATATTATTTTTTTCTCAAGGTACAGTAAGCCATGAAATTTTAAATTTTCAAACAATTGCTAAAAGAAATAACTTTTAAAATCACGGATCATACTTGTTTTGACAAGATATTCCTAAACTGCTTGAACAAGCCACCGTGGATTTGGCAGAGCCCGTACTATTGATAATGTTGTTCTCACTGTCCATTCCAGATATAGTGGTTTTGTTCAAGAATTTTATATACAGAATTATTTTTATTCTATTTTTATTAGTGTGCTTCATCAAATTTATTCCAATATCAACCAAAATGTTCTTTCAGAACTTGAAAAGGTCAAAATCGTTATTTTTGAAGACCACTTGATCAATGGGGATGAATAGTGCAAGCCTCAACCTCAATACCACAGGAGAAACATTCAATGAGCCAAAGATCAAATAAGTAAACTCTTTGATTAATGAGTTCAGTAAAATAAAGACTGTGATTCAGTCTCCATGTAGCTCAAGTCTATGGTCTTGTACCCATCCTTGAAGTCAATCCATTGCCCCCCCCATCTTCCACACTATCTTTTCCCACTCCACCATATACCAAACAATCCATCAATACAAAATAGAATATATACAAAATGTGAATTAAAGAAATGATGATTTAACATTTTGAAAAAAAAAAAAAAAAAAAGGTTCAGACCTGGTTACAATGATCTTGCACTCTTAATTCCAATAACAAAACCATTTTGAGATAATTCGTAACTTCTGACTTGCCAATAATTTGATTTTTTATTGCTCTAGTTTTGGTTAATTGATTAGTTCAATCTGGGAAAAAAAATTATTGTGTTAAATAGGATCAGAGATTTGAACAGTTTGAGACTTTGGTCAATATAATTGGTAGGGAGCTGCTTGAGACAGCGTAATCAGGGAGTTAATTGGGACAGAATAATGAAATTATGGATGCTAGCACTCTGCATTCAACTTCAAGAAAGAAAAACCTCTATACCTAATCCTTTGTATTCAAGAAAGAACCATTGCAAACCAAATTCCCTCCTCTGTCTTCTCGTTTTCCACAAATCTTCCATTACCGCTTGAATCTGCTGCCATCCAGGAAGTCTTGTGTTCGGACAAAATGCCAACTTCAATTTATAATTGTCTCTAATATCTCTTGGTTTGGTTAAGTAAGCTAATACCAACATTCACAATGTCACTTATACATGGACTTATTCTAGTACAACTTTCGAATTTCAATATGATTTCAAGGAGATCTGTAAAAGTTAGGTTTTAATTTTTATAAAACCTAGCTTTTAGTTCTTTTTCCGTGATTTTTTAGTTTTTATGTTTTGAGAAGAGAGAGACATAAAAGAATAAAAAAAACACAAATTTACTCCTTTTTGAATAGAAATGGGTAACGGAAGACAAACGGAATTAACTTCAAATGAATAAATGTGGATAAATGCTAATGAATAATTGGGTCATTGGGTGCCTTGAGAGGCAAATATGGCAGCCCATATTTTAGGAAAGCGGTCTTTGCAAAAATGTTTTTGTTGGCTCTTTTGATCTTGGGCACCGCGGTTCCTGATTAGAATTTTTTTTTTTTTTTTTTTTTTTGATAGGTCCGGTTTAGATGTTGTTATCAGAAAAGATGCATCAACTGTGTTTTAACGTTGTGTGCTTTCTTTAATAATTTCCTTTTAAAAAACCATGCTAACATTGGGGATATCTTAAATTTTGAGAGCATAACAAAGTTTTGGACATTATTTTTTGTGTCCACTTGAATTAACTTATCTATATATATATATATATATAAAACCGAAACCTTTGCTGGCACCACAATTTTCCACGTCAGCACAATATTTAAAAAATAAAAAATAAATAAAAATTATAACTCCTCAAAACCCTAGCAACCTTACCCCTCTCTCAAGTTAAGTTAAGAAATATAAAGCCATGGTTTCTGCAAACTCTCTCTTTCTCCAAACGTAGGAAGCCCTAAAGCATTCAAGATCTATAAAACCCTAGCAAACTTACCCCTCTCTTAAGTTAAGAAATATAAAGCCACAGTTTCTGCAAACTCTCTCTCTCCAGACATAGGAAGTCCTAAAGCATTCAAGATCTACAACGCACGGTATAGATTTTAGCTTATAAAGTTCAGCTTTTGTAAGGTTAGTTTTGTTTATATATTAATTAATACATAGTACTTTGTTCACCATTAAATACTCATATAATCAATTTCCAATTCAGTGTTCAAGAATTAAACCAAAATTCTAACTGCGCTATCATAAAATATTATTATTAGTATGAATTTTATGGAGTTGCCGTGTTCAAGAATTAAACCAAAATTCTTTTAAATTATCTATAATATTTTAGTCCTTACGTTTAGGTTTAGGTTTAGGTTTTAAGAGATTTATATATTACTACTATGTGGTTGAATTTCCCGTGACATCAGTTTTATGTTTTTTTTTTTTTTTAATTTGTTTTATGTAAGGTTAGTTTGTTTACATCAGTTCTTTATCTCAAAGATAAGACTTTTATTTCTACCACAATAACTATTTAGGTATGTATCATTTACAAGTACACATGAACTTAAATTGTCTTTTAATATATGCATGCTTTATTATTTTCTAATAGTTTTTCCGTGCATCGCACGGGTTAGCGACTAGTTTAATTGAAACGAAAAACTTTTAATTGAAAGTACGGTAGAAATATATAAATAAAATTAAAAGTTATTTAAAATAGTATAATAAAATTTTATAAATTTTACAAAAAAAAATACAATAAAATTCATAAATAATAGCAAAAATAAACTGATTGGTAACATAAATAAACTAAATAGAATTATTTTTTATTTTTTTTATTCAGCCAATTCCAAAATTTGATTGAAGTCTAACTTAGAAAGTAGATGCGCCTTTTATGATATTATATATATATATATATATATATATAGGCCAGCCTAAATATTTCTTCAGAACCACTCACTCTCAATCCACGCCTACCTAACCAGCTCGCTTTCACAGCCACCATTAAAGTACCGAAACCCATAATCATCATCAGCAGCACCATCACCAAGAACTCAACCTTTTGCCCAAATAAACGCTCTCTCTTGAATACCCAAGATTTAGTTTGGTGGGATTTGGCGATTAAGAGTCATATTCGATTGGGAAATATGAAAATTAGGTTCAAAATTGGTCATGGTTCGAGCTCTCTTTTTAATGCAATGAAGAACGTTTTAGGCTGTAGGGAGTGCAGCTGCTAAAATTGACACAGAAGCTGACCGTACATTTGGACCCGCAAGAGGGTTTATAGTGCTTATCAATTTGAGCTCCAGAGGAGCTTTCAATGGCGGAAACGAAACCACTTGAGACGGCTTGTCCATTTAAATAGACTCATTAGCACGTGTTTCTGTTAACGACTTGTAGGCTGATGTTGCTCAGATTCTTGTAGCACATAGTTTGCAAAATGACTTTGTCGTATACCTTTGCTTAGAGTCACCAGTTCAATTGACGGAAAATTATTGAGTGATGAGAATGGCATCGGCCTTTAGAATGATAGAAAAGGATTAAGAATGAGTACCTTTTATTGGGTCTATTAAGTGTTTGAGTTACAAAAAAAGGATAATGTTATGCGCCTAACTTAATTTAATCTTTTTGGAAAATAAAAAAAAAACTAGCCATAATCGGCTAAGAGAACAATATTTATGCCTAATTTAAATTTGTATGGGATAAATGATGATAAAGATATGTTTTATTTTTTCAAATAAATCAGTCTGGATTAGGATTACTTAGATTGGTGAATTATGATTGGTTTTATTGATAAATTATAGTAGGTTAGGATTATCTTTTATTTGATTGGAAGTGCCTAAAATATTAACAATGAATAAAGATTAATCATGATTTTCAGAGTAGCAAACTGTAAGTTAGTATTATCTTTCTTTTTTCTTACCTTTTTTTTTTTTTTTTTTTTTTTTGAAGTGAAGATTTGAACTCTTTTGATATCAAATTAGGAGGTCTTGGATCCTTCTAAGCAACTAACAAAATATTGGATACATAACAAAGGTCCAGTCTTAGTACCTTTGGCTGGGTTGTTTTCAGTTATATCCACGAAGTTGTGTAAAAATATCTGTAGTTTGACTAGTTTCCATACTCATTCCTAGTTTCTTAGAAGCCAACCTGAATGTCCTATTGGCTAAGACTAGGCTCTCCTATCTTTAAGCTTTTGGCCTTGTACCAATACATCTGTCTCAGTATGAATGAGTCTAATCAGTAAAAATAAATCAAACTGAGCAAGAAGCTTCCTTCCTTTGCTAGCCATGCATATCAATGGAAAATTTTAAGACGAGATCATGAAGGTAGTCTAACTCGTTGATTGTCAATCACTGCAGCCAAAGTGCTGGCTTTATTGACCTTTTATCCTTCTGTTCAGATTTTTTTTTTTTTTTTTTTTTTGAACATCATTTGGTCAGATTATTGAACTTTCTTTTTTGACTTGATTACAGAATTGATTGCCACGTGTTTATGACACCACACGTGGACCCACTTAGGTCTTATGTCAAAGCAAATTCGGATCTTTGTTACAAAATCTCAGCATTTTCATATTCTTACTTTTCTAACCTTATTTGTGCATTCATTAACCTGAATCTTTAGGTTCCACTTGTTTTGAGGGAAAAATCATCAGGAGCTGACCAAGAGAAGAAATGTTGATCGATCATGTAAAGTTCTCTACCACTAACCTTACATAAAAGATTAATTTAACTGATATTCATAAAATTAATCTGGCAGGAGCTTTAAAAATAAACAAGAAAGAGATAATAAAAAGATGTAGCTGTAGTGCTCAAAAAGATCTATTTTTGCAGTGGAAGGAAAATTTAGAATTACAATTCACATCTGATGGTTTTAGGGTATGAAAGTGGTTATAGGTATGATTATTTTGCTTAGTGAGGATCATTTTTTGTAGAGCATATGCTAACATGTGTAAATTAATAACATTCGGAAGAAGATAATTAATTATATTTTAAACTACAGTGCGCATAGAGCCATATACATAGATGTATATATTCTATGATTCTCCCAGAATGAAAATGTGACACACACAACCACCATGTTAACATTAACATGGGATATTACTGCTGCTTTCTATGGTAAAATTTGCTTTACGGCAATATCGATTGAAAGACTCAGGTCCCTTCACCTTGGTACCATCTCTGAAATTGATACTCCATTTGATGAACAATTTTCTGGTCTGCATTCTACAATTCCTGTCTCTGTCATATTCCTTCCGAGGAAAAACGCCTGCTGCTTTGGTGCAGGTAGCTTATTAGCTTCATTATATATCATAAATATCACATCTAACATGGCAGGTCTACCAATTGGGCTTTCTTGGACGCAAAGGAGACCCACATGAATGCACCTCAAAACTTGATCACTGTGATCTAAATCACCTAAAGTTGGATCAATTAACTCCAAGCCCCTACCTTCTCTCCACAACTCCCATGCCTGAAACAATTCCAAGACTCTTATGGTCATGAATATAACATTGTGTTTCAAAAAAATAAGCAGAGTGCCACTATGAACTTACATATCCAATAAGATTGAGAGGCCGTTTAGAATGGTAACTACTATAATTCTTTTGACCACTCACAATCTCCAACAATATGACTCCAAAGCTAAAGATATATGATTTTGATGAGAAAACTCCCTCCATCACATACTTCGAAGGCATATAACCACTAAAAAATTGAACAAACTTTGTTAGTATGTGAAGGAAGAAACACATTCATGTATGGACATTCATATCCATGCACTTTTTCGTAAAGTGGTTTAATCACTCACTAATGTCCCAACAACTTTGTTTGTGTTTACCTCAGAATCATTTGACCCAAATATTCTAACCATACCAAAATCCGAAATCTTTGGATTCATCTCACCGTCAAGTAAAATGTTACTACCTTTCAGATTTTTGTGAATTATTCTTAATCTTTAGTAGTTATGAAGGTATAGAAACCCTTGAAGGATCCCTTGAATGTTGTTGAAGCATTTCTTCCAATCTAGAATACTCTTCTTTGCAGGATCTATAGTAGAACATATGTGTGAGCAATTAACAAAAATCAAAAGAAATATAATTAACTAATTTGTCAAAATTTGCTAACCGAAGAGAAAAAAGTTGAGGCTTTTATTAGGCATGCATTCATAGATGAGCATCCTCTCTTCTTTATGAATGCAACATCAAACACGCCTAACAAGATTAGTGTGCTGCAGTTTGGCAATTAGTATAACTTCATTCTTAAACTCCAAAAATCCTTGTCCAAAATTCCTTGAAAGGCAATTGTCCCCTAAATGATAACTAATTAGTCCTAATCTAACAACTTTCCTTTAATTTTCCTGTCATTATATTAAAGTTTTTATGTAGTATACCTTATAAACAGATCCGAAGCTACCTTCTCCAAGCTTGCTTGTAGTTGTAAAGTTGTTTGTGGTTGATGCTATGCTTTCTAAGCTGGAAAATTGCAATTCATGGCTCTTCTTACCGTCTTTTCTTTCTAGCGCATGTAATAATATATCTTTCTCTGTCTCTCTTCCCTGTTAATTAAGCTAAAACAGGGTAAGAGATCATTCATTAATTTAATTATTATTTATATGCACATAATTTATTGCTATGGCATTACCGAACTATCTAAGATTTTCTTGTATCATATAGTGTATGGACCTGAACATGAGTACAATGACACCACCTATTGGCTCTGATGATGCCGAAAAAATCACCAATAAGTCACACAGTATTCACGCGCCTGAAGTAGCACAACAAAAAAGAGAAGACCCAACAGAGAGCACCAGTATGGTGCCGGCCAAATACCCTCCAAATGTCAAGTTAGAACTATTCTCACAACTCTAGAGTACTAGAAAGGGTAAATTATGTGTACCTTGATTTATGAGGGTATTGGGGCTTTTATAGTAGTAGAAGGTTGGCCTCTCTTCCTTGGTGTTGAAGTTTTTTCCTTATAGGACTCTACTTGAATATTTCCAAATGTGGTGAGCAAGATCTTTCCTTGTAGAGAAGATCTTGCTTCGGCGCGCGTATCTTCTGGAATCCCTGTAGTGCTAAGATTCCTATTTTCTTTGGGTTTCTATGATGATTCAACCGTAGGCAGCAAGTACTCTTTATTCAGGGTTTTTTTGCTGTATCTATCCACGATGGACCTTGGCGCAAGTTGGGCTAGCCCTCCGTCGACCCACAGACTCGGATCCGTCAGGCCCATTAAATCAGGCCCGTCAAGTCATATTTTATCCCTTTCAGTTGCCCCCTTCACCCTATGGATTCGTCATAGATGAGTGGAAGGACTCATGGGGTGACAATCCCGAGCTCATGGGGTGACGATCTCGAGCTCAGGGGATGACGGTTCGGCCTAAAGGGATGACGGGGTGAAACCAAAGAGTTGATGGAGTAAAGCCAAAGAATTGACGGAGCCATGCTAAAGGGTTGACAAAGTCATGCCAAAGGAGATGACAGTGTGAATGCAGACACCATGAACTGCGCCAACATCTGCCAGGCTGTCCGAAAGCCATTATGAAGCATGACACGTGTCGCCCTTTGATTGGATTTTATCTCGGATCGAAGTGTCGCTTCATCTTCCGTGCACCACCCCTATAAATAACATAGTCTTCCTTTCTCATTTCTCCATTTTCAACTAAAACTCACTTGTCAAAGCGCACCCGTCATACCTGTCAGAGACAACCTCGTCTAGTTGCTACGTCTGTCATTGCCATACTTCCTCCGTTCATTCACAAGATTGGTAAGTGCTTTCTTCCCATAAATCCTACAGATATACTTTTGCCCCTTTTCGTTTTGATTCATTCTAAACTTTACACACCCGTCATAATTTTTAGATTCGTCAGAGTCTTAGGTGCCGTCACGTGTAGGAAATGTCTAGTGTGTCAAGTAATCAATCAGTTGTCCGTGACGGGGCGGATTACGAGGAAGTATATCCGTCAGGTCATAAAGACCAAGAGAGTCTAGGCGAAGATAGGAGTCCGTCTGCCTCCTCTTCGTCTTCAAAAAATAAGGACATGGAGGTGGTTGAACAAGAAGAGGCTTCCGATGATGGTAAGGAACAGATAGTAAGATCCGTTATAGGTGCTGATGGACTAAGGGAGTTCATCATGCTACTAGAATGAACGGTGAATAACTTCACATCCACCATCAAGGAAAACCACTTTAAAACATTTAGAGATAACTACCAAATCCTGAATAGTATGCCCATCCGTCTGCCCTATAAGTCCTAGAAATGCTATTACGACGGAGTCGAGGGTGTCAAAGTATATAAGCAGATGCTGAAGGCGAGACTTAGGTTTCTGCTAAGTTTCCTTCACCGTGAGCTCCTCCGATACCTGGGATTATTTGTCAACCAAGTTTCCCCCAATGCCTGGAGGGTCTTCATAGCAATAGAGGTCTTGTACGATGCCATAACCGACAGTGCCAAGAGGTTGACGGTGAGGGAGTTTCTTCACTACTACCATCCGAATGAGATTGACAGGTCGAGGGGGATGTATAGTTTTGTACCCAAGAGTCCGTTGTTGAAGGTTATTTACGACACACTGGACTCAAATAGGGATTGGAAGAGCCGTTACTTCTTCTTGGAAGGTGACGGTTGGATGTGTCGCCTAGGGGACACGGAGCATATGCCTGTCGACATGACTTGGGGCATATTACACCTATCCAGTATGCATCCGTCCTAGTGTGTATAAAAAACTTTTAACCGTTCATTTCATAACTTATTTAACAATTTTAACCGTTCTTCCTTTTTTTGCAGTCAGATGATGTCCCTATGTTGATATCAAGGAGTTCACCTTCCTCGAAATTTTTTTTTCTAAGACCCTGCCGGAAGAAAGGACTTAAGAGAAATTGGTTACACTTAATACCATCCACTGGTATTGCGACAGACTAGAGCCAACGCCAGCAGCCGTCAAGTACGAGGAAAAGATTCGAAGATGTAAGTTCGTTATCTTTACTCTTATTTGAACGGTCTTTATTTTCATTTTGGTAGCTAACATTGCCCGTCCTCCTTTTCAGAATTGGATGATGCTAAGAAGAGAGCGTTGATCAAGTTAAAGGCCGCAAAGAAGAAAGAAACAGGTGACATGGCTCCTACTAGGATTGGCCCAAGTATCCCATCTATAAAAAGGAAACCGCTGCCTAAGGGGGACTGTCCTGCCAAAAAGGCCAAAGTATCCTTGGAGCCTGTCGTAGGGCTTATGGTTGAGGCTACGAAGACAGCCACCCCAACGAAACATAGGGTCGGCAAAGGCCACATGAAGGGTCCGTTGACAAACCAAGAGAAGCCGCCCGTCCTCCTTCGGGAGGATTCTAAACATGCCTTAGAGCAGATTTCGTCCATTATTTCATCGGAGGACTACGAGGACTTGGGGAATCACTCTACGGAGGCCATGGGGGAGACGGGCCCTTTTGCAATTACTCAGGTAACCCTACCTGTCTCCTTTACCACTGTCCATTACTTTTGCTTTCAATCTAACTACCCTTTTTCTATTTCAGGCAATGGTTATGATAAAAGGGCTGATGGGAAGATGTCTCAGCCATGAGATGACCCTGGAATGTGTACGGGCGAAGGCAGAGCAAATGGAGGATTAGCTGAACTAACTGTGAAGTTGGAAACCCAAGATGGAGAAAAAGCTTGAACTTTCAGAAAATGCAAGAAAAAGTCTTGAGCAGAGTATGGAGGAGGTGAAGAAGGCCCTTGAAGGTAAGGAGAAGGAGATACAAGACCTGAAGGATGAGGTCCGTCAAGCTAAGGAGGTTACGATACGTGAGTACTGTGACTCCGACACCCTGATTTCAGAGCTAGGAGACTCCTTCCTTCAAGGCTTTGACAACACCATCCATCAAATTAAGAAGGCCTACCTAGACTTGGACATTTCAAACATCAAGGTTGAGGACCAAGCTCAAACCTCCGTCATGCCCGTCGCCTCAGAGGACATTGACGACCTCTTTGCTGATGATGAAGTTCTTGGCGACAGGGAGTCAGCATAAGCCTATAATGCACAAGTAAAGCCCGTCGTGGAGGCAGCCCATCAGTTTGTCGCCAATGAAGCCCTCCATCCGGACAACGTTGTAGGGCAGACGGTTGACACTCAAGTCCAACAGTTGCCGTAGTTAGATAATTTTTCTTTTTTATATATTTGGAGAACAATTTTCATCCGTTGTGGATAATATGTAAACATTTCCTTTTAAGGGCTTAATATTATTCAATTTTGTTGTTTTTGTTAAATGCACCCATTCATTTTGTTCTACTTATGATGGCTGTCCTGCTGAGTATTTTAATTTTTTGGCTTTTTAGATTTGCACCTTGTATTCTGATATTTTCGAGCTAAACTGTCCACTCTGGACTTTTTAAGGGCTGTCCATCCATATTATTGTAGACCTTGTATAACCTATCCATTCATAATAAAAATCCATGTGGAAAACCATAGCTGTATCTGAATATTCCTCTTAAAAGAAAATGCGTTTGTAGAAAAAAGTATCTGCCCCTTTGGGCTTAAAAAGGCACAAAAGTACTTACCCCCTTGGGCTTAAAAAGGCACAAAAAGCAACAGAAATAGTTCAAGAAAAAATAGTAATTGTAGCTAAAGATTAAATAACCTAGGCAATTAGGGATCGTTACTATTTTTCATATTACTTCTACCGGTAGTACTTTCGTAGGTGCTCCGCATACCACGGGTGCTGCAGCTTTTTTCCATCCAGCGTTTCCAGGTGGTAGGTGCCCTTCCTCTGCCACGATGTGATCCTGTAGGGTCCATCCCAATTGGAGCCGAGCTTCCCCTGTGATGGATCTCTAGCAGCGCCTATTATCTTCCGTAGTACAAGATCACCAACCTGAAAGTCTCTATGCCTGACACTGGAGTTGTAGTGTTTCGCCGTGAGATTCTGACAACGCGCCAACCTTTGCTCTGCTGCTACTCTGACTTCATCCACCAGGTCGAGCTGAAGGCGTATGGCCTTCTTGTTCTTGTCCTTGTTGTAATTCTCCACCCGATAGCTTACGAGCCCCACTTTTGCGGGAATGACAACTTCACTTCCGTATGCTAGAGGAAATGGTGTTTCTCCAGTGAGTGCTCTTGTTGTAGTCCGGTATGCCCACAGAACGCTTGGTAACTCGTCTGGCCAGATACCCTTTGCTCCTTTGAGCCGGGTCTTGATTATCTTGAGCAAGAACCGGTTCATGACTTCGACCTACCCATTAACCTGTGGGTGCGTGGGTGACGAGTAGTGGTTCTTGATTTTTAGCTCCGAATAGAAATCTTTTAACGCACTGTTGTTGAATTGTTTACCGTTGTTAGAGACCAGTACTCTAGGTATCCCGTACTTACATATGATATTCCTCCAAACAAAGCTTCGAATGTTTTTCTCCGTGATAGTGGCTAAGGCCTCTGCTTCTACCCACTTAGTGAAATAGTCTATGCCAACTACCAGAAATTTTAGCTACCTAACCACTGTTAGGAATGGGCCCATGATGTCTAGTCTCCATTGAGCGAACGGCCAAGATGTCATCATCGGGGTCAACTCTTCGGATGGTTGCTTGATGAAGTTGCTGAACCTCTGACACTTGTCACATGACTTGCCATAAGCTTGTGCGTCCTTTAGCATTGTAGGCAAGTCATATCCAGCTCGGATCAACTTGTGTGCTAACGACCGTGCCCCTGAGTGGTTTTCGCAGATACCCTTGTGGATTTCTCTCATGGCGTAGTCTGCTTCTTTTGTTCCTAAGCATCTCAGATATGGACGAGAGAAACTTCTTTTATACAGGAAATCTTTCATCAAGACAAATCTTGCTGCCTGGACCTTCAATTTTCTTGCGGCTTCCTTCTCGTTTGGCAGGACGTCATTCTTTAAGTAGGAAACCAGTGGTGTGGTCCAGTTGTTCTCGGAGCCAATTTCCTGTACATCGTCGGGATCTATTAATGGATAGAATTGACCAAAAGAGAGTACATTATCGGGGAGTGATCATATGTTCTCCTAAAGCGGCTTTGGCAAGGTGGTTGGCTTGCTCATTTTCTCCTCTGGGGATCTGGACGACTTTGGCTTTCAAGTCGCTTACTCTTTGTCTTACTTGATCAAGATACCTCCGCATCCTCTCATTCTTGCACTCATAGTCTCCATTCACTTGATTAGTAATGACCTATGAGTCGTAATAAATGATCACGCTCTCAGCCCTTACTGCATTGGCAAGGTCAAGCCGCCCCACAAGTGCTTCATATTCTGCCTCATTGTTAGTAGTGGGGGGGAAGTCTAGATAGACCATACACTTAACCATGTCCCCTTCGGGTGATAGTAGTACGATGCCGGCCCTTCCGGCCTGTCTATTGGATGATCCATCTGCATGTATGCTCCACTAGGGAATCTCATTTACCCCTTCACCCTTGTCGCTCGTAAATTCTGCTATAAAGTCCTCGACGATCTGTCCTTTGATAGCGATTCTTGGTCGATACTGGATGTCAAACTCGCTTAACTCTATGGCCCATAGTGCCAATCGACTAGCGGCTTCAGGACTACTCATTGCCCATCTCAAAGGTTTATTGGTCAGGACGATCACCATGTGGGCTTGAAAATATGGTTTAAGCTTATAGGCTGCTATGACTAATGCAAAAAAATTACCAATAAGTCACACGGTACTCGCGCACTCGAAGTAGCATCTGCACAACAAAAAAGATGAGACCCAACAAAGAGCACCGGTGTGGTACCGGCCACATAGCCTCCGTAGGTCAAGTTAGAACTATTCTCACAACTCTAGAGTGCTAGAGAGGGTAAATTATGCGTACCTTGATTTGTGAGGGTATTAGGGCTTTTATAGTAGTAGAAGGTTGGCCTCTCTTCCTTAGTGCTGAAGTCTTTTTCTTATAGGATTCTACTTGAATATTTCCAAACGTGGTGAGCAAGATCTTTCCTTGTAGAGAAGATCTTGCTTCGGCGCGCGTATCTTTTGGAATCCCTATTGCGCTAGGATTCCTATTTTCTTTGGGTTTCTAGGATGATTTAGGCGTAGGCAGCAAGTACTCTTTATCCAGGGTTTTTTTGCTGCATCTATCCACGATGGGCCTTGGCGCAAGCTGGGCTAGCCCTCCGTCGACCCACGGACCCAAATCTGTCAGACCCATTAAATCAAGCCCGTCAGGTCATATTTTATTCCCTTCAGGCTGAAACCCCTATCTTGCCACTAGGCAGTGTTGCATGTTTATATAAAGAATAAAAATGTAGATGTTACCAAGTAACAAATCTAAAATGTTCAGAGGCACATAACTATCATTTTCCCGAGCATTTTTGCATTAAATGAGGGTGAAGGGTTTTATGAGAAAGACCATAATAGTTTTCCATATCTAATTAATAGATGTGTGACTGTCTGACATACCAGTTACTAAGAGGGACATGTGTTATACATAATGTACTGTGGAGCACAGTTAAATATAGACGCTTCTTGGCCGAAAGGGAAACTATAATATGTTTGTTGCCCTAAGGTAGAGACTAGAGAGATCATGGTTACCCGTCGCAGAGAAATGATTTTTGACACACTTTCACAAATTTGACACGAGTCCTACCTCCTAGGCCCTTAGCTAATGTACTAAAAATTAGTTTGCTATTCAGAAGTTCTTGCCTACTTACCCTGGCTACAACAACTATCCAACATTAATCCATCTGAAGAATATCCCCAGCCATAGATTACCTTCCCCTGTTAGAGAACGGTGATGTTTGGAACCCTCAAGACATGATCTAGTAAGATAGCCGGTCAATACACATACATTTCCTTATAATAGATTTCGCCAACTTCTCTGCTCTCAATAATTAGATCAAAGATTGCAATTTACTGTTTAATAGGTTTCATTTTGTAGATAAATTATGCAAAAATTCAATTACAAATTATATTAATGCATAATTGAACTAAACTTTATCCCAGCTTCAAGTAGGATCCAATAACTGAACAAAATATTGTAATAATAAGAGATTTTTAGATAAATATTAAAATTTATCAGAACAAGTTGATGTTTTAAAATTCATAATGTTAAATAAGAGAAAAGGTGATGTTCTGATATCTAATGCATGGCTATGTCTAAACTGAAATGGTCTATGATACGGTATTGACACTTAGTTTTTTTCTTTGTTTTATTGCGGTTTTGTGATTGTAAGTCTTTGTCTTGGAGAAGGTTATTTATGGCATTTTTGCTACATGTGAGTTGAGGATGGTTAGTTGAGCATGAGATATCAGATATGTAAGTAGTGAGAGTAAAGTCATTATATATATATATATATAGAGAGAGAGAGAGAGAGAGAGAGAGTCAATAAAAAAAAGTGTGTTGGCAACATAAAATATAAAAGTTTGTGCAGTGATTCAATAAACAAATAAATAAAAGTATGTTCTATCAATGCATTCTAAATTGATAGTGTCGATTGTGGGGGCAATAATTTATATGTGGTTGAATAATTGTTTGATGGTTGCATCTTATTATGTTAATAACAATGGTTGTGTTTTTGTTTTTATAGGCAGTTTGTTAATATTAAATGAATGCTTATACTTCAAGCCTTTAGCTTTAAATTCTAGTTTCGTCCCTGCCCCTTCTCACATGAAAATGGCCCCTTACTGAGAGGAACAACCGGGCGAGTATTACTCCTAGAGTATCTAATAGATTTCCTCACTTGCACCAATAGAAGTAGTTGGATATCAATTTTAAAAAAGAAGAAATTGATAAACCCAACAAACCACATATGTGTTTTAAGTCAATTGTAAACAAAGCCAAACCTTTTTTTTTTGTTTGGTCACTGTTTCAAGTGAGAAAAACTTTACCTACTATTATGAGCTCTCGCATTAGTACTTGTATAAAAGAAAAATCTTTACACTTGCATTATTCATTTTGCATTTAGCTTTTTATTATTTCTTTACGTATCTTGAGAATAAAAGAAGAAAGTAGATAGTAGCTATTGTGTGTGAAGAAAAAGAAACAATTAAAAACATTAAGAAAAATTGTTATTTTAATAAAATATAGTAGTAAAATACTACTAAATATATTTATTTTACATATTATTTTTATTAAGAATAATATATTTAGTAGTTTTTTAAATAGAACCTATTAATTACTTCTTCTTTTTTGAGCAAGTTTAGATATAGTACTTAAGTGCTGTTCCTTAGGTTCCTTTCTTAAGATTTTGCTATGTAGATTTTTTCCTATGGAATGGAAATGTATTTTTTAGTTAAGTTGCCACCTGGTTAAATCTTAAAAAAGGTCAGTAAGGTGTGATATTGAGAAGGGGTTTATCACTTGCTCCGTGATACTAACTGTTGCATGCAGTTTTGGTGTTGGCGTGTGAGTGTATTTCCTTATCTCATCCTCCTTCTCCTATATGTGTGTGTGTGTTTCTCAAAAAAAAAAAAAAAAAAAAAAAAAATTCTTAAAAAAGGAATCCAAAAAATAATACCTAAAGTCTTGCACTTAAATTCTGCTCTTTTGTTTATCTTTTATTTATTTATTTATTTTTTAAATTTTTATAAAAGGGTTAATAACTTTGTTTGTTAATTAATTTTACGCCTCCCCAAGTCCCAAGTCCCAACTGCCTTTCTTTTGTTTCCTCCTCCACATGTTTCTGTCTTCCTACCAAAAATCTATACACTTCCAAACGTTTATATCTCTCTTTACATCTATCACTCTCACAAACAGTTTCAGGCTTTCATTTTATAATTTTACGCCTCCCCATGAACTTTCAAAACCACTCATGTCGCCGTTCATATGAAGTTTTAGAGCTGCTCATGTTGTTGTTCACCGCCAGTCAGAATCTAGTGAGAGGCTAAAAAAGTTGATTGTGTGAGAGAATAAAGAGACGGTGAGAGACGTAATTATACTGAGCGTCACTAGTCAACCTAGTCTAGCAGTCGCTGGCTGGGCTCATGACTGTTTTTTTTTTTTTTTTTTAAAGGTAAAATACTATTTAGGTCCTTAAAATTTATCAAATATTTTTTTTTGGATAAAATACTATTTTTTTTAAAAAAATTATTTGATGAGTTTTAGCGGTTAATATGACTGATAATTATTGTTTGGGATGGGTTTTTTTAAGGTATATGATTGTTGTTGTTTGGACTAGGTTGTGATCTTGCTTACGTTAGTAATTGGATTATTGTGCTGTTTGGACTGAGTTTTTTATTTTAGTTTTGTGGAGGGGGTCAAACTTTTCAAGAAAAGGGAGCCAAACTCTAATTTTTCTTGAGCCCAAGTATAATATGGGTATATTTTATATAGGACAAAACTTAAGCATAGTATTTTTTATTTTTTTATTTTTAAGAAAAGGTAAGGAATTTTATTACTGAAAATCAAATTGGAATATATCATCCAAATCCCATGGTAGATCTTCCAATCACACATCAAAATTTATAGATGAAACTGCTCTATGAGTAAGGGCATGAGCTAGTTTATTACCCTCTCTCCTAACATGACAAAAACTACAACAAACAGTAGAAGCTAAACTTTAAACTTCTGCAATAACATGTCCAAACATAGCCCTTGATGGCCTAGCATCAGTGATAGCTTGGATAACTCGCAACGAATCTCCCTTAATCACCATTTGATGAATACAGAGTTCCTTAGCAAAACTGATGGCCCTACTTGCGGCTAAAGCGTCCACCATATCCATATATCCTGGATGCCTAACTTTCTGACTCAAAGCCTCTATAATTTGCCCCTCCAAATCCCTGATGACCACCCCTAAGCCTGCACAAGCCTGATCCGCAAACAATGCACCATCGAAATTGATTTTATACATGCCATAGGCGGGTGGCTTCCATCGAATATCTCACTACATTACTTAAGTGCTATTTTATGTAACTTATGCTTCTATTCCTAGCTTTAAATCCTAAAATAGTAGTTTACAAACTATTGTGTCAATTTTTGTATTGTAAAAAGATAAACAAACCATTTAATGTTGATGCCTTTTTTTTTTTTCCTTTTTTTTTTTTTTTTTAGATTTTTTAATACAAGATATAAATTCTACTTTAACTTAATCTAAATGCATGTGTGTAAAGCTCCCTTTTGGAGACTTGAACTTCAGCCCTTACCTCACCACACCCCACAAGCACTTATACTTGTAGACTGACCATCGCATTAAGGGTGTGCAGTGATGATGCCTTTGTTTTTATCTCTTTCTAATTGGGTCATTTATTGAGAAGTGAGAGATGACCTTCCTTCTTATCTTTTCTATCTTTAATTGGTATTCAATTATTTCTTTAAAGAAAAAAAAAATCATGTTTGTAAAAAGGTAATATGCATTAGCCAGTGGAAGACTTACTCAGGTGATATGCAAGTCTCTCCATAGAATAGTTATATGATTCTCTAAGGAAAAAAAATGCAATTGTAATTATGTAGTTTCCAGTGTCTTCTTAATTTTATACATTAATATTCTAATATATATATATATATATATATATATTTGTTAATTGAGTTATAATTCTTTTGTATATTGAAACCCTCAACTTGATTGTTGTTAGGGACGATTTTTTAATGGGCAAAAATGAAGAAAAAGAGCTCAAAATCCCTTTGGGTTCTTAGAAAATGTAATAATGAGGAAGTCAAGCCCGAAATTCAAATATTTTGTAATATAGGCTATTGGTGCTCGATAATAACAAGCTTAAGGTGCTAAACGATAGAAAAATGGAACAACATATAAAATGCATAAGTTTAGAACTTTTCTTTACATATAAAAGGAAGAGAAATTTGATAAAGGTGGTGAGGGAGAGAGGAAAGACTTGTGTGTGCCTTTATTTTCACCCATGACCTTATAATGTGGCTCGTATGTTGCTGTTGTATACGCTTTCACTCAAAAGTGAGGGCTTTTGTACTGGGTAAAACGTGGTTGGTTTGTTTGAATCTGATAAGAGGACTTAATATCAAGTTTTGAGATCTCTTAATGATTGGTCTATTGAAAAGAAGTGAAGCAATTAACGCCCATGTTAAATAAGTAGAAAACTTCATAGTTTTGTTTGCATGGGTAAAATTTACTTTTTGCATAAATGATGAAAAGGCTTGACCAAATGTGATTGGTTGCTCTTCTCTAGCCAATTCAGCCCCTTGGGAATCTCTAGCCAATTTAGCTTGTTCTTTTGGACTAAAAATGGCTTGTTTGAAGGCTTTAGTCATATACAATGAGAGCAACAAGCCTCTATTTGCTTGAAAACTTTGGACATGTGACATTCTCCATGAGTACTAGGTCATGCAAGCATCTCTAGCCTGTATAGCATGACCTATGTTATGGACTCATGTAAAAAGTCTATTTGCATTGTCCAAATCACACTCCCTTAAATCTCTAATTAAACACATGAGCTTGGGTCGTGCAAAAACTAATAAAATAAATGAATTGGACCAAGAATAAATCGAGCTTGGCATGTACTAAGCTTACAAAACTTCTTTGCGAAAATGACTATCAACAATTGTCATATCATATTCTCTTTATAGTTTCATATACATACATAATCATAATAAATATAATCTATCAATAATTATCATAATAAATATCTACTAATATTATGATAAATATCTTCTATTAATTAATATTATTATAATAAATTTTTATAAAAAACAACATAAAAAATAACTCTCAAATAATTGCCATAATTATCAAATTTTATACATAATATTTCATATATGGTCAAAATAAATAAATAAAAAATGTCTACTATAATAATTATTGTAATTATCAAATTTCAAATACAAAATAAAGGAGGAAGAATATTTTTTAAATAAAATTATATTTTACTAAATTTTCTTGTGCTATCCATGAGTAATCAATTGATCATAATAGATTTATGCTCCTATTTTTAGGATTTTGAGAATTATTTTTTATTTTTTATTTTACATTAACCAATCCACTCATGCGAATATCCATTTGGATTGTGACTAGTGGTGATGATATTGATAGAGGTAAAAAGAAAGAAGATGATGTTACAGATAGATTAGGAGTCAAAAGGTTTGGAAGTCAATTTTTTATTTAAAGCAGACTGATCAAAAGATTTTTAACCTTTTTTTAGATGTCCAATGAATGTGAAATTTCATTCAATCTTTAAACATAGAAACTCTTTGTTTGACAACTCACATTTGTAATTGTGACTTGCACTTATGTGTAATTTTTAAATAATGAGAAAGTACTACAAAAAAAGGGTCCTATGGTGTCAAAAAAAAAAAAAAAAATTGATACATCATTATTCCATTAGACACATAGGTAAGGAAACTAACGGATGTTAAACCATAGAAAGAAAACTTATCAAACTCAATTGGTCTTGAAAACTAATAGAACAAAATAGGACGATTAACTTGATAAGCTCTATACTTGTTTTTCATTAAAGTAATAACAAACAAGTTATGCATTCCATGCATGTGGAATTTAATGACAGATAATATCAATTTTAGCTCTAAATTTCTTACAAAAAGAACATATCATAATATAATATTCAATTCAACATAGGCATGGGAAAATGAAAGCGATAATAATTAAAATATAATAATTCAGCTCAATGATATCAAAATAAATGGGTAGAGAATCTAAACTCTAAACTCCATACATAATGTAAAAGCTACTCAAATAGCAAATATATCAAAGTAAATCAAAAACATGTATTTACGCCTATAATAGGCTTAAACTAACTCTCTCTTTTTACGCCTATAAAAGAAAAACAGTATTTATGCTCTCCTTGCACTATCATTCTTTTTTTTCTTTTTCCTTTTTAATGGGAAACAAAAATCAACTTTGGTTTCACTTCAAATAGTACTGATTTTTTAAATATATATATACTAATAAATTTAGTTTTGTTTTTAGTGGGCTAGATAATATTATCATTTATTTCAATTTTAATAATAATGGGCCCAATCTAAAAAATAATAATAATGGGCCCAATTAAAACGACCATGGCCCCATACCGTGAGCAATGATCCAAGTCCAACTCTCCCATTTGAATTTCAAAATATGTTACCGTTGAGTTGAGCAACAATCTAAAATCCCAGGCCATGCCCCTACCATTCTTTCCCCATATAGACTCTGTTTTAAATCTTAGATTTGGATATCACAGAGAGAGAGGCGTTATTTTGTTAAAAGAAAAAAAGAGAGGAAGACGGAGAAATGAAAGAGGAAACCTGGAGGGGCTGCTCAACTTGAGATCCGAAGAGTGATGGGGCAAAAGGGTTTTGCTTTTTGCCACGGTCATGGATTCTTGCACAGGTAATTTCCTCTTAATTCAGTTTTTCTTAATTTTTGTTAGTTGTACACATCTTATTAAGCTTAAGATCCTTAAAATTATTAACATAAGTTGCGTCAGTGATTACTGAAAATAGTTTTGGTTTCTTGGCTTTGCCTGCTTATCAACCCAGAACAATATGAAAAGTTATTGGGTTTGTGATTTATTAGTTTATTGAATTCACATATCTATTATCTTTCGCATCTCTCACTCTGCATATTAGTTTGGTACATAAACTCGGCTATGATATTGTCTCTTTGTCCCCTTTTCCTTGAGTTAAAAAATGTCTTTTTTTAGTTATTGATTGGCTTTGTGTGGTTGGAATTAGCTAATTTGTGATTAGAATACGATATGATTGGGAAATTTAGTCGAAATTAACAAAATTGGTTTTCTTTTTGGCATGGGAAATTAGAGGTTTAATTTTGTTTTATTAACTAATGGGTTTTTTTAATCTAAATAATGTAGTAAGATTTGTAGTGAAAATGGATTTTTTTTTTTTTAATTGTTAATTTTCTTGTCTGTATAGAATTAATTGAGGTTTGATTGGGTCTTGTTTACGAGTGTGGATTCCTTTTTATTGTTTAATCAATTCAGTTGAGTACTTGATTTTGCAAAGGAAAGTAGGGATTGATAAGGATTCTATGATATGAACTTCCTCAAGAAATCTAAGATTGATCCGGGGTTTGGTATTTGATTGAGCTTTATGATCTCAGTAATTTTTTCATTCTTTTTTTTTTTTTTTTTTTTTTTAACTCTTGTACTTTATTTTGAATGTAATTTCTGTTTATTTCGTTTAAGATGTAGGTGAGGAACCTTTAATCCCCATTGTTATGGATTTCAAAATTGAACTGCTGTTTCAATTCTTTTACTGATAAAATTGGTTTTTTTTTTCACTTAGGTATGCACTCTCTAAATTATTCAGTCTTGAATTGGCAGTGTCCATAATTGTATGTGATGATAGAGTTCTGTCAGTACATCCAATTAGTATATCATGTTTTATAATTTTCCAGGATTTTTTTTTCATGTTATTCACTTTGACTTCAGATGTCTGTCTTTTTATAGTTTTTATATAATGGTAAAGAAACTATGTTTGTTAAGACCTTAGTCAGGTTAGTGCAGCACTCAATCTTTTCCCTTTTTTCGCTGGCCCTGATATTAGGAGATCACCATAGTTGATGGTTGTTAAGCTTTTCTCAACTGATCAGGTTTCGGTAATTTTAATGTCATTCACTTGAATTCTTCTTTGTGGATGGATATTTTTGGTGATGGTCATTTTTTGTTTGGCGTAGAATCTTAGAGTTTGAGGGTAATCTTCCATTGGTTATGCATGAAGAATGTTTGGAGGGAAACTTCAGTCTATTGAAAGACTAAGGGAAGCCAATTAGCTGAAAGAGACTGTTCATCATGTCAGACAGGTGATTATAAGTAGAAATCTTGGCCTAAGTCATTTATGCTCCTTAGGCAGAATAATTTTTCTTATAAGGTGTCATACTTCTGTTTTTCCCTTAGATTCTAGTTGATTCATGCTATTAAACCTGTGAGATAGTAAATAATTTTTAAATCAGCCTAAATGTATCAAAAATAGGTGCATCAGTTGATATGATGTTGGTAGCTTCTTGTATTAGTTATAACCAAATTATGAATATGTCCTTCGGGTCAAAGGGTAGTTTCACATTTCTATTATATATATATATATATATATTCTGGTTTGGAGTGGGATGATGCTTATTGGTTGTATATTTTAGAAAAATAGAACTACTATTGTTTTGCAAATATGATTTTTTATTTGGTTATCCCGATGAAAGTGGGGCTAATGGTGGAAACTGGGAAATATGAAAATTTGGTAGCAGCATTTTAAGAAACCATCTATATATCAATATATATAATGCTACCACCGTACACCCTTGATGCGATGGTCGCACCACAAATATAAGTGCTTGTGAGGTGTGGGAGGCAAGAGTCGGGGTTCAAGACTTCAAGAGAGAGCTTCACATACATATACACTTAAATTAAGTTATAGTAGAATTCTATCTTATATAAAATATATATATATATATATATATATAATGCTTTAATAATATATTTGTCTTTAAGAATTCTATCTTGTATAAATATATATATATATATATATATATATATAATGCTTTAACAATATATTTGTCTTTTTTATTTTAATGGTCCTTGTATTGGAGAAGAATCCGTTTGGCAGTCTGACTAGCTGTGATTATGCATCAATTATGATAGTATTTTAAATGATCACGATTTGTGACTGTTGCTGAATTCATTCCTGGAGGCTGCTAAATGCATATTCATCTAATAAATGCATATTCATCTAATGGATGCACATGAATTTTTGACTTTATTCATATTGATGCTTAGGATGAACTTTTCATATTGATGCATTAGAATTTGTCATTTATTAAAAGGGTAGAAATGGATTAGCATCATTGCACATTCTGTACACACACATGATACAATAAAGAGAGAGACGTTATTATTGGACGCATTTGTTGAGTTCGAGGAAGCTGTGATACCAAGTTGTTGAAGTAAACACCAAATTGACTCACCTACACTGGCACTAGTGCACAGCACAAACGGCATTTTTCTTTCACTTCACACAATAGCTTTTTAATAATGCACTCACTCACCAAATACACTTGCACACACCTGACACCTTACTTCTAGACACCTGCCTACTAACACTATGAGGACTTTCCTAGCTTCACATTACTGACTTGGTGCCTATGACACACAAAAACTGAGCACCACTTCTACATATTTATACATGCTTAAAGTCGGTTAACTCAACAATTATGAATTCTCTAGCACATTCTTTTATGGAAAATATCTCTCTTTCACCGACCTTTCAAAACATGGATACTCTGAAGAAAGTAAATTAGATCTTCTATTGGTTGAGCATATCAACACACAGTTGGGCTTTGAGGGCAATGTAAAAACTTATGAACTTCTAGTGTTAGATTTCACTTTTGTATTTCTTGATTAATGAGAACAAATTATGTACGCTTATATCAATTTTGTTATGGTTAGGGGACGTGTAAGATGGGATGAAGCTAATCTTGTTGAAAATGAGGCAAATAAACCTGTATGGAAAAATATGTCTGAACCCAAGACACTTTCACTGAATGATTGAGGAATATGGTAAGGACTAGGGTGATTTTTGTTCTTCCCTTAAAGCTCTGTTTTGAGAATATGTTGAACATTATAATGCTAACGATATAATTATAACGGTTGATTCTTGTAAATACACCATCCGCCATACTGGATTCTGTTGCAAGCGTTGGTTAGGCTGCATATGCTAAAGCTATAAGAAATGCTTTAAATGTGGTTTCGACTCAAAAGCATTCTGCACCTTTAGAGGGATGTGAGGATAACGTTGATGCCATGGAACAAGATGAAGGTACTTGATTTATCTTAATTACGAAAGGTCTAAATGATTGTGACTGAAATATTATGCTAGTGACATTTTTTTTTTGTTGTTTTCTTTTTTTCTCTACCCATTTACTATTTTCATGTTGCTGTTTTTTAATTCAGCATATAGCTCATTGTCTTCTGTGTATCATTCATTCTGTTGCAACTTTTATCCATTAAAATTTAATCTCAAAAAGCCAAATGATTCTCAAGAAAATATAAATTTCCCTTCACCTAAATAAGCAATTGGGTTCAATGCCTATATTTATAAGAGTTTTTTGTCTTCTAAGGTCACGAACAATGTAGTCTTAGAATTTTCCCCTATGCTATCTCAACATAACATAGGTTTGTTAAGAATTACAAACAAATTAAAGTAAAGCTTACGAGTCCACATTGCACAGCATCAGGTTTTACCGCCATATAAGTCTTTTCAACTTGTTCCTGCACACACAATGACACCATGAAAGACAAAAAAAAGGTAAAAAATTTTCAAATAAACTTTGCAAATACTGAATAACACGAGAGAAAACTCAAATGGGTTTTTGATAATTGAGGTAAAGAGTTGAATAGAAAGAGGAAGAGAATCAAACCATTGCTTTTCATGCATCTACCAAATGGTTAAATTTTTTAGCTAGCTTCATGGGTTTGGTTCTGACTTGATCTTAAGTCAATTAATTGCTTGCCCACATAATTGTATTTCGCTCAGTTGAGTGATGGTTTGTGTTATGTGTTTTGGTCTTGAATATGGACCTTAGGTATGATGTTTTATGATAATGAGTTTGTGGTGGGGTTTTGAATTGACATTGGCTTGGTTGGTTACAGTTATATCAGTACCAGGTGGTGGGGAGAGGTCTGCCTTCTGAGACCGATGAGCATCCAAAGATTTATCGGATGAAACTTTGGGCTACAAATGAGGTCCATGCCAAGTCGAAGTTCTGGTGAGTAATCAATATTATCTCTGTGTATCATTCTTGCAATCAAAATTGGAATTAAAGTGAATGAATTTCATATGAAAAAACCCCAATTTTACTACTACTAGTGCTAGGTGAAGTGTAGGGTTGTGGGGTTCAAATCCATGGGATCCATAACTTACCGATGAAAAAAATGATAAGACTAAATTTTAAATAGGATTGACTCTTATATTATGTTTCTGCAAGGCATGTTGAAGGCAGAGCAGCCTTGCACTAACAAATCACAACTTTGTACTGTCATCAGCTGTTAAGATTACCTATTAACTAAATGCTGGTGCCTCTGTGGCTAACAATTTGGCACATGTGCTAGAGCACCGAAATGGAATTTCTTTTTATTGCTATGTTACAACTTGCACATGAGGCACAAGTAGTTTTGAAACCATACCTCGCCTTCCACCCATTCTTGTGCGAATAAGAAGTGCCATTTTAGCCAGCACTCATTGGCTTTTCTTGGGATTTTGTAGTCTTGGGTAAATACTAGTTTTTTAATCCACCATCTAATATTGCTAATGATCTAGTCAAATTCCTAATTTGTCTCTATAATCATGATGATTCCTAATTTATCCTTGCACAAAAATATGCTAATCTGAAGTATATAAAACAAAATTATTAGAGATTTAAGTTTTTAAATCATACCAAAGTAATCAATGAATCAATCTATGCCACTGATTAAAGATTTCTGATGTTGTTATTGTAGCAATTGGAAGACAAATTTTAATGGTTCAGATTGTGCTTAAATCATCGTTAAAAAAGGTATCCTTTAATGAGGTGTATTGTGAACCATGATGGACACTTCACATTATTTATCTTTTCCAAAAATTGAAAAGATAAATATATATATTTTAATATTGAGCTCAATTTAGGAATTTCGTATCTATGACAACATATTACTAAAGTCATAATTATGAACTGTACTTGGAAACTGATTTCCCTCTAGAGAGGACATTTATGCTATAAGTGTTAAGGTTATTAGTATCATACTTTGAAAAGTCTATAGTTATTGGTTATGACCTACAAACTTACATTTTTTCTCTCGAAGTATTTCTTATTCCATTCTTTACCTAATGAAAGTTTTTGGTGACTTTTCTTTTTGTAGAGTTGTTAAAGATCAGAAACTAAATAGAGTATTCAAATCAAGCAAAAGAAATTAAGGAAAATGCAAGAGACTTCAAGAACCAGAGAGAGAATTTTCTGAGTAAGAGAGAAAATTCTTATTGCTTAATTTCTGTATTACAAGAAGTGAATCAATTACAAAGCACCACTGTACATTTATACTACGATTACTGCTCTACCAGAAGATGAAAGAGCGGGAAGATCACTAACCGTCTCTAACAGATTTTCTAACAGATTTTCCTATTTACAAGCTACCAATAATCATTAGCCATCTGTCTAATAACTCAGCCAACGCTCCCATATGCATGTCACGTGCTCCACTTATCCTTTTAATACTACGAGTAGCTTTCTTAGCAAAACACCAATACTACTGTCGTTTAGTCTTATTATTTTTTTTTGTTCTTTAGTCTTCTTTACACGAGCCTTGCTGACTTTCTTCACCACTGCTCCATCCTTACTCTGTTGATCATGTTTCTTAATAGTCCCCCTCAAGACTAGAGCTGCCTCTGAAGTGGAAACAGCTACTATGTCTTGGAAAGGCTTTGGATAAATGATACAATTACTGAATATGTTCAGCAAACCCAATCTACTTATCAAATTCATGAAAGCTGATACACCTAAAGCCTTTGTAAACACATCTGCTAACTGCATATCTGTCTTGACATGGAAAGTCTTGATCATGCCTGATTGAATCTCCTCCCTTATCAAATGACAGTCAACTTCAATGTGCTTTGTTCTCTCATGAAACACGGGGTTCGCAGGTATGTGTAAGGCAGCCTTATTGTCACAATATAAAAATGCAGCTTTTGAATGTTGAATTCTGAAATCCTCAAGCAAAAAGAAAAGCCAAGTAATTTCACAGCAAGTTGATGCCATGGATCTGTACTCAGCCTCAGCTGAAGATCCTGAAACAACATTTTGTTTCTTGGATCTTCATGAAATCAAATTGTCTCCAAGAAATACACAATATCCTGTAACTGACTTTCTTGTATCTGGGCAACCTGCCCAATCTGAATCACAGAATGCTTTCAACTAGAAATCTGATTGAGTTGAGAAGAAGATACCCTGCCCTGGAGTACCTTTAACATACTGTAGAACCCTGTATGCTGCTAGTAAATGGGGCTGCCTTGGTGCACTTAAGAACTGACTTAACCTATTTACAGCAAAGCATATGTCAGGTCTAGTCAAGGTTAGATACATCAATCTACCAATCAGCCTTCTATATTGGGATGGATCATCAATCAAGCTGCCTTCACCCTTGGACAACTTAACATGCTGCTCCATAGGGGTTTTCATAGGCTTGCAACCAAGCATTCCTGCATCAGTCAGCACCTCTAAAGCATATTTTCGTTGGTTAAGACTTATCCCTTTCTCATTTCTAGCCATTTCTAACCCCAAGAAATATTTCAAACCACCTAGATCTTTTATGCCAAACTTAGTATCCAAGATGTTTTTCAGGTTTGTCACACATTGGGCATTATTACCAATTATCAAAATATCGTCTACATATACCAAAAGGGCTGTGAAACTTGAACCCTTTAAGTGCACAAAAAGAGCATAATCTGACTTGGATTGTACAAAACCAAGTTCACTAATTGTGGCTGATAACTTTGCATGCCATTGTCTGCTTGCTTGCTTCAAACCATAAAGGGACTTTCTCAACTTACACACAAGAGGTCTACAACCAGAACCAGCAACTAAACCATCTGAACCAGCAACTAAACCATCAACAGAATAGTCCCCCTTGCTGTGAAATCCCTGGGGCAAGGACATGTACACTTCCTCATCTAAATCCCCATGTAAGAAAGCATTATTTACGTCTAATTGATGTAAAGGCCACCCTTTGACAGCAGCAATGCTCAACAAGACCCTGACAGAGACTGATTTAGCAACAGGAGAAAAGGTCTCAGAATAATCCAAGCCTTCCTGTTGAGTATAGCCCTTTGCCACCAACCTAGCTTTGTATCTCTCCACTGAACCATCAGGATTATATTTGATTCTATAAACCCACTTACAACCAATTGGACATTTACCAAAAGGCAAAGGTACAATGTCCCAAGTGTGATTCATTTCCAATGCTGAAATCTCCTTGTCCATTGCAGCTTGCCAGGCCTTAGACTTCATAGCTTGATGGAAAAACTCAGGTTCAACCTCAGCATTTACAGCAAGGGCAAAGGAATGATGGGAGAGTCCAATGTTAGCATAAGAAAGATGGTCAGCAATATCATATGGACTACCTGAAGAGGGCTTATGAGAAATGGAGTTGCAGGAGTAATCTTGCAAATAAGATGGAAGTCTATGTGGCCTAGTAGATTTTCTAAGTTGAACAGATGAAATATTAGGAATATGGGAGTCCAAAACAGTAGGAGTAGGAAGAGGGTCTAAGGTTGCAGCAGGTTGGGCAGAGACAACATCTGTAACACATGTGTCAAGTGGTCTAGATTGAAAAGGACTAGGTTCATTTGGTAAGGGAATTGAATCTGTGGGAGTAGGAATAGGTATGACAAGTGGAGAAATTGAGTGAAAAGGATCAATGTGCTGAGAAAATAAATCTGATTGAAAATGAAAGATAGTCTCATGGAAATGTACATCTCTTGAAACAAAAACTGAATGTGGGTTTTGCCTTGGTTCATGGAATCTTGCACAGGTAATTCCTTTGAAACTACTCGTCTTTTTTCTATTTCTTATGATGATTGATATTCCTCCAAGCAGGGGATGGCCTATGGTCTAGGCTACTTAGGCCTTGGCCTAAGGGCCAGTAGAAGTGAATTTATCTTTCAAATTATGACTATGAGGTTGATCAATCAATTCATGTGTTTCTGTTAGGAGATTTGTTGCTTTAACCTCATTTGTTGCTGATTCTTGTGGAGTTTTAGAAGAATTTTTTCTTCTAGATGTTGTGTTTTTTTTATTGGTGATTCTAATGAACTGCTTATTTCTGCTATTTCTTCTAGTGTAGTAGGTTTTCAAATATACTTTTATTATATTTCTAATTGTTATCCCATAAAGTGTTTAAATTTTATTGATGAAACAATCCTCATGGTAATGCAATTTGCATTGTAAAAACCATACAAGAAACTATTGTTGCTCTGTGGGATATAAGCATAGGAATGCGTTCGTTCAATTCTACGAATTCTTCTTATGTGTTTTTTTATATTCTTGGTGTATATTTCTATCGGTTTTGGAATAATTCTATAGGGACATGTTGATTCTGGTACTTTCTAGTTCTATAACTCAATACCCTCTAGCCAAGATTGACATTATTTTTTCTATTAATGATAGGGAAAAAAAAAAGAAAGGGTCAGCGAGGTCTTGACTAGGCTGCGTTGTGGACACGAAAAAAAAAAAAAAAAAAAAAAAAAAAAAGCCCTTGTAGACGAAATAAAAGAGGTCCACTTTATTATTTATTTAATTCATATATTTATTATTAATTATATAACTTATTTATAAATTTAATTTACTTTTATTAATTCTTTAAATTATTTATATAAGCAATAATTTAAAATAGAATTTAATGGTATATATAAAATATTATTGGAATATTTAGAATTATATAGGTTGTGTGAGCCCCCCACCTTATGTAAGAAGTCCACATTAGCCGTTCAAAGGCTAATAGAGGAGTCGGGTAAGTTGCTCATTGACCATCTACAAAGATCAACATTTTTTTTCTTTGATCAAAATGAACAAAAAAGAAAGGCTAGGTGAGATCCGGGTAGGCTAGGTTGTGGAAGTAAAAAGAAAGGCGAGAAATTTCTGTAGCTCACTTACTAGCAAGGCAAGCAATTTCTTTTCCTTCATTACAAGTCTGGACGGAGGATGTACCACCAGAGTTTGTAGATGTACTTCAGGCTGATTTTCATAGCCACAGTTAATAAAAGGTGTGATGTGGTTTCTCAAAAAAAAAGGAAAAAAAAAAGAAAGAAAGAAAGAAAGGCTCTACGAGATCCAGACAAGGCTGGGTTTTGGAAGTAAATAAAGCTACTGCGAACAAAATCAAAGATATCTTTTATATTAATTATTTTATTTATATATATGGCCGTTTGAAGGCTAATAGTGGAGCCGGGTAAGTTGTCATCAACCCTTTAGCCAAGATTGACCTTTTTTTTTAATAATTCTTTAGAACAAAAAAGAAAGACTCAATGTGGTTCTAATAAGGCTGAGTTGTGGAAGTAAAAAGGCCTCTTGTAGACAAATTCAAAGAGATCTTTTCTATCATTTATTTTATTTATATATGTAGGCTTTCAAAGGATAATCGAGGAGTTCATCGACCCTCTTTCCAAGATTAACATTTTTTTTCTATGATTTATAGGAAGATAAAAGATAAGCTTGGTGAGGTTCTAACTAGGTTGAGTTGTGGAAGTATAAAAGGCTCTTGCAGTCAAAATCAAAGCAATCTTTTCTATTATTTATTTTATTTATGTATTTAATTGTTCAAAGGCTAATAAAGGAGTCAGGTAACTTGCTTATTGACCCCCTAACCAAGATTAACAGTTGTTTTTATGATTCATTGGAACAAAAAAGAAAGTCTCTATGAAGTCCAGACTATGTTGGTTTGTGAAAGAGAAAAAGGCTCTCGCAGACAAAATAAAATAGATCTTTTCTTACTTTTAAATTATTAATTTATTAGTTGTTCAAAGGCTAATAGAGGAGCTTGGTAAGTTTTTGATCGACCCTCAAGCAAATATTAACATTTTTTTCTATGATTCAAAGGAACAAAAATTAAAGGATCAACAAGCCCTTAATTAGGCTCTGTGTTATGGAAGTAAAAAAGGCTCCTATGAACATAATCACAGAAATATTTTCTATTATTTACATTTTTTTTTATTTAACTGTACAAACGCTAATAGAGGAGTTGGGTAAGTTGCTTATCGACCCTCTAGCCAAGATTAACATATTTTTTCTATGATTCATAGGAACAAAAATGAAATGCTTAGCGAGGTCTTGACTAGGCTGGCACTTGCTGACAAAATCAAAGAGACATTTTCTATTATTTGTTTTATTTATATATGTAGTTCAGAGGCTAATAGAGGAGCCAGATAAATTGCTCATTGACCCTCTTGCCAAGGCTAACATTTTTTTCTATGATTCATGGAAAAAAAAAAAAAAAAGGGCTCGATGAAGTCCTACTAGGCTGGTTTGTAAAGGTAAAAACGGCTCTTCCACACAAAATCAAAGCAATCTTAATATATTTATTTTGTTTCTCTATCTAGTCATTCAAAGGCTAATAGAGAATCTAGGTAAGTTGATCATCGATCCTCTAGCCAAGATTTACATTTTTTTTTTTTGATAATTATTAGGAACCAAAAAAAAAAGGCTTGGCGAGGTCCTAATTAGGCTGGGTTGTGGAAGTAAAAAAGACTATTGTAGGCAAAATTAAAGAGATCTTTTGTATTATTTATTTTATTTATATATTTAACCATTCAAGGGATAATAGTGGAGGTAGGTAACTTGCTCATCCACCCTCCAACCAAGATTAACATTTGTTTCTACAATTCATAGGAACGAAAAAAGAAAGTCTCTACAAGGTCGTGAATAGGTTAGGTTGTGGAAGTGAAAAAGGCTCTTGCAGACAAAATAAAAGATTTCTTCTTATTTTTATTTTATTAATATATTTAGCTGTTTAAAGGCTAATAAAGGAGCTGGGTAAGTTTCACATCAACCCTCTAACCAAGATTAACATTTTTTTAATGATTCATAGGAACAAAAATTAAAGGCTTGGGGAGCTTCTGATTAGACTATGTTGTGGAAGTAAAAAAGGCTGTTGCAGACATAATCAAAAAAATATTTTCTATTATTTATTTCATTTATATATTTAAAGAGTAGTGAAAAAAGTAAATTAAAAAAAAAAAAAAAGTAAATCTTAAAGAGGAAATCGAAGAATTTGACGAAAAACCTCTCCACGATCCTCCAAGTCGAAATCGATCCACTAGTGAATAAAGTTGGAGTACACGAATAGTCTACCCCATCTACTTGAACCCTCCAAGCTCTTGCAACTAACGGACTTCTCAGAGTCTTGTCTTCACTAGCTTTCTAGATCCTGCAATTCAGCCCAATTGCATCCAGCACTTAATGGCTCCTTCCGATACTTCCCAAAGGCACCAAAACTTAACTCAATACTCAAATTGGATGAGGTAAGTATTTGGGCTAAGAACCTCTCAAGGATGTAAAGATGGAGACATAAGAGTAGAGGAAAACCAAGAGAAAATGTGTAGATGATTGTGAGTATAACAATCTCTAACTCTCAAGTGTTTTTGCTAGGGCTTTCTCTCTGAAAAAGCACTCCTTACATTTAGTGGATAAAGAATTTGGTAAAACACTTTTTCTTTTTGTCAGACAAAGAGTTTCGTGGTTATCTTGCAAGATGGCCTTTCTCGTGAAGTACTCGCAAATTTGACAGCCTGGCATGACTCTTCAGCTTCTAGTCATGTGCTTCACACGTGGCCTTTCGTGAGTTACTCTTCTCATGAGCTAGTCGCAAACTACACTGATTCTTCTTTGAAGCTTCATTCTTCACCAATCTCTCCCACTCATCCCCTACAAATAAACCCACATAAATATAGGGAAATGATTAAAGAAATTAAAATCAAATTTGGCACGGAATTAAAGCCAACAAAGGCTAGTTGGAAACCACAACTTTATAATTTAAAAAATAAAAAATAAATAGACCGTTGAATATTCTTTCCTAGTCCATTAGCAACATAATAATATCAGCTATATCAGAGTATTCTCTCAACTACAAAGACATTAACATAGTTAACACTGTTTCAAGTGCTTGAATGAAGGAACAAAATTGATATTAGCAACCAACTTTAAGTTACAGTAAATTAATAATAATAAAAAGGCACATTTGTACATTATACCAATTTTTGCATATGTACATTAGTCATAGTTTGAAACCTAATTAGGTGTATATTAGCCAGAGGATTGTACTGTATTATAAATAAAAACTAACCTGACCATAAATATACAATTCCATCTGAGCTTCATGTCTTCATTCACTAAGTATTAGCTTTAGCACTCTAAGAGTACATAGATAATTGATTTCATTAGAGCAGATTGCTCTATTTGATAGCATGTACAAATAAGGTCATGAGTCTTAGTCCCACATTATTAAAGTCTATATACGTCCATGTGTATCATCTTTTCCGGAGAATAAGTAAGATCTGAATCAGTCTCATGCATTTGGTTGAGACTTGTGAAAGTTTGGTAGCCTTTCAATTTTCTATAAATCAATCAAAATATGGAGAGATTGGTCAAAGTTTTGCTTGAAGCAACTCGTATTTTCAAAATTTGAAACCAATCCAAAATAAGGAAGATTTGAAGCATTCTCAAAAAATAATAAAATCAATAAAAAACAAATCAGGATTAATTGTTAAAAAAAAAAAATACCTAAAGAATTTGTGTGCTTCTAAAAGAAATATATTTCTTCTGTAATCAACCAATGCTCCATAATTGTAAATTCACAAAAAAAAGGTAGTACCTGAGTTTCAAGAAAGGCCTCAACCTCCATTGCAACAAAGGCCAAGACGTTACAACTACGTACCATGACCACCCTCCTTATTTCCCTTCTACCTAAAAGATCTCCATGTATAAGGATTCTAGAATAAAACAAACGATTGTTTAGGAATTTTCTTACACGGATTGTGTATAAAAACTTAAGTTGTTCTATTGCCTTTTATTCATGAAAATCATATAGAAGAAATAGAAAAAAATTGTTAAAAATGAAGGCTTCAAATCTTCCACCATACTCGTACTTACACATACTAATCATTATTTTAGAAAACTTATAAAACGAATGAATGTACATGCCTCGATTTAGCTACAGAACCTGAAATATTAAAGCAAACCTCTATAGATAGAATAGCATAAGATGTAGCATCAATATCATCCTAGCAATCCAATAATCTATTTGATCTGTTGGTCACAGTGGTGGGCCATTGAATTTGTGAATATTTGTAGAGTCCTTACTAATATCTTAATAAATTTAAAATCTGATTGGATTGGTCATGATTTCATCCATTTTGCTGCATTACTTTTTCTAAGTGTAAAATGTGACAAACCTTGTAATGCATGGGTTATATTGCCGCTATGACGTTACATTTTAAAATGAATATGATTTGCATCTAATCTTTTAATACTAAACAAAACATATCTCTTAGTTTCTTAACTATATATTATATCTTATTACAACTAACCTAATGAATATTTATATTTGCTAAATTGTATGTTATAATCTGAGTACAACTCCTCAATTTAGCTGAACTAAAAACAATCAAAACACTAAAATTCTACAAATTTAAAGTATATGCACCCCAAAAAGTTAGATAGCAAGCAATCAACACCAATCCAATCAAATATGGTGATGGAAAGTTCTGTTCAAGCATTTCTTTGAACACTTTCAGGGGAGTTGAGAAACTAACGGGAAAAAAAGAGTTTCTTGGAATTGAGAAACCAACTAATATAATAAAAAAGAAAAGGAGTTATACAAACAATGTGCAAAAATACTAAATAGACTTCTTCATGTTATTGTCTTAAACATTAACAAATAAATTTTTTCTTCACTCACCCTATGCTTATCTACTTAAAGCTACTTTCTTCTTTTGGTAGCAAATCCAAGTCATGGATGTGTAAGGGATAGAACAATATACTACCACTTTAAAAGGCTTAGACATAGAAACTTACTCCAAGAGAATGAACTTCTGGTGGGATCCTTAGTTTCAGTTGCCTTAACAAGGGGAAGATAATAGCATTGAAAACTAAACAGTAAACACGACAAACAGAGAACATGAGCCTTAGGATCTTTTTATTTTATTTTATTTATTTTATGTTAGCATAAGGAAGTGAGAAGAAGCAGAAGGATAGAATAATTGTTACAAAAAATGTGGGTTACGCAAAGGAACGAACATCAAGTGAGCAAAGTGACATCTATAATTAACCTCAAGGAGCATTAGCATCCATTATCTACAAAAAATCTCATTTTACCATCTCAAAAGCTACTTTATCTATTATATCACACCATTTTAGAACACAACCAATATCCCATTTCTTAATTATCTCATCTATTCATTAAAAATTATTTTCACCAACTCTCTCTCTCTCTTCCTCTTCGTAAAAAATAATTAAAATAATGTAAAGGAAGTGAGGACAAAACAAATAGGAGAAAGAGTCAGAATAAAATAATGATATTTAGTTTTGCAATCCATGAATGGTAAAGGCTAAATGTAGAAGTGCACTGTACCATTATTGTAAAAAATTTTGCAATTAGAAAACTGGGTAATGGGCTTGTTTTGTATTTTGACGCTAAAATCCCCCAACACATACCATTTGCAAGACCCAATGCCAATGTTCAAGAAAGAAACCGGAAATATAGTGATAGTGGACTAGCGGGGTTCCAAGGTCCCCAAGTGAAGTCAATATGGAGTCCCATCAAACAATGATAGGTCTTCGGCCACTAAAGCATGTAACTTTGAGCTATCCAATTGCAAAAAAAGTAAAAAAGAAAAAGAAAAAAAATAAGATTACAATCAAAATACAAGTGGGAATCAAGTCTCACATTAAATAACAATGAGAAAAAATAAGTTATTAACAAAACACAGTTGCGTTCGAACTCATAAATTTGAAATTTTAGGTTAAGTTGAATCCTTATATTTTGAGTTAAATGTATATATAGTGAGTAAATTTTATTTATTTTTTCATATATATAATATATATATTATATTATATTTATAAAGAGTTTCCAAAAATTCTTTTAGAGTCCATAGAATAGTGAAATCAAAAAAATAAAAGTAAATAATAATAATAATTAAGTATTACATAAGCTAGGGACTTGGCAATGATTTTAATTTGGTTGGTGGCTTATGGGCAATATATGCGGTAGAAGGACCAATATATAAAATTGTAAGTCAATGAACATTATATGTAATTTTCTAACCTTCAAGGGTCAATTACAACGTGTTTATGGACATTATTACAATTTGTAAAAGTACAAAATATTTTTGTTACATGATTAAGAAAATAAAGGAATAAAACTATAGAGAGTTTCAAGTCAAATCAATAGCCTCCTAAAGGTATTAGCCAATCACACTACAGAAGATTGAGATCCCAAAGGTTCTCGCGTCCAATATTCTCTCTCCAATGTTTACTAAGGTGTTAGAAATAAGATATATAATGTTCGTGGTTAACCATCAAAACTACTGTATGGTAGGTATTTTAGTTCTAATTTGGAATACATGATTGTTTGGAATAAGGAAATTGGAATGAAAATATAATTTTTTTTTTTTTTTCTAATTGCTTCTGCAAAACTATCAAGAATTAAAATAAATAAATAAACCAAAAAAAAAAATGAAGGATAAATTTTTGATGCAGGCATAAAACCACAAGAAACAAAATATGTCTGTATTTTAAAAAAATTAATAGGAAAAAATATTCTTAAATCCACAATGAGAGTTCCTAGAATCCGCCAAAAAATAAAAGAGAAAAGTCTCTGATTTTTATTAAACTTAAATATGTTTTAAAATTTTGTTTACAATTTTGGATGAAAATTTAAAGGCTCCCAAAAACTTGATTGGTGAGAAAAAAAAAATGCTAAAATAGATCATAATTGATACCATACCACAACATGACTCTAATTTGAGTCATTTGACTAGAAAAGCATTAAATACACTTAAAATCATGCAACAAATAACCCTAAACATAAAATTTTGAAAATTACATAAAAATAACAAAATTCATAAATTAAAAATTGTCCTACATGATAAATTTTCGCACTTTTTTTTTTTTTTTTTTGAGAAGAATAAATTTTCGCACTTTGTTTGTCATAAGAAAGTCTTTTTACGGTAAGCTGTTGTAGAGGAAGGGATCAATTCATGTTTTAAGTGAAAATATGGAAGACCAGGCAAACGTGTTATTCTATTCGTACCCGTGTAACTAAGGGTGTGGACCGTGGACCCATTAGTGAGGCCTAGCGACGCTTTTGAAATAGGACAGAGCAAGAGAACATATTGGACCATCAGAATTCAATGGTCCAGACTCCATAGTTGATACAGCTTTCCATAAAAGAATGATAGGTCTTCACTCTTCAGCCTCAAAGCACGCAACTCTGAGTTATCCAATTGAGAAGAAACTCTTTAATTAATAACTTGAAATTTAATAATTTAGCTCATGTAAGAGTTTAATAAATGAAGCAAACAAAAGCTTTGTAATTTAATTAGTTGACACTTTCTGGTACATCTATGACATCTAGAGTTCAAATCTTCTCTTTCCGTTGTAACTATTAAATTTTATCAAAAATTGTTTTCCAATAAAGTACTATTGTACACGAAATTAATAACCAAATGAGAATTTATCACTACTGAAATATAGTAAAATAGATTCTCAAAAAAAAAAAAAAAATTGTAGTAAATAATTTTTATTAAAATCTTTATTTGAATAAATTATAGTATTAAATAAGTGTCATCTTTTTTTTCTTTTTTTTTTGAGAAAAAAATAAGTGTCATCTTGGTTTCATTTTTGAGACGTTGGAAATGGTGTGATTTGTAGTGCACAGGAATATTATAAACTTTTTAAAAGAGAAAATGGTACGCCAAACAACATTATTTTCTCGTAATTTGTCCCTGCAAGCTTCCTTGTATTTTGACACACACGCACGTGTGTGTGCTAGGATTTTTTTTTTTTTTTTTAATTTAGGGAAAGTGTGCTAGGACTCGATGGAATTGATTTACTTTTTTATATAAACTACAACATTTAATCTTGACAACATAATTATGCAATTAAATTCATATAGAGATAATAAAATTCCAGACCAAAACCCCAAACAAATTTTTGTAAATATTAGTATACGGTAATTATTATTATTATTATTATTATTATTATTTTGAGAAAGAGACCAAAATCTTCAATAAATCAAGGCTGAAAATCAACTAATACAAAAGAAGTAATGTCTGTTGGATAAGAGTCCAACCAAACTAAAATAGGAGAACAATGTCTAGCTCTCTGAGCCAGAGCATGAGCAACAGCATTGCCCTATCTACAGACATGAGAGAAAGAGGTACTTACAAAGGAGTTTACAATACTAAGGATATCATGAACGAGATGCCCACCCGAAGCAAAATCCCAGCCACCCCATTGAAGGGCCTTCATAACTTGCTCCGAATCTCCTTCAAAAACTACCCTCTCAAGGCCGAGTTCTTCTGAGAAAAGGGTGGCACGTCTGGCAGCCAGCAGCTCCAAGGCTTCCACAGTAGGTGGCTTTCTAATCTTCTCTGTCATAGCAGCCTTTACCTCACCCAAGGAGTTTCAAACAACCACCCCAACCCCAGCTTCAGCAGATTCACAAAACATAGCTCCGTCGAAATTGATTTTCCATGTGTAACAGTCAAGAGGACTCCAAATCTTAGGAGCTAAAACACGGACTGTGGAGCAGTTGTTTTCTTAGGGACTTAAAATCACGCACATAGTCACGTGCAAAGCTCACTAACTGACCCAACGGCCTAGCATTCTCACCCACCCGAATCTTATTTCTGTGAAACCACACTGACCATGCAGTCGTAGCAAACAGAGGGATCGAATCAAACCTGGTGAAAATTAGCTTAACCAGCTCCTTAAAGGAAGAAAAGAGCACCCCAGACTTGAAAATCCAGCTGAAATCCTTCATCCAAACCTCCATGAGACCATCGCAACTCTAAAGAGAATGAAGTGTATCTTCATGGGCACCTAAATGGTGAGAATAGATTGCATCCAGCAAAATTTTTTGTTTCACCAAATTTTCTTTTGTAGCTAGGGAGTTCATACAGGCCCGCCAAAGGTTTTTCCAGAAACCTCTTTCTTCATTACTAGCTTGAAGCAAAGTTTCAGCGGAATCCTGACCCTTACACAGCAGACGAAATCCAGATTTAACAGAATACTTACAGGATTTTTCAAGAGGCCAAATCAACACATCAGGCTGAGGAGTCGAGCATAGAGGGAGAGCTTTTATCCGAGCTGCATCCGGGGGATGAAAACAATTATCAATCAACTAGACATTCCACCACCCCGAAGTCCTGTCCAGTTGATAAGCTTGGAAACAGTAGCCTCCGGATGAAGCTCACTCGAGGAAGAAAGCAAAAATCCCTCTCCATTAGGTAACCATCTATTTATGAATATTCTAACATGTTGCCCATCATCTACTCTCCATCTAGCACCCACTTCAATTAAATGTCTAGATCTCAAAATGCTTTGCCACACAAACGAACCGAACGATACAGTAGCATAAAAAATTGGACCCATGAGGGAAATACTTAGCTTTGAACACCTTATAAAATGGATCAACCTCCACACTTGTTTTGCGAGCAAGGCCTCATTGAAATTGCACAAGTCTTTGAAACCCATCCCCCCCTCTTCCTTAGGTTTGCAAAGCACCTCCCATTTCTTCCAATGTATTTTCCAACGATCCCCCTATTGACCTCACCAAAACCTTCGAGCAAGCGCCTCAATATCTTGACAAAGACTAGCTGAGAGGTGAAAGCAACTCATAGCAAAGGTCGGGATGGCTTGAACAACGGCTTTTAACAAAACCTCCTTCCCGGCTTGGGATAAAAGTTTTTCCTTCCACCCCTGTAATTTACCCCAAACACGATCTTTAATTTAATATAATTGAAACTTTCTTTTTTACGTCTTCCCACCACCCCCAGCAACCCCAAGTATTTCTCGTACTCCTTAATTTCCGGAACACCCAAGAGGCTTTGCACTTGCAACTTTGCCGCATCAGTCACATTACCACCAAAGAAGATAGTGGTTTTATTTGCATTTAATTTCTGCCCCGAAGCACGCTCATACTTCCCAAGAATCTTGAGAATTTTTTAAATAAAAAAGGAGACTATCATCGGCAAACAAAAGATGGGAAATTTTTGGCCCGTATTTGCATAAAGAGAAGCCCTCAAGAGATTTTGCTGACACCGTCTGTTCAAGGAGACCATTAAAACCTTCGAGCAAAGGAGGAAAAGGTAAGGGGAGAGAGGGTCCCCTTGCCTAATGCCCCTAGTTGGGATAATGGTTTCCATAGGCTCACCATTCATCAACACCGAGTAAGTCACTGATTGAACACACTCCATAATCCAACCAACCCACCTACTATGAAAACCCATTCTCTCCATCACCTTCTTAAGAAATACCCACTCCAACCTGTCATAAGTTTTGCTAATGTCCAATTTTAGAGCTAAGTGTCCCACTTTTACCCCTTTCTTTTGCTTCATATGGTGGAGAGTTTCAAAAGCCACCAAAATATTGTCTGAGATTGCCTTATCAGATTGAAAGGCACTCTGAGATTCAGAAATGATATGTGGTAGAACCTTTTTCAACCTGTTTGCTAGCACTTTTGATACCAACTTATATAAGATATTACAAAGTGCAATAGGTCGGAGTTCAGTAATATACTCAGGATTTTTAACTTTAGGAATAAGGGAAATAAAAGTATGGTTCAAACCTAGAATCAGACTACTAGAATTTAAGCAAGACAGCACCGCGTGGACCACATTGTCACCAATAACACTCCAAAATTTCTGGAAAAAAATGGGAGGCATTCCACTGGGGTCAGGAGCCCTAAGGGGGGTCATTTGATTCGGAGCACATTCAATCTCCCCCCGAGAAAAGGGGGCTGATCAGTACACGTAATTATTAAATGAAACCAAATGATAAACTTCTATAAAAAATTTTAAAAAAATCTGATGAACTAAACCCACAGAAGGAAGTCAATTTGGCAAGGCTACAGTGATGCGAGATTGATATATATGGTAGTATCTATACTATAATGTAAGGGTGTAAGCCAAAGGTTTCACATTTACTAAAACTATGCATTCAAATATAACAGTATAGATAACATGTAGATGACATGGTTGATTGATGAGGAAAATATCATAAAAGTAAATACAAATTCTATGGCCAATCTTCCTTTTAGTGTCAAATCCAACACGTTTAACATTGACAACTTTTAGAATACCACTAAAACCCATGTTACATTGGTGTTTGGGACTAGTTAGGATGTCAGGAACAAGTATGTGTTTTGGAGTCATATAACTCCATTACTCCCAATTTGAGAGCACAACCAAAATTATTCAATGCACTCATTGTACTACATTTTTCGTTTTACAGAATATCTTCTCTTTATTCTCCATATACAAGAGGTTATATAGAATATCATTTTTTTATTCTCCTTATACAAGCAATATTCATCTAACAAACTTCATCTCAACTCTCAATGATTCCAAAAAGTACAAGGAAAAAAAAAAGAAAAAAAAAGAAGAAGAAAAAAGGATAAGGAGAGCGTATCTTATGATATTTACTACGACAATGAAGGTAGTACATAAACCTCATAACTATGAGAGGATATCTTATGAGATGGTTTTATGAGACCGCCCTCTCACATTATGAGTCTATCTCAAAAAGATACCTTTTCCATATCTATTTTCCACATTACTATGAGATTTTTGTTGATAATCTCATAGAATTTTTCCCAACAAATTAATAAGTTAAGTAGTGATATATCCATGTTGTCTTGGCTTTTTAGAGGATGTACTATTTCCATTCCCAAAGCCACCACAAATCTTAATGCTCCCTAACCTAACCCAACCTATTATGAAAGGATTGGGTGACCCTAAAAGGCCACTAAGTTCCCTTTTCAACCCCAAATATAATAGATGATAATTCAATGTACTTAGTCAACAAACATAACCCACAAAAGGCTGCTAATCTGACACAAGACAGAAGCTTGAATGGGCTTTAATACCAAATTTGATGTAGGCTTTTTAGGAATTTCAGCACTAAACTAGATTCTTGATAACATATTGAATGTGTTGATGGCTGTTTGGTATTTAAACAATAAAAAGAACATCAAATAAAAAAAGATAAAAGACTGGGCAATCACACCTAGGCTTTCCTAAGCAGTCACATTTAGGTAGGAGATAGCAATTGCGATTGAAAAAAGTTGAAATGTTCATTATATAGGCTATTTCTAAATCCTTTCTTAGAAAGACTAGGAATACTAATAAACAAAAAAAAAAAAAAAAGTACTTTAAGAACTTCTAAGACAATTCTAGTCTCTTAAGACAATCAATTATGCATCTGTACACAAAATGTAAGTGACTTTTAGCTGATGTGGTAAGTAAGTTTATATGTTCTCATATGATATTACAAGGATGATGACATGAAACCAAGAAAAAAAAAAAAAAAAACTTAGATGTTGAATAAAAACAATATGGCACAGTTAGAGCCCTAAGCAGAGTAAATGGCAGCAAAGGTTTTAGGATGTCCATGGTCTGTGTGTAGATATATGCATGCATATCCATTATACACACATTATATCTATTATAATAATAACTAAACAGAGTGAAAGCTTGTAAAAGCCAGTAAGTTTGAAGCTTGTAAAACCAATAGCTTCACAATTCAAGATCATTCAACATTGAATTAAAAAGAAATTTTCCCTAATTCAAAATCATGACATAACTTGTGACATAATTTGTTGAAAAAATAGAGATTGATTTGATACACTTTCAAACTATATGAATTACAAAGCAATTTCCCTTAAAAATAAACATCGTTGTCATGCTAATTGTATTTTACATGAATTTCTGCCCTAGATGTGCATCAAAACCCACTTCAAAACCAAACCCAACAAAGCTAAAACAGCAACAATAATTATGAATAGAGATAGAGAAAAATCTAACAGAGAAAAACTTAAGAAGCCACACTCAAATCAGATTACATGCAAAGGGAAAAAAAAAAAATTTGAACTCAGCATTTAGAAATTACCTTAATACGTTTCTAATCCTTTAACTCTGAAGACAGATTGGGTTGAGCTTCGGCTATAATGAGATTGAAAAAGTGTGGGTTTGGGTGTGGGTTTGGATTCAGCTTCGGAAAGGGTCTACCAAATGGTTTGGTTTGGGTGCGGGTAGAAATAGGAGAATTTGAAGATGCATTAAACTTGGGAAGGGTCTACTCAACGGACTGACGGTAGCTACTGATCGGACTGAAGAAGGGAGAGAAACTGTTGAGGAAGGAAGACAAACAGTTTTAGAGACATTACATTCAAAACTCCTTCTTGTTTTACATATAACTTGGTTTCCACATTGACGAGTTATAAACAGTAACGCGGGAATATTTTATTGCCCAAAAGCTAGGCTGGAACACCAGCGTGACAAGAACCTACCCAGAACTCGGTTTCTTAATAGTCGAGTTATTCAAGTAACTCGATCATCGTATAATCGAGTATCGAAACAGGAACATACTCCTATATAGTTTCGAAATAAGGACATAACGTCAAATATTTTGCCCAAAAAGGGCAAAAGGCTAGACCCCCCGTGTTTCTCAACCCCTCGCAGTCACACCCAACCTTTTGAACATACCCAACAAAGAGGGTTGGATTGTACAGTAACATAACGCGTTCCTGGGTACGTATTGTACTGAACTAGAATTAGTCTTATCCTATCCGCACCTGTACTCCTGCACCTCACTGTAGCTAAAACTGTAGATTCAATGGTACAAGAACTGTTTATAGTCAATTTAACAAGCTGCCAAAATCTATGCAATCATTATTCAGCCAAAAAAAAAACCTATTCAATCGTGATTGTGTCAGCATTGCGCAAATGAAGAGAGAGAACTGAGTTTATATACTGGACCTACCTGTACAAAATGGACAAAAAATAAAAAATTTGAACCAAGTATACTGTGTAGCCCTTAAATCAGATGGGATTTTTTTAAAAAAAAAAAAGTACGCACACGAATTGTATTTATTTTTATTTTTTATTGATAAGTTATACATTCAGTAGTATATTTGTGATGATTATATTTATATATAAAGAATTTTATACACGGTGTAAGCGACTAAATTTCTAGTTTGAAATTAATCAAACAAGTAAAATAGTTTTACAAATGCGAATTTATATTGATGATTGTGTGGTACAATTCTCTGGAATTAGAAAAGAGTGATCCTCTGATTCGATCTCCTTGCAAAACTTATTGATTAGATTTGTGGTGATATGGTTTTGATTCGAACACAAAATATCCTTCAATTTGATTGAGGGATGGATCGAAGATTACTGAAACAGAATTACAATGAATCTCTGGCTGTGAGCTTGTTTAGAAATTCTTTGTTCTTCACGTTCTTCGTGTTCTTCGTGTGTTCTTCGTCTTTGAAGGTTTGTGGTGGAAGTTCTTCGGAGCTTTAGAGGCTTGAATCCGTTGAGCTTCAATGATTTGTGATTTGTTGATGTTTTCAGACACTTTTGGCTTGATTCCCGTGAACTTTAGGATCTAGGCAAATGATCTGGATGATTCTGCTTCGAATGTTCTTCGATTTTGGGGTTGAAGTTCTTGAAGGCTTTGAGGCTTGATCTTTGCAGAGCTTTTTCACTTTTGAATTCTGGTCCTCTTGAATGTCTCAAGAAGGCTTCTATTTATAGGAGTTTTGGGGTGGGTGAGCGACACATGGCGGAGCTTGATTGGTGACACATGTCATAGCTTGATTGGTCCGCTTAAGTCATCGCTTACACGTGCGAGGTTGCTTGAGTCATCGCTTACACGTGCGAGGCTGCCTGAGTCATCGCTTACACGTGCGAGGCTGCTTGAGTCATCGCTTACACGTGTGCTGATGCGTGATTGGCTCTTGCATGACACTTGGCAAATTTCTGTTGGCTTCTGAATAGTGATAGCAAAACCTAGCAGCAATACATGGTGTTCTGTAATTTGCTGTATTTTGTAGACTTGGTAATGTGACGTGTCAGCTTGTGATAGGTCGGGAATTTTCCCTCTCTACAAGTGCCCCCTCGAGACTCGTTCACGCACACAGTTTCAGAGTGTGGTGTGGGAATGAGTTTCGAAAAAAATGGATTTTTGGTACTTGACTCTTTAAGTGAAATAGTTGAAGGTAGTGGAGCTGTTGAAGGTGGTGGAGCTGTTGAAGGTGGTGGAGCTTTCAGAAGGATGAGATAATTTCCGAAGAGTAGACCCACCCATATGAAAGGCTTTGATGAGACCGGAAAAGGGTCAGCAAGTATTTGAACGTACTTGCGTGATGGAGCCTTCTTAGTAGAGATTAAGTTGAAGTACTTTCAGAAGAGTATTTTGGATCATTGGCGGCGATCACAAGATGTTGAAGATGGGGAAGATGAGAGAATGGTGGCTGGATACAACATGCAGGGTCATGGAGTTAACCTCGTGTTCTTAAGAACTTCTAGAGAAGTTATATCAGAAGATCACGCTTTGGATTACAACGAGGACAGGTGGGAAAGTGGTTGAATGCGCCTGCATAATTGTATCACTTAAGTTAAGTTGAAGTAATTTCAGAAGCTTATGTATTCTGGGTATGCTGGTAATGGCAATGAAGAAAATGGAGATGAAGCAAAGCAAATGAGCAAAGCATACACCACCATGGTGCTGGCCCTGTATGCTGGGACCCTTCTAGTGTAGATGTTTATGGGAAGTACAACTTTGAATATGGGACAGACTGTGTGTTGCATGGGGTCTGGCAGCAAGTAATTGAATGTGCCTGTGTAATGGGACCATGCCGACGGATGTTATGTTGAAGTAATTTCAGAAGAGTACCTTCTGAAATTCTTCAAGCTGATTTTAAGTTGGAGTAATTTCAGAAAATGAATTTTGAGGTACCAGCAACGATGACCTTTAGGTCCCAAAGTAGTGGGGACATGGAATAAAGCTTTGATGACCATTTACCGGCACCAAAGGCTGAATTCTGATGAGCTGCCGCCTTAAAGGTTGTTTTAAGTGTTGGATGGAAAACAATTTGTAGGATACCCCAACACTTTTTACCATCTTCATCTACTGCCACTTGTTGGAAAACCACAGAAAAAATGAAAGATGGAGCTAACTTGTGAAACTGGTTTGGAAACCAGACAAGTTGCTGTTTGTTCCGAACCACTGCTTCTGCTGGAAGACCAAGCAATTGGAAAGAGACTACAGGAGCCCTGAGGTTGGGAACAGGTGTGTCTGCTGGACTTGGATTTCCTGGCCAACCAAGTCCAAGAAAACATGGAACCGCAATGCAGACCTTGTTACGAGTAATTTTATGGACAAAGGTGGTTGTTAAGTGGAGAAACAAAGTTTGTTTGGATCTCAAAACTGCAATGATGTTGTAAATAGGGTTTCGACCGAACCATGGGAGGGTTGATCTCAAACCGATCATGAAGCAAAATCGGTTGCTAGGTGTTGAGAATGATGAGGTCATAGTGAGAAATGGCTGTCAAAAAGAGGATTTGAAAATCTGAAAGAAGCAACTCTTCATTTCATGATTCAGCGTATATATTTTTTTTTTCTTCTTCTTTTTTTTTTTCGGATGAGTCTTTGATGAACCCGGCCCTCCTATTTATAGTAGAGAGATGAAGAATGGTAGGTAGGTAGTTAAGAATGGTAGTTGAGAATTTTTTGTGAGAATGGTAGATGGGAGGTGGGAATAGTAGGTGAGAACGGTAGGTGAGAACGGTAGGTGGAAATGGTAGGCACCGAATGAGAATGGTAGGTTGAATTAATGACCCAGTGTAACCCCAATTTCTAACACACTTGTGAGAGTTCATTTATATTTGGAGAGAGAAGTCTTGATGAGGTCTAGATAATAACCCTGAGGAGATCCTAATTAAATGGATGAATCTCAAATTTTGATCTCAGGAGTTTAAGTTTTGGACATTGTCAATACTTCAAAGATGTGGGTTTGATTGGTGATCACCAAATCCAAAATAAGTGGATTTCAAAATCAGAATCTTTGAGAAAGTCCGAATAGGACAAGTTTTGCTTGAATGTCTTGATTCTTGGCCAAAGTTCACTTCAAAGCCAACAGTTGTAGAATCACACCATTTAAGCAATTTTGGATTCTCAAATGAAGAAACAGACCCCAAATTTGGAATGTACACGAAAAATTGAGAAAGGCAAGTGTGACCTTGAAAATTTTGACTTTAGGTTGATTTCAGCATCAAAGTCAACTATCTTGGAATTTAAGCCATTTATACAATTTTCGAGTCTCAAATGATGAAATGGACTCCAAAATCTGAATGTACATGAAAAATTGCGCAAGACAGGTCTATCTTAAAAAATTTGATGTTTGGTCAACATTTGCACAAAAGTCAACTCTTTGGAAACTGGACTTTTGCACAAATTTCGAGCCTCAAATGAAGGAATGGGTCCCAAAATTGGAATGTACTCGAAAAATTGAGTGGGACAGGTCCGTTTTGAAATTTTTGACTTTTTGGTCATGGTCAAAGGTCTGCTTGGTCAAAGCATTTTTTTTTTAATTATTATTATTATTATTATTATTTTTTTCAGGTGGTTCGGATCCAGGTCAAATTTTCGGTTCGGTCCGGGTCGGTCCAGGTCGGATCTGGGCAACGGGTCAGCAGGTGTGAGATGACGTCATGGATGACGTCACTATGCGCTGGCGTTTACACGTATGGCGCGTGTCGTGCGTGTCGCGCGTAAGGGAACTTCCCAGCGCGTGTGAGCGCGTGACCAGCGCGTGAGCTTAAGGAAAAGTTCGCCGGACCTCCTGGCGGCGCGTGCTTGGGCTTTTGGGCCTGAAATTTTTGGGCCTTGTTGATCTAAAGCCGTAAAAGACCATGGTTCAGTCAGATTTCCAAAATTACGGACAGATTTGCACAGATTTGAGGGATTAGGCCGCGGGTCGTCGTGAGTTTGTGGCGGCGCATGGAGGCGGATGCGGCCGTTTCTGGGCTTGAAATTTTTGGGTTTTGTAGATCGTGGGCCGATGAATCTAGTGGTGGCACCTGTTTTGTGAAGATTTTCTTAGATTCGTGCAGATTCAAACGAAAAACTTCGCGAAACGTTTGGGAGTTTGTGGCCGCTCGTGGCGGTGCATGGTGGCTCCGTTGCTGAAGATTTTTTCTGGGTTTTGTACGCAAAAGTCTTTAGAAGATCTCTGTTGGTTGATTTCTTTGTGAAATCTTGTCAGAAACTTTAGAAATCAAGAATGGAGTCCGCACACATTGTTGGATTTGTTGCCATCTTGGTCTACTTTGGCGGTGGCCGTTCTGACAAGGCTTGACAATTCAGGTAAGGAGTGGTTTCAGTGAGTGTTCCTGCTGTCTTCAAGGAGTTGGTGACACAGTAAAACAAGAAGCTTCCTTCCGCCAGTCTAGGATGGGAGACTGCAAGCATTGCTAGACTTGTTGGCACCTTGGTCTACATTGGTGGTGGCCGTTCTGACAAAGCTTGACAATTCAGGCAAGGAGTGGTTTCAAAATAACCACTGAGTGTTTCTGCTATTCACAAAGAAGTTGGTGACACAGCAGAACAAGAAGCTTCCCTTCGTCGGTCTAGGATTTCATTCACAGTCTAGTGTCATAGTTTCTGAGGTCTAGTGTAATTTTTTTTCTTTCTGACAGCATGATATATTTATGGGCTTTTACATTTCTGATTTTTCAAATGGGTACGTCACCCTTTGAAAATATGGTACTTTTAACTTTTTACATGTGTTTTTCATTTTGTCTGCTAGCTTCTATGGATCTCTATATAAAGCCACTCAGGACATGCACTAACTCGTACCAATGTAATCTTTACTAACAGAATACTCTATAGTAACATAACACTCTGTATGGAGAAACCATGCCCACCCCCTTTTTTTTTTTTTTTTAATTAATTTATTTTCTTATTATTTGACTCTCACTTTTTTTTTTTTTTTTTTTTTTTTTTTAGTACACAGCTATCATGATGCTCTTTTTTAAGGATTCGAAAATTGGTGAAGAACCAGCCTTGTTTATTTATAAGAATAAAGATGACAAGGATGCGAAGCCTACGACCTTAATTGTTCGTCTGCCCACAATTGGAAAATTTTCAGAGAAATGGAGTCGTAACTCTTATCCTCTCAATTTGCCAAAATGGTCACAGGCTGTTCCTTCTAATGGCGGCTCTAACTTGGAAACAACTATCCTTCTTGCCTCGCATCACAAAAATGTTGCTAAATCAAAGCCGTACAACACTTTGGGACGAGAGATAATTGCCAAACGTGCGGATTGGGATTTTTCCTTTAACGTGAATGGAGGATCTTCTTACTTCTTCCTTTATTGGGACTGGCTAGAAGATGTGCTCAGCCGGTGTAAACAGCTTCTTGATGTGACCCACCTCTACAGTGCGGTCTTTGCTTCCTTGTTCACATATGATTATGATGAGAACCTCATGAAAGCATTTTGTGAGTGTTGGAGTCCGTCCACTAATACCCTCCACACCTCCGTTGGAGAAATTTCCATCACACCATGGGATCTTTCCATTCTCGGTGGACTTCCTTGTACCGGTGCATTTTATGATGAAGTAGTACCCAATGCGCAAGAGCTAGATGGAATCAATGACCAAGGACAACCTTATCTGCCATACAGCTGCCACTACCTTTTCCTGGCGTATCATCATCTTCAAAATCGACTGAAGAAACAAGGGAAAGTAAGTGTTCGTGACTGGATTACTTTTTGGTATAGAGGAACTAGCAAGTATTCGGCTCCCAGAAAACCAGCGAGACGGATAACCATCCCTAAGTATAGTCAGAATCCCTCGGGTGAGATAAAGGAGCATGGGCCATGGCTTGACAAAGAACACGGGGTCTTTGCGGATCTTCAAGTTGAAGGTGATTTAAAGGAGGAGACTTACTTATCAGCACTTCTTTCCTGTTGGCTGTGCATATTTGTCTTCCCTATCAAGGATCAGAACAACATCCGTCCTGGCACTTTCAAAATTGCTAGTTCCATAGCTAATGGTCGTTCATTTGGTCTTGCTTCCCCAGTATTGGCTAGCATTTATCGTGGGCTTAATACCATTTCTTCCTCTTCTACCCCGAGCAAGTCCGGAGCTAGCTTTGCCATCCATTATGTTTATGCCTGGGTAGGTCATTTCTTCCGAAGCAATCGCCTCACCCATGATAAACCATCTGATGCTTTGATGACTAAATATTCTGGTGTGGGTTATGTCTCTCCGTTCAACGAATTTTCTGCACGCAAGCATATACGAAACGCCACCAACTTTCTTTGGCACCGAACTGCTTTCAAGAAAAACTATGACCAGACTTTCATTGACAATAATCATTTATCCATTCAGAAGTTCGACTACTTTATAAGCCTTCGCTCGGGGTACTTGTCACTTCGATGTGAAGACCAACATATTGTAGAAGCATACAGTCCTCACAGATTCAGTCGGCGCTTTGGATTTCATCAAGACATCCCAGGTGATTTGAAGGAAGAAATTCATACCGGTTCTTTAAAAGACCTCTGCCAATTCTATCAATCCTTCACTTGTTGCAACACAGATTCTAAGATATTCATTCCAGCTTTTGCCACAGACTTTGGAAGTCGAGTCAGACATACCTACAAACAATGGTGGGAAAGAGTTTGCGGAAATGATTTTTCCAAAGGAATAGACCTCCTAGCTGACATCGCCTCCTTCCCTGTTAAGCCACTAACATCCAACAAGCCTCAGAAGGGAAAGAGGGAACTACAAGACCCATACATTCCACAGCCTTTGTCAGAGTTTGCACGACGTCGTCTTGAAGATGATAGTCATTCAAAAGACTCATCTCGACATATCGAAGTCACTTGCAGTCAAGGCACCAAAGGTCTATTTGTTGTACCAGTTAAGGATGCCAGTAAGATTTCTGAGGAGGAGGTGGGTAACGACCTAGGCTATAATTGGAAACAATCAAAGAGTCCAATGAAGGGTGTTGATGCAGAGAATTCTATTAATCATGCGCAGCTTCTTTCAAATAGCGAGTCTTCTATTTCAAAGCCATCTACGAAGAATTCGGATTTCGAGAGGTGTGAGTTTGCTGATGTTGGTACGTCATCCAAATTTCCGATTGAGACAGAAAGGGCACCTATGCCTTCCCTGCATCCAGCTAATCCTCCAGAAGTCTCTGTGTTTCAAGCCAAGGCGCATATTTCTTCCGTGCATAGGAAAAGGGCTTCCATGCTAGGAGATGTTCTTCTAAATAGGCTTTCGAATCTTTCCGTAGACACCGTCCTCCCAAAGGCTGAAGTACAAGAAATTTATAGTGGGGTTGAAAGTCTTGGAGTGGACCCTCAACACTTGCGCGAGAATGTTGACAAATATTGTGAGGGTATTGCTGACTATTTGAAGATGAAGGAATTTCTGAACCAACGACCAAGTCCTGTCATCTTGTCTCAACGCCAAGCTGAAGTTGAATCCCTCTTTTCTGAAGCATCACAGAAGAAAGCGTCTTTGAAGACTGAACTTGATGCTGTTAGATTGAGGATGGTTGACTTGAAAACTGAGCTTGTCCAGTTAGAGTAATTATTGTCTCAAATTAAGACTCATCAAGTTGAACAAGACAATGTTGTGCAAGACTTAGAAGAACAACTTGAAGAAGTCAAATCTACCCCCGTTCTTGAAGATCAGGATATGGAGGCTTTAGAGAAGATACGAGCCCTTCTGGAAGATAATCGTTCTAGCTTGAAAGATTTGAAATGGATGTCGTAATTTTTTTTTAATTCCCCTCATATATGTGAACATGCTTTCCTCTTGTACTGTTTTCCTTCCGTTAATCAATAAAGAAGACTTTATTTTCTGTTCCTTCATTTTTTTTTTCAATAATTTTTTTTTTTTTTAATGCGTGACTGAACTCAGCAAAAGATACTAAGTTGCCTACGTACCCCAGAAAGGTATCAAGTCATTACGTAGTTCAAAAGATTTTTTTTTTTTTTTTTTATGATCTTTTTTTTTTTTTTGTTTTTCTTATGTGTTTTTGCAAAAAAGGGGCGCAGTGTGTAATAGTGGGTATCACCACTGATCGAACCCGAGATGGCCTCAAGGGTGACATGGGCGTCCAACCGCTACGCTACACTCGCAATTGTTGACATGGAGTGGGATTAATTTCTCATTATTGGTACATTTTCAAGCATAGAAGCATTTGAGGAACTTCCCATTGATGGGGCCGATCCTTGCATTGTCATTGTTGATCAACTTGTGAGCTTGGTTAGTGTTTGCCCCCTGCTTGAGAGTTGGAAGTACATCATAAGCAACGGTCACATGTTTTGACCTGACAACTTCATTGAAGTTTAGATCAATCTTGTTTTCTTTGGCAAAAAAGGAGGGCTCACGTGTGTAATCCTCGCCCTACACCCCACAATATTTTATGGGTACCAATTGCGCATAATGGGTATCACCACTCATCGAACCCGAGACCTTGGCCTCAAGGGCGACATAGGCATCCAACCACTACGCCACACTCGCAAATGGTGACATAGAATGTGATTCACTTTTCTTTATTTGTACGCTTTCAAAGGTAATGGGAAGACATCATGTACCCTTGCAGCGCTATGGTGGGTAGTTTAAGCTCTTACCGAAGAGCAATCCTTGATTTTCAAGCATAGAAGCGTTTGAGGAACTTCCCATCGATGGGGCTGATCCTTACACCACCATTGTCAATCAACTTGTAAGCTCCATTGGTGTAGACTTCTTGCACAACATAAGGTCCATCCCATTTTGAAGTGAACTTATTGCCTGTACGATGAGTTGTGATGATAGGTCTTCGAACGGCGAGGACTAAGTCACCAACTTGAAATGATCGCGGCTTGACTCTTTTATTGAATACACTTGAAAGACGAGCTTGATAGCATTCAAGGCGTTGTTGGGCCTCAAGCCTTTTTTCATCAAGTGCCTCTAATTCTTGCAACCTGAGCTTGGCATTTTCTTCTCCAGTCAATCCTTCTTGAATGGCAATCCGTAATGATGGGATTTGACGCTCTAAAGGGAGGACGGCTTCAACTCCGTAGACAAGAGAATATGGCGTTGCTTGAGTAGGCGTTCAAAATGTTGTTCGATATGCCCATAATGCTTCTCCGATTCTTTCATGCCAGTCTCTCTTTGTCTTGGATACCACTTTTTTCAACAAACTGCCAAGTGTTTTGTTAAACGTTTCAGCTAGTCCATTTGCCGGGGCATTGTACATGGAGGAGTTGTATTGTTTAAATTCAAACTTCTCACATAGCTCTGTCATCAGCTTATTGTAGAAGGGTTTGCCATTATCAGTTATGATATACTGAGGGACACCATACCGATAGATCAAATGAGTTCGAATGAAATTGACCACCGTTTCTTTCTTCACTTCCCTAAGGGGTACAGCTTCCGCCTATTTCGAGAAGTAGTCAGTTGCGGCCAAGATGTACAAGTGGCCATCGGATGACTTTGGTAATGGCCCTATTGCATCAAGCCCCCATGCATCAAAAGGCCAAGAAGCTACAGTTGGGTGTAGAGGTTCTGGCGGTTGATGGATGAAGTTTGCGTGATACTGACAAGCTTCGCACTTCTTAGTGCATTCCATAGAATCTTGCACCATTGTAGGCCAATAGTAACCCATTCGTTTGATCCTGTAATGTAACTTGGGACCTGACTGATGTGCACTGCATATTCCAGAATGAGCCTCCTCTAAGGCTTGTTTAGCCTCCTCCTCTCCTAAGCAACGGAGAAACAGTCCATCAAATGAACGGCGGAAGAGAGTGTCTTTATAGTAAATGAATCGAGCAGCCCTCCGCCGAATTTCAGTCCTGTGGCGTTTATCATCCGGGAGTCTTCCATGTTGAAGGTATTCAATGATCACTTGTCACCAATCTTCTTTTTCGACAAGGCATACAGAAATGATGTTGGCTTGCTCTTCTTCTTCTTCTTCAACCACGAGAGGTACCACCCACCTTTGGGAAATAGCGACTTTGGTTGTCTCTTCTTGGGATAATGCTAAGGCAGTAGCCAAATTAGCTAAAGCATCGGCCTGTCTATTCTCCTTCCTTGGTATATGCTCCAATGTGGTGGCCTCAAAATTTGATAGCAACTTCTTCACATATTTGCAATAGGGGATGAGATCTTCTTTCTTGACGTCATATTGCTCCAAGATTTGGTTAATAATTAATTTGGAATCCCCAAAGATCTCAAGCTACACTATGCCCATCTCAATGGCCATTTGTAGACCAATAATCAATGTTTGATATTCAGCTACGTTGTTAGAGCAAAGTTCGCTTAATGAGAACGAGTACAGAAGTATTTGCCTTTGTGGAGAAACAAACACTACACCTGCCCCCGCTCCTTCTCGACGTGCAGCCCCATCGAAAAACATAATCCATGGTGGCATTTCTTTAATGTAAAACACATCTTCATCCGGGAAATCATCGGAGAACTCCCAATCAGATGGAACTGGGTGATCAGCTAAGAAATCTGCCAATGCTTGTCCCTTGACAGCTTTTTGTGGAATGTATGCAAGGTCATATTGTTGTAGCAAGACTGCCCATCGAGCTATACGACCCGAAATCACTAGCCTGGAAAGGACATATTTGATCGGATCCGCCTTTGCTATCAAACGGACTGTATATGCTTGCATGTAGTGCTCCAGTTTGTCTATGGCAAAGAAAAGAGCGAGGCACATCTTTTCGATAGGAGAATAATTTAATTCAGCCCCATTGAGAGTTCGACTTAGATAATAAAGGGCTCTTTCTTTCCCCTCTTTATTTTCCTGCGCCATAAGAGCACCTAGAGACTTTTCTTGGGCCGCAATATACAACACCAAAGGCTTTCCTGGGATAGGAGCACCTAAAACTGGAGGATTAAGCAAGTACCTTTTGATGAGCGCAAAAGCATTGCTACAAGCCTCATCCCATTCAAAGTGCACATCCTTTTTCATCAATCTATTGAAAGGTTGACATCGACCGGCCAAGTTCGAGATAAATCGGCGTATGTAGGCCAGTTTTCCTTGCAAGCCTCTAAGTTCTCGTAGATTCTTGGGCTCTGGCATTTTCTGGATAGCTTCAATTTTAGACTGGTCAATTTCAATACCGCGGTGCCTTACAATGAAACCAAGAAATTTTTCAGATGTTACGCCAAAAGTGCATTTGCGGGGGTTCATTTTAAGCTGATACTTTCTCAGGCGGATGAACACGGATCGTAGATCTGCCAGATGGTCTTCCCTCTTTTTTGTTTTAACCACCAAATCATCGACATAACACTCCACATATTTATGAAGTACATTATCAAAGATCTTCTGCATGGCCCGTTGATAAGTAGCACCAGCATTCTTTAGTCCAAAAGGCATCACTTTGTAACAGTAAATTCCCTTAGGGGTACGGAAAGCTGTAAGCTGCTCATCCTTAGGATTCATTCGAATTTGGTTGTAACCCGAAGATCCATCCATGAAAGATAAAACTTCATGACCGGTAGTGGCATCAACCATGACCTCAGTGATGGGTAATGGAAAATCATCCTTGGGACATGCATTGTTCACATCACGGAAGTCAACACACACTCGGATTTGTCCATTCTTCTTCTTGACAGGGACGATGTTAGCAATCCATTCCGGGTATTGCACTTCACGAATGAAGCCTGCTTCAATGAGCTTATTGACCTCGGTTTCTATTTGAGGGATAAGCTCTGGCCGAAAGCGTCTTTGAGCTTGTTTGACTGGGTGCACGCCCTTCTTTACGGCCAAATGGTGTAGAGCAATACTCGGATTGAGCCCAGGCATTTCCTTGTAGGTCCAAGCGAACACATCTTTATACTCTACTAGGAGCTTGAGGTATCCTTCTTCTTCTTTAGGGGTGAGAAGTGCACTGATGAAAGTTGGTTGGGGTTCTTTAGCAGTTCCTAAATTGATCTCTTTAAGTTCATCAACTGTAGCTTGTCCTCCATCTTCCAAGGCTGGAGGAGCTTCATCGACCTCTTCATTGGTTGCTTCAGCATCTGACAGTGTACCCTCTTCTATTGTAATATGAAACGAGAATGATACCTCTTCAATTTCCTCATCATGGACGGGTGACTGACTTGTATGTACAATCGTTCGTCTTTTGACTTTGAGCGATCCTTCAGTGTTGATCTCCAAGGTAAAGTTACGTTTTATACGTGAAGGAATGCTACTACGGATCTCATCATTAGCTTTCTTCTCCCCTTGAATGTCAAAGTTTACTGAACTTTGAGAATGACTATCAATAGGCCTTTTCATTGCCCCCAGTCGATCAAAAACTGATTTACAAGCAAGAGTGTCCCGATTTGGTGTTAAACAAGTTGTATTTAACCTGTCGAACACTGTGATTCGTGATGACGAGGCCTCGATGCGATCAAACACTGAGACACGGGGTGAAGAATGGTCTTTTCTTTGATTTGAACTTTCGCCAACCTCCACTGTTATGTATTGGGAACTCGAAGGATCGCTTCTTTTCTTGATCCATATCTGAGCTAGTTGTTCGGAAGTATAACCTAATCCGGTCTTTGGGATAAGAATTTCATGCCCTTCAAGCCGCATTTTCCTTTGTGTTTTGCTAAGGCCATGCATCTTTTCTCCGGTGACTTCTGGAATTAGCTTCCCTAAGTCTTCTTGTTTTGAGAAATTGTAGCCGGCTTTGGCTAACAGCCTATATGCCTTTGGGTTGAACCATTCTTTTGTCCGCTCACTTGGTAGAATACCATGCTCTATCGGACTTTGCGAAGACCTCACGAATCCATTTAACGGCTTTGAGGGCAAAGGATTTGTGGATGAAGTTAAAGGCATGACATGATTTTCTTTCAATATGGCTACATCCTCCATCGTGAGCTTTGCAGGTCTCCCCATGTCTTTTGTAGGTTGAAGGCATTCCGCGAATGGTGATTGTCCATTCTTGCGATGTGATAATGGTATATACCGGAGGAAGGGTTCTGGGCCTTTCTTTGGGGAAGAAATGTCCTTTTTGGCGATGAATTTAACATGCTCCTTTTCATCCTGTTTACTTTTTATAGACGGGATCTCAACTGGAAGAACCTCGCTAGAAATGTCTTCTTTTGCATAAAATTTTGCATCAGCAAAATGAGCTTCGGTTTCTGCAAAAGGCTTTAAATCGGCATTGACCTTTTTTATTCCATTTTGAAAGAACTTGAAGCATTGATGCAAGGTCGATGGCACTATTCCATTTTCATGGATCCAAGGACGTCCTAACAACATGTTGTAGGTCGTCTTAACGTCAATGACGTAGAACAAGACGTTGCTTTTCAATTCTCCAATGGATAATTCTAGGTGGATCAGGCCAATTGCACGTTGTCCTCCTTGATTAAAACCTTGGATGACCAAACGACTGTGTCATTTTTGGAAGTATGTTAACGGCTGAACCTCCATCAACAAGGATACGCTCGATCCTTTGTTCACGAGCATAACCAGAGACATAGAGTGGGCGATTGTGGGGCTTAGAGCCTAACAATAGATCCTCATTAGTGAAAGTTAAGTCTAGAGAGCATGCGTAACATCCCTGTGTTTGTTGAAGCGTATTGGTATGAGGGGCGTATATCTCTGGCTCCTCAAGAGCTTGGGTGAGCACTTCTTTTGGTGATGTGGAGGATTGCAAGGGTTCAACTTCATCGACCTGAGATTGGAGTTCCTCCAAAGATGACAAGGTTTCTTTTGGATCACCATGGTCAATGTTCTCCTTTTCGTCCTGGATTTCGCAACGAGAAATTGTGTGGACGGCCTCGGCTAAGTCATTTTGAAAGAATTTTCTAGGGAAGAATTCTTCCAATGTGATGAGCTTTTGAGATTTTCGGGTTTGTGCTGAATCTTCATACACTTTTGTTCCTAGTCTCCCTTGCCTCTTATAACTCATTCTTTTTGACCAAGGCTGAATCTGCTTTTGTGCTCTTTTGGACTCTTGGGTGATCAAATGAAGAGGGAATGCTCGTTTCTTCTTCCATCTCTTGCGAACAACCATCGTCCAGCCTTCTTCCTCATCCATCATCGACCTTTTATCATCATTTGAATTATAATGAGGTGCTTTTTGTGAGAGCTGAACTTGAACTGTTTCAGAGAACCAAACTGGATGAGAGTGGTATTTGCCCCTTGCTTAGTAGTCGGAGACAGAGAACTAGGTAACCCACAAGAAAATGTGACAAGGTTTGACTAAGCAACATCATTAAAATCCAAGTCGATTTTCCTTTCCTTGGCTAGCTTCATGATGAGTTCTTTAAGAACAAAGCATTTTTGGATTGGATGACTTATGATGCGATGATACTTACAATAGTTCGGGTCATCAACTTTTCTCATCTCTTCCGGTCGTTTGCATTCTGGCAATTCAATTAATTTCAACTTGAGCAGTTGTTCTAGCATTTCAGGCATACCGGCGTCTAAGAAAGGATAGACCTTTTGTTCCCATTCCTTAAGTGATGAGCGACGCGTTTCACGCTGTTGACCTTCTTCGGGCCTCTTTTCATTGGCCTTCACATTTTTTGTTGAAATTTTGACTGGGGCAGGATTGACATTCATTGAATCTTTGATATTACTTTTCGCATTCCTGTCATTTTTCCTTATTTCCCGCCTTTCTTTCCTTTCCTCAGGTACGGGAGGTTTCGTATTTCCATGGCTGGAAATACTTAATTCCATGTCATGTGCACGAGTTGCCAACTCTTCAAATGTTCGGGGCTTTACTCCTTGAAGGATGTAAAGAAGTCCCCAATGCATGCCTTGGATGCACATCTCTATGGTAGATATTTCAGTAAGTCTATCCTTGCAGTCTAGACTCAAAGAACGCCACCGATTGATATAATCAACGACGGGCTCATCCTTCCACTGTTTAGTATTGGTAAGCTCCATCATGCTTACCGTGCGTCGTGTGCTGTAGAATCGGTTGAGAAACTCCCTTTCAAGTTGTTCCCAACTATCGATTGACTCGGGCTCTAAGTCTGTATACCAATCAAAGGCATTCCCCTTTAGGGAACGGACAAACTGCTTTACAAAGAGGCCTCCTTGAGTCCCTGCGTTCTCGCAAGTTTCTACAAAGTGAGCAATATGTTGCTTAGGGTTTCCTTTGCCATCAAATTGCAAGAACTTGGGAGGTTGATACCCATTTGGCATTCTCATGTTATCAATGCGCTTTGTATAGGGTTTGGAATATATGAGAGAACTTGTGGAAGAACCTCCATATTGTGCTCGAATGGTGTTTGTAATCATATCCTGCAGTTGTTGGACAGATATCGAGGCCATTGAGGTGGAATGTCCGTGTTGAGAAGTGCCTTCACCTCCTTTTCCTTTATCACCCTTGGCGTTTTCTCCTTTGAAGGTAAAGCCAGGTGGCTGCTCAGGGCCAAGACTTGATTCACCCGAATCTTGTACCTCCAGCTTGTTCATTAGGGTTGCAATTTTGACGTCCTTTTCTTCAAGTGCCTTTGTGAGAAGGATGACTCTTTGTTCCATTTCAGCCATCTTTTCTTCCATGGTAGAGGTGTTAGTCATTATTACTGGCATGACCTCTATAGATGATGGAGAAAATGATGAAACAGGATGAGTTAGTGGTACTTCACTCCTTAAGTTTCTCATCACGGGCGAAGAGTTGATAGAAAAGGTCTTTGTTGGGGACGATTCATTACTGATCTCCAAATCTTCCGAGGTAGATGAATCTTTGGTGGTAGCTTTCCTATTTGCAAGAAAGTCTAGAGAAATGTCAGCAGGAGATTGGTTTTCTTGGGTTGGTTGAGGTTGGAGTCGATCAAGAGCTTTAGATCGACTGTGAGTGATTGGGCCGACATACTCATCAGCACTGGAATCATCGACCACTGATTTTCGGACATTCTTGCTAGAGGCCATTGAAGCTAGTAGCAAAATGATGTCGAATTTCTTTTCTTTTGAAGGAGAAAGAGATGAGAGGCAGAGAGGTCCCACTGGGCGTGCCAGAATTTGTAAGCGACTAAATTTCTAGTTTGAAATTAATCAAACAAGTAAAATAGTTTCACAAATGCGAATTTATATTGATGATTGTGTGGTACAATTCTCTGGAATTAGAAAAGAGTGATCCTCTGATTCAATCTCCTTGCAAAACTTATTGATTAGATTTGTGGTGATATGGTTTTGATTCGAACACAAAATATCCTTCAATTTGATTGAGGGATGGATCGAAGATTACTGAAACAGAATTACAATGAATCTCTGGCTGTGAGCTTGTTTAGAAATTCTTTGTTCTTCACGTTCTTCGTGTTCTTCGTGTGTTCTTCATTTTCGAAGGTTTGTGGTAGAAGTTCTTCGGAGCTTTAGAGGCTTGAATCCGTTGAGCTTCAATGATTTGTGATTTGTTGATGTTTTCGGACACTTTTGGCTTGATTCCCGTGAACTTTAGGATCTAGGCAGATGATCTGGATGATTCTGCTTCGAATGTTCTTCGATTTTGGGGTTAAAGTTCTTGAAGGCTTTGAGGCTTGATCTTTGCAGAGCTTTTTCACTTCTGAATTCTGGTCCTCTTGAATGTCTCAGGAAGGCTTCTATTTATAGGAGTTTTGGGGTGGGTGAGCGACACGTGGCGGAGCTTGATTGGTGACACATGTCATAGCTTGATTGGTCCGCTTAAGTCATCGCTTACACATGCGAGGTTGCTTGAGTCATCGCTTACACGTGCGAGGCTGCTTGAGTCATCGCTTACACGTGTGCTGATGCGTGATTGGCTCTTGCATGACACTTGGCAAATTTCTGTTGGCTTCTGAATAGTGATAGCAAAACCTAGCAGCAATACATGGTGTTCTGTAATTTGTTGTATTTTGTGGACTTGGTAATGTGACGTGTCAGCTTGTGATAGGTCGGGAATTTTCCCTCTCTACACACGGATTAAAGAGAAGAACCAACATCACTCAAATCATTGAAATCATAATACAAAAACCTATTTTTATGTCTTCTAGGCTGATTACTACATGTCTATATTTGGGGTTTTAATGCTTTATTGAAATTGGTTTAATAGTCGTCAATCGTATTAAACTACATAAACAAATGTATCATTTGTTATTTTAAATGTGCATTCCTAGGATAATTAAATATTTGATATTCTCTAAGTGCACCTTTAAAGGCGCCTCTTAAAAAATATGTAGAATAATTCAACTTTTAAATAGTTGTAATTAGTGAATTAAATCTAGATATGTTAACATTTGTTTGTTTATTTATTTATTTTTTTTTTTTTTGAGAAGAATGTTAACATTTGGTTAAAAGAATTTTGTACATTGCTTTGGTTAGTGACCAGTTTCTCTAATTACAGGGAAAATACAAGCTTGAACCACTTTAGCCCCTTGATTTCCTGAATCTTGATTATTCACCTTGTACTTTTGTCTAGGAGCATATATTGCACAAATAGTTAGAACTTATGCCATAACATGTCGGTCTTTCTTATTCTATTTTGTGTGACCCACTAATGAATACTTAACATCTCTGATACCAATATATCGTACGTGGGACCCACTAACAAACACTTACCATCTTTAATACCACTTGTTAGGAAGATAATACTTTAGAAAGACTCCAATTTAGAGGTTAATATAACATATAGAAACATCACTTGAAGTTCATCAACTTGAGTTCAATAATATTATATTAACAACTTATTCTTCTCATTAGTATCCTTTGTGAGACCTTTACTACTTAACTAATCACATCACTCACACATGAATATTACAACAATTCCAAACTCAAGGTTGGGATCTTCACAAGATTTATCCAAAATTCAAGACTTCGCTAAGTTTCTACCTTAAGTTTGAGGAAGTGTTAAAAATAGTTTGGATTTATAAGTTTATTATGTATGTAGGCCAAAGAGGCCTAATTTTGTTGTAAAGCCGATGCACACTTAATCCAAACTCTTAGAACTCTTGTATATATCCTACTAGGGTTCATTGTACAATAAACCATGCTAATATCAAAGATATGACTGTTAGGGTTTTATTGTGTGAACATGAGGGCATATGCATTGCACATTGTGATGCCCCAATTTAATTGATTGTGTGATGTGTGTGGGTGTGTGATAAGTCCCACATCGGGTATTTACTGGGTAGATCTGGGCTTTATTAACAACTACAAGGAGCCTCAATTGTGACTAGTCCTTTTGAGATATAACGCAGATGTGGCTAGCGCTTTTCCTTGGGTCGTTACATATGGTATCAGAGCCAGCCCGGTAACCCCGTGTGGGCTTGGAGACACTACCCCACAAAGTGGGCCCTAATGAGGACATTAGGGATTTAAGTGGGGGAGATTGTGATGCCCCAATTTAATTGATTGTGTGATGTGTGTGGGTGTGTGATAAGTCCCACATCGGGTATTTACTGGGTAGATCTGGGCTTTATTAACAACTACAAGGAGCCTCAATTGTGACTAGTCCTTTTGAGGTATAGCGCAGATGTGGCTAGCGCTTTTCCTTGGGTCGTTACACACATGGGACCACCTTACAGAGTGGTTGGCTTGACCCCACATTTCTAATAATTCAACAATGTCTTTATTACTTTAACTCCACAGGGAATGCATTTTGGCAAAATGTAATTTTTTGATCCCACATTGTTAATAATTCAACAATGTGAGAGCCTAGCCATGCTTTCTTGTTAAACCAAAAAAAGGAAAGAAAAAAAAAAAGCAATGGGTTTCAAAAGTGAAGGAGGATAGAGCTTGTTTGCTCTTTGAATCAATATATGCTTCAATGATTGAGAGTAATTTAAACCAAATCCACATTTTTTTTACCGTGGTAAGCTTTAGAGAAAAATTGATGGTAATTGTATTTTTCACTACAAGAAAAAATGTTTATTGTAATGAAAAAAACCATTGCAATAACATTAGAGTCATTGCAATAGTTGATACAAGATGTTGCAATAAAATTTGAGGTAATAGGTTTATACAACAAAAAATTTTGTTGCAATAAACTCCAAATATTTTAATAATAACTTTGATACAATGATATATACATTGTTGCAATAAACAATTTACTATTTCGAATATCTTGTAAGTATAGGCTCTTACTTCACGAAACTTGTTGTAATAGATTGCAAATAATTGAACAAAATAAATCGGATTAAATTATTGCAATTATATCTTCATTGTAATAGATAATTAATTCATTTTGTCACTACGATTGACTATGAAATAATTGATACTAAGTTATTGCAACGATATATTTATTGCAGTTATGTGTTTATCATTGCAATAGATTATAAAAGAATTAATATCAAATTATTACAATGTTAATTTCGATGCAATAGCTATTAATTCAAAAATTTCGTTGCAATAGATTGCAAAAAAAATTGGTATCAATTTATTGTAACGATTCTTTCATTTTAAGTTATTGTAACAATTTTCCCTTATATATTAAAGCTTCTATTGCAGTTGAAAATTATAAATTATTGCAACTTATTATTGTTGATGCAATAATTTAATACTTTTAAGTTTTTATTGCAACCATTTTAACTTATAGATGCGATATTTTTTCCAAAACTACTATATACATATTTCGTTGTATTATTAAAATATTCATTGAAACTCCAATAGGAAGAAAAAGAAATAAAAAAGATCAAGAGATATATTATTCTTATGTATTTACTTGATGGAATAACTTAATAAACTAAATACGTATTATGGAATTTAAATAATTTTTCATTTTTGTGCTGACTCTTATGCTTGGAAGAGTATGTTTAGTGCGTATTGGGCAAGAGAATCTTGATTTCTTGCAGAAGAAACTTTGAACTTTATTGATTTTTTAAGAGTTGTTGGGATCTGTGCTGTTGTATATGAAGATATGTGAGAGAGAGAGAGAGAGAGAGAGTAATAATAACAATAAAGATACCAACTTTTGTTGAGTTTTAGGGATATGATAAGAGAGAGAACTAGGAGATTAACAGTTAAACACTGTAGTTTAAGAACCTTGTCCATAGGTGCTTTGCTAGCAACAAATTGATTTTGTGATGTTCCCGTTCTTGAAGTATAACTTGCCATCTCTTGGTGTAATTGTTGCTGTTGAAACTGTTGCAGATGCTTCTAATCAAAAGCCTGATGATCTGAGGAAGATGCCTTTTTACTAATGGGAGATTCTAGTTCCAACTGGGCCTTAGCTAAGTCAGCTCTGCTTGAAAGAGTGTTTACTGCTGATCCTGAGTCTGTGCTCTCTCCTCCTGATTTTGAACTTCCCTGAAATAAGAAACCCAACAAAACTTCTTCACATGAGTGTATCCATAGAATCATCCCAAAATCATTCTAGTCCCCACAATAGATTCATTTTGCAAATGGGTATCCCAAACAATATTAAATTCTCTTGAAAAAACATAAAAGTTTACAAACTTTTCAAATGAGGATTTGAAAAACTTGTACCATGAAAGTGAAAACATTGGTTGGGATATTTGTTCATTTGTTCTATTGTGCTTGAACTTTCAAACATTTTTTTTTCTAGAAGCCATATGAAAAGAGAGAAGGTCAAAGATGAGTAAAGTTAGAAACTAGTACTCCTGGGGTAGTTTGAAATCTCATTGGCCATGAAGGGAACATTTCTAGAGTAGCTACTAGCCTGCCTGTGAATAAAGCTGCAAGAATCACAAAGGCCAAATCTTCAGAGGATCACCAAAACAAAGACCCCAAGATTTTTCAAAATTTTCAAAAGGTGGAGGAACCTAATCCTCCTTTTCTACAGTTATAGGGTCAGTAAATCATGCTGGGAAGGTTAGGTTTCTAAGTATGTAGCCTCACGCCACTCGAGTCCCTTGCATCAGAATCATTACAGTATTGGAAATGGTAACCCTCCCTACTGTGCCCTTCTATAGACACATGCAAACCTCTCTCTCTCTTTGCTTTTAGGAGTTGGTTATTTCTATTACACGTCATTTTTGTGCTAACTCTTATACTTGGAAAAGTATGCTCTATCACAAGAGGAAGCTGTAAGCCTACTGCATTTTACTTCCTCTTGATGGTCGGTTTTGACAGAAAAGTGAAGGATGCAATTCTAACTTTAAATTATTTATTATGTTTATGCAGGTAAATCGTCCAACCAACAACAATATCGTATGTTTTTTTTTTTTTTTTTTTTTTTTGTCAACAGTTTATGTAGTATTGAACTTCTATTGCTATAAAATATGGATATGTGTTTAATTAATTATTAAGAATATAATATGGATCTTATACTTATGTAGCAGTTACATGTTTGTCATTGCAATAGATTGTAAAATAATTAATATCAAATTATTACAATGGTAACTTCGATGCAATATCTATTAATTCGAAATTTTCGTTGCAATAGATTATAAAAACAATTGGAATCAATTTATTGCAACGATTTTTTTATTTTAAGTTATTACAATAATTTTTCCTTATATATTAAAGCTTCTATTGCAACTAAAAATTATAAGTTATTGCAACTTATTATTGTTGATGTAATAATTTAACACTTTGAGGTTACTATTGCAATTATTTTAACTTGTAGATTTGATATTTTGTCTAAAACTACCATATACATATTTCGTTGTATTAATAAAATATTCATTAAATCTCCAACAAGAAGAAAAAGAAAAAAAGATCACGAGGTATATTATTATTATGTATTTACTTGATGAAATAACTTAATAAATTAAATGTGTATTGTGGGATTTAAATAATTTTTCATTTTTGTGCTGACTCTTATGCTTGAAAGAGTATGCTTAGTGTGTATTGGCAAGAGAATCTTGATTTCTTGCAGAAAATGATTGGTTTGAATTGATATCACACAAATATGATCACAAACACTTGTTCCAAAAATACATATATATATATATATATATATATGTTATCACATATACATCAAATTTTGTGCCAGTAATATAACTTAGACCACATGCATGCAAAAACATTTCAATTTATAAAGTTCTTTATGCACTTTAGCTTATAGCCATGGCACAAGCTGCTGTAAAGGCATTGTTGGCGTTAGGAAAGAAAGAAATAGAAAAAGCGGATGCATAACGTAATAGCAAGAGGAAGCGATAAGCCTACTGCATTTTATTTCCTCTTGATGGTCGGCTTTGACAGAAAAGTGAAGGATGCAGTTCTAACTTTAAATTATTCATTGTGTTTATGCAGGTAAACTGTCCAACCAACAACAGTATTGTATGTTTATGTAGTATTTTTCTTTAGGTAAACAGTTTATGTAGTATTGAATTTCTGTTGATATGAGACATGAATATGTGTTTAATTAATTATTAAGAGTATAATATGGATCTTATGCTTATGTAGTAATTACGTGTTTGTCATTGCAATAGATTGTAAAAGAATTAATATCAAATTATTACAATAGTAACTTCGATGCAATAGCTATTAAATTGAAATTTTCGTTGCAATAAATTATAAAAACAATTGGAATCAATTTATTGCAACGATTTTTTCATTTTAAGTTATTGCAACAATTTTTCCTTATATATTAAAGTTTCTATTGCAGCTGAAAATTATAAGTAATTGCAACTTATTATTGTTGATGCAATAATTTAACACATTTAAGTTACTATTGCAACCATTTTAACTTGTAGATACGATATTTTGTCTAAAATCACTATATACATATTTCGTTGTATTAATAAAATATTCATTAAAACTCCAACAGGAAGAAAAAGAAAAAAAAAAAGATGAGAAGTATATTATTATTATGTATTTACTTGATGAAATAACTTAATAAACTAAATGCGTATTGTGGGATTTAAATAATTTTTCATTTTTGTGCCGACTCTTATGCTTGGAAGAGTATGCTTAGTGCGTATTGGGCAAGAGAATCTCGATTTCTTGTAGAAAATGATTGGTTTGAATTGACAACATATAAATATGATCACAAACACTTGTTCCAAATATATATATATATATATATATATGTGTGTGTGTGTGTGTGTGTGTGTGTGTGTGTGTTATCACATATACATCAAATTTTGTGCCAGTAATATAACTTAGACCACATGCATGCAAAAATATTTCAATTTATAAAGTTCTTTCTACACTTCAGCTTATGGCCATGGCCTATGTTGCTGTAAAGGCATTGTTGGCGTTAGGAAAGAAAGAAATAGAAAAAGCGAACACAGAACATAATAGCAAGAGGAAGCGGTAAGCCTATTGCATTTTATTTCCTCTTGATGGTCGGTTTTGATAGAAAAGTGAATGATGCAGTTCTAACTTTAAATTATTCATTGTGTTTATGCAGGTAAACCATCCAACCAACAACAATATTGTATGTTTATGCAGTTTTTTTTTTTTTGGTAAACAATTTATGTAGTACTGAACTTCTGTTGCTATGAGATATGAATATGTGTTTAATTAATTATTAAGAGTATATATGGATCTTTTGCTTATGTAGCAGTTATGTATTTGTCATTGCAATCCAATTTAACGGCAAACTTAATGGCAGGGTGTAAAGTGTAATAGACGGTCATAATTTAAAGTGCAAAACGTGCATTCGAAAAGATTATGGTGCAAAGTGTAACATAAAGTATAATTTAGAGTGGTAAAGTGTAATTTCTCCAAGTAGAATTGAGGTCTTGCTCATTCCTTTTTCTTTTTCTTTTTTTAGTTGAGCTGACTCAATTTGGTGAATTCATGGCCAAAATGAGTAGATGATGTGATGATAAGATTTTTTTTTTTTTTTTTTTAGAGATAATTACAACATACTGTTAACCCCGCAGTTCGAACCCTTTTCTCGTGAATCTCCAGATATTTTGTACATGGGGAGGTGTCAATTCAGTTACAAGACTTTTGGCACGTGATAATAAAATTTGATTGAGCTAAGTGGATGATATAGAATGAGTTTTGAGTATATTCATATCAACTATCAATATACCCAAACAATTCAGGAACATAAATTTTTTTAGTAAAAGCATAATAAAATGAATTGATCATTTAATAGATTTTGTTCAACCTTGATATTTGAGAACCAAACTTTGATATAATAAAACCAATCCAAACTTGAACAAGTTAATACCTGACTGAACTCAACCCAACTTCCTAGTTAAATGTTTTGAGTATGAAAACTATATACATTATGCCCCCCAATTTAAGTTCAAATTCAACAACCTTGGATGACTATTCTCTATTAAGCCCCTAATTGATTGGTGGTGTTCTTGAAATGACTATTTAGGCCCTAATTGACCCATTTCATGCAGCCAAGAATAGCATCTCATCAATCACATACCCAATTTTAGTGGGCTAATTGTCAACCCCAAGATTTCGATTCATTACTAAGATGTAGCATTGGAGGGGAACACACGCAGTGCAAAATGCAAACTAGCCTCGAAAACGTAGCCTCTTTTCAAGTCATAGTAATATATTTTTTCCACAAAATTCAAGGGGCTATATATTACTACTATATTAGGGACAAATGCATTGCAAATGGGCAGTGAATATATACTTGGGAAAGAGTAGGACGACCATTAAATCAGGTAAGACCAACATGCTCAAGTAGAAAACGATGGGTCTTTGTGAATTACGACACCAAGTCATCGTGGAGGGTACGATCTCACATGGTTTTGTAGGGAGAAACCAACAAAAGGTTTTCATGCCCCACGTGCGCTGAATGATCATTACATTTTCCTATGTAAGTGAAGTCATTCACCAGGAAAATTGAAGCCATCAACACTAATTAGGGGCCTGTTCACGTCTTAATTAGTTGAAAATTTTGCCCAATTCCACTAGTATTTCGCTGATTCACGGAATCTTCTAATTCAGTCACATATTTAGGATTAACCTTGTCTTCAAAATAACATCAAAGTCAACACATTTATACTGTAGTTGATTTCATTGGTTTTTTTTTTGGTTTTAATTAATTAAAAAAAAAAAAAAAAGAGAAAAAATTGACTTCAGAGTATTTAAAATTGGCTCATCTGCATCTGTTTTTATCTTCGTATTTTGTGACCAAATGAAAATACAAAATGTCAACCAAAAATATTTACTATATGTGATTGACCTTATTATGCTAAAGTTATTATTATATAATCTGTGTCACTGATCACAAACACATTAATTTTTTGATAATTTTAGCCTCACCCAAACCGCACCCTCCTTTTTCATCAGGGGCCGGGGGGTGTCCAGGAATGGGCCTAAAGGGCCAAGTTTTCTACTACACCGGGATTAGCTGTTCTTATTAGATAAATGTGATAATGTGAAACATTAGATTTTGGGCCATTAGGTGGATCCAAAATTCCGATGGCTGGCCAACATACTTTCATTGAAACTGTAAATAGTATGCCTGGCAACTTCAGCTAGTCCTCACAGAAAACAACTCTTAAAACTCTCAGACTACGCCATGCACCCATTTTCATATCGAAAAACTTCCAATATTTATCATTCACTATTACTTTCTCTCGTACTATATTTAGTGTTTTGGTCATTTCCCGTTAAGCCTCATAATGCAATTACGGCTCACTTTAGACATTTCAGGATAATTAACTCTCATTTTCAAACATTATAATTAGTAGGCCACGTTTTTAAACTATATTTTTTACTAGCATCTCCAGTCTAAGAGTAGGCCTACTCATTATTATTATTTATTTGTTATTGTTGTTAATTGGAGTTAAATATATCGAGAGTTTATATCGATATATTAATAACAATTAATTTATATTTATATTAATAACAAAGCATCTCCACGTTTCCAATTAATATATCGAGAATTTATATTTAACTCCAAAATATAAATTGTTATTAATTGGAGTTAAAGTGAGAGTTAAATAATAATAATGAGTAGGCCTACTCAAAATTTTGGAGTTAAATATAAATTCTCGATATATTAATTGGAATCGGTCATATATTCTTTTCATCTTAGTTTAAAAGGCAAAAAAAAAAAATTAATAATAATAATAATGTGAGAGAGAGAGAGAGAGAGAGAGAAATATAACATTAAGGAGGCTTACTAATTATATGGCCACAAAAATTAATGTTATCGATCTCAGAATCATATAATTTCCACAAACAAACAGAGGCATGCTCGAACAAACAAGGTCAAGTCAGCTTTTTAGTCTATGAGCAACTTCATCCATGTTTCGTACGTGTACTCATAAGAGCAACTAGCATAATTTCTTGATATCATTCTAGCCACGAATAGAATTACATGATGGAATTCCTATTGTAATTTTCTTTGGGGGTAGGGCATGTTAATTTTTTTTTAGCTAAGTGATAGAGGGTAGGGCATGTTAATTATTACGCCAAAACAACTAAGAAAATTCATTCTCATTTTTCATGCATGCATTGATGTGTCCAACTCTCTGTTCATTCAAATTCCCTACATTCATGATAATAATCGAGCTAGATATGCTCTTGATTTGCTTGTTTTGGACTGATTTTGTTTATTACGGTGCCCCCTAGACACCATGTTCCCTCTTGCTAGCTCACGATTGTACTTTTATTATCTTATATATGAATCTTTAATTAAAGGACAATATAACTAATGTTTACAAATAATGAGTTATTGATGTGCAATATATGTAGTCATATCTCTCTTTTCAACTAGTTTTTTCATGTAAAAAGAATTTCAAAAGGAGAAAGTTTGAAATGTTTCTCCATAATACACTATAATACAAATGGGAACAGTATCCTAAGTCTATTTCATAGTTAAGATCTTTTTTTCTTAATCTAATAATTTATATAGAGACTGTTAATTCATTCAAACTTTTAAATGACATAATACATCTTTATTAGATTTTACTTCATGAATTTGTTTTAAATCAAGAAAAATCATGTTCAACTAGGGACTTTCAATGGCGATCATATATCAAAAATTTATTATTAGTGTAGACCACAATCCACATCAAAACTAGAGAAGTGAACTTGACTAATTGATAAGGATAATGGACCACGAAACTTAATTACATTCAGTAGTTATTATATCTATATTCTACAACAGATGTGTGCATGGTTTCACATAGGCTAGAGGGCACTGTCTAATCATACTTTTCAAGGACACATGGCAGAAACATTGGATGATACTCATGTGGATGCCCATACCCTTGTCATGTGGTGCTAGGGTTTCAAACAGTGATTGAAGCCAAACAAAGGTTTGTATTATTATTGCAGGTGGAAGAGAAGAAGATTGGAGAGGATAGGATCCAATTAAGGTAGGGACTTCTTCGAAAATTAAAGTTTAAACTTTGATAGAGGCTGTGGACTTTGGAGTCATTCACTCTCTATTTTTCTTTGAGTACAAAGGAATGGGACCCTATTTGAATGACAATGACTGGTTTAATACATGGATACAATTTTCCACTCTATATGGCATATAGAGTATATGCTGCAAAGGTATTCAATGGATGATAATTTGAAAAGCTGCAAAACAGTCCCCACAATGCTGAGAGCTTTAAAACCGTGATCCCCCTCCCCCACCTGTTTTAAGCCAAAAAAAAAAAAAAAAGTTTGACACTAAAAAAATCGCAACCAATCTTCTAGTAAATGATAGATCATTTGTTTTTTTTAATAACATATGTGTGGGGGGGGGGGGGGGGGGGGTGGGGGGGGGAAGATGCGTCTATCAAACTTTTATGTCAACAACCCAAATCCAGTGGCCAATAAGCCCTAGGTTAGATCAACTTAGTTGTCACCTACTTATCTTCCCAGTCAAAAAGGTCCTGCAGGGTTCATCCCCCACCAATTTAATGTAGTTAAAATGAAGGATAAGAAGGAAGAGAGAGAGAGAGCGACTGTTGCAAATATCTTTTTGTGCCTTCCATCACGTAGTTCAAAGAAAATCTTTTCCCTCAAAGAAAAGGTGCAGTCATCTAGTAGAGTACTGTTGCAAATATGAGATTTTATGTATACGTAGTAGTTCTGAGTTGTGGATTACTGTAACAAGACCCGACTATTTATGAGTGTGAATATTTTTTTGGCTGAAATTTATGTGTGAAATTGACAATAAAGAGAGAATCCATATATATATATATATATATATATATATATAATCAGCATTAGGCTAATAATTAAAGTAAGATTTTTTTGATGTCATAACCCTGAATCTTAACTAATCATGACCCTCAAGTATCATGCAAGGATATTCCCTCTTTGCATGTGATCTAAAATAAATTTATATTATCAGAATTTTTTTTAAAATGTTTTTGAGTTATTAAGTCTCATAAGTTTGAACGGTACATATTAAAAGTAAACTTATTAGCACTTTCTGATATTTTCAAGGTAAATATTCAGAGTTCAAATTTACCGTCCTAGTATAACTATTGAACTTGTGTGTTTGTATATATTTCTCATCTACATGTAAATGGATATGAACACAAAGAAATGAATATGCAAAAACATCAACCCAAAAAATATATATTAACTTCACCCAAATATAATAAATCTTACAATTTAACAGGCATTTTTTTATGTATCTAATAGAGACATCTATAATTCAAATCATCCATCCTCAATCGTTAATGTATAAATAAATAAATAAATAAATAATAACAAATAATGGAACATATGGTGGGCAAAAAATTGATGATTAGGCCAATTGAAACTTGAAAGAGCATATGGTATGGTCCTCGTACGCGAGGCTTCATTACCCAGCATACATGGGGACCTTGCATCTACATTAACGGTAGCTCCAAGTCATTCAAATCAAATTTCAAAAAACCAAAAACCAAAAAAAAAAAAATGAAAAAGACACTTTCAATTTTATTGGCGTTCGTTAACAATTGTGATTTTATGATTAGACTGCATGATTAAACCAGAATCAAATGGTAGTGTGGTAGTGGCTGCATGACTAAACCAGAATCATATGGTAGTGTGGTAGTGGCTGGTGTCGTAATTGTAACTAGTTAAGACTTACATTTAATATTTATTAGACAAAACAAAAGATTGACACGAGACTATTTTAAAACATTTGGCTCTAGTGTATTAGATGAAATACAAGACCAACGTGAACTCAATTTAGAACACTTATCGTACGCAAGATGTGAGCTAAGAGGCTTGGACTTTGATTGAATATATAAAACTTGATCGTGTTTCTAATGAAATTTATTATGACAATTTATTCAGGCGAAAAAAATTTCAGAAACATAAATATCAAACTTGATCGTGTTTCAGATAAGATAATTTTGATTAGGATATTAAATTTAGTGCAAGTGGGGGGATTGGACCAAAAATCATTTAAGCTGTGGTTCAGATGGGAATAAATACAAGCATACAAAAACTAATCAAGGCACTGATGCTGAGAGAGAGAGGGGTCATGGTCAGTGTAGGCTAAACCACGGACATGAGCTTGGGGTGTGGACCAAAGCAAGGAGGGACCATTGATTGAATTAAGCGAGTTGAGAGAGAGAGAGAGAGAGAGAGAGAGAGAAAGAAAGAGAGTACAAAAGAAGTTCCTTTTACAAACTAAACCATGACAACACGTACACACACTTAGTTGGATCAAACCTTTTAAGTTAGGATTACACATCACATCTTGTCAAAGCAGACCCATGTCCCCCTTTTATTTAACCTCTTTTTTGCCCCTTTTGTGTTCATCATTGAGGTTTTTAATTTCTTAAACAATTCTACTATGCATTAAAAAAATTTGACAAAATTTTTTATTTCTTGTGAGTTAGTAAGTTTGTAACAATTCTCATCTAATCGATTCTCATCTGCCCTCATTATTGACATAATTTTTTTACTTATCAATAACAATTTACTATATTAGCAAGTGTTAAATTTGTTACTATTTATTTTTTTTTTTTTGTTTTTATATACTTTCCCTATATATGCTAATAAAATGGAACTAGCTGAGACAGTGCTGACCATTAAAAATGTGGGACTTGTGTGGGCTTCAACTTATTATTGGCATTGCATTACTTGCAGCTGGACCTAGACGAAGAAGAAGAAGCTTTGAATGGGTTAGCCATTAACATGCTTTTTTGACCTCCAGGCTGGATCATGTGTGGCTCATAAGAGCATTTGTAGTAGTGTAGCTATATTGTTATATTTTAGCTACACTGCTACTAAAATGATACTCCAGCAATGGAGTTAAATCTAAAAATTTTAGCTCTACTGCTATAGTACACATCTAAAAATAGATGTGTACTGTTCATGAAAGCAAAAAAAAAAAAAAAAAATTATTTTAATCAACCGGTTGATTAAAATAATACCTCTCTCTCTCTCTCTCTCTCTCATCTCTGAACTTTTCTCTCAAGCCCGGACTCTCACTCCGATCTCTCCCTCTCACTCCAGCCTCTCACTCTCTCACTCCGATCTCTCACTCTATCAACTCCGATCACCCAAGCCGCCAATCCACCCCTTCTGCCGACCCAGCTCGTCGACATGGTCGATGCTTGCTCATCGTGGTTTTTTTTTTTTTTTTTTTTCCCTGCTGTGGACTGGTGGTGGTGGTGGCTGTGGAATAAGATTGGAGATTTGTTTTTTTTTTTTTTTTTTTTTTTTTTTAATTCCTGCTGTGGACTGGTGGTGTTTGTTATAGTTGTGGCTGTAGTTGTGGCTATGGTTGATGGTAGAGGTGTTTGTGGTTGGTTCTTTTGGGTAGTGAGATATATTATTTTATTGTAGTGGTTATATTATTTTATTGTGATGTTTATATTATTTTATTGTGATGAAAGCTAAAATAGATCCGCTACTGCAGCATGTGTGTAGGTAAAATAAATAAAGTAAGTTTTGGTGGTGCTAAATAGCTAAAATTATAGATCCACTACTGTGGATACTCTAATGTCTTTGCCTTTCTAAAAGTAGTCCAATACACACGTTCGCTATACTAACTTTTTTTTTTTTCGTGTTTGGTTTTATTTAATTCATTTGATCATATAAAACTTTTTAGAGTCTTATTTTTGTTAAGAAAAACTTACTTTATGTTCAAATTATTCTTTGAAAAAAATAAACCAATAAAAATAAGTAATATAAACTCTAACACCAAACGTTATGTTATGTCAAAGACGTCAAGTGTTAATGATTTTTTTTTTTTTAAAATAAAATGTTTACAAACTGATTTTAACTGAAGTTTGAATATAATTGATGTAACATTAACAATATAATAAATACATTTCTAAATTATTATTTTGTTTTCTGTTTAAAAAATTACATTTTAATTGCTCATTTTATAAAATGTACAGTATCATCACTCTATTCTTCCCATAATTTTTTAAGTTTAGAGAATTCTATATCTTTTTTTTTTCTTTTCTTTTCTTTTTTCTTTTTTTGAGAAGCATTCTATATCTTATTTATATTTTATATTTTTTTTTTTCTAGTAATAAGTTGTCAAAATTGTGACACCCTTAAGCTTGTTTTCTTTGGTGGGTCCTTACTCCTCGATCAGATTCATCAGAATCAACTTCGAATGAACCGAAGGTGAAAGACAAATCAAATTACATTGGTAAGGACAGAAAATGTTCTTAGCTTTTTGGGGGGAGGGTCCATAAAGCAGTTCAGCACCTACCTCGATGCATGTATGTGTGTACTACTGAGAATCATGAAGATGTACACTGATAGACCTGCTCACATGGGTCACAAATATGCAAATATGAATCACCCATTGGTCCCCCCCATTGCATATTATGCAAAAAAAAGTACACTTTTTTTCTTTGATTCTTTTTTGAAATGTTATAGGTAATAAAAACCATGATTCATTGACAACAGGACATTAGTGAAGTTTTCCCATTTTGTAGCTTCACAACTCATAATTAAGAATAAATTTAAAGACACCTTTAATTTCTAAAGTACTTCTCAAAAAAAAAAATAAAATAAAATAAAGACACCCTTAATAACATATCTAATTTTACAATTTGTCAACTAGTGTGATTATAAGTATTGGACATTTTTTTCTTATTAGTAACTTGTACAACTCACCACTTTTTGTTAACTATTTACAATTGCATCAATCAGTAAGTTGTGAGAATAGTTGTGTTGAAGAAGTAAAATCCCCATTTGTCAACGAAATAAACCAAGGAGGAATGGTGAAGAGACACACGTGATTGTGGACCTCAAATTCTTATTTACAATTACATAAATCAGTAAGTTGTGGAAATGATTGTGATGATAGTATGGTTGAAGAAGCAAAATCTGCATTTGTCAACTAAATAAACAGGAATATTGAAAAAACTCACGTGACTGTAGGCCTCAGATTCTTATTAAACATTTGTAGGGTTTCCACCTCAACTGAGTTTAATGCAGTAAAGGTGACATTTCAGGGCTTGATCAATATGGGAGCCTACCTAGTCCTCTTAAAAACCCAAATACTAATGTCTACTTTTCCTTTTGAGCTTATATTTAGTTCTCTTTTGAGCCTTTTATATTACGTACATGTTGGGCTCCAGATTACCGAGTCTAGATCGATATTCTGCCTTATCAGGTTTAACAAAACATGATTCGCATACCTTGATAATGGGCTGGTTCTAAATAACCATTATTGGGCTCTCTCAATTTTAATATCTTTAGGTCTTGCTGGTCCATGTCTTGGACCTCCTTGGCTGTAACGTGAAAAAATAAACTTTTTGTGGACAACCATATGGGAGACTCCCCATTCCCATTTAAGAAAGAATATATATATATATATATACTAGTCGCTAACCTGTGCGATGCATGGGCTAGATAAATAAAAAGATAATTAAGAAACCACATGGGGAAAAAAAAAATTATTAATCTATTGTCAAAGGGTCAAATGATAGTGTGGAAAACATTTCATAAATAACTTATAGCTCTATATTAAAACTAAAAGTAAAGTTTCAATCATTCTCTCTTTATAAAACATTATTGAAACTATATGTGGTTTACCTCAGTTTCAAATAGAAATTACTTGAAGAAACAACTATTTTGAATCATTATCTGAAAAAGGAGTGACATAAAAAACTAAAATAAGATGAAATTCCTCAAACATATTTCAACATCAATGTCCAAGTTGAGCTTTATGTATAGCAACCAATTAGTCACTCCAATTGAAAGAATAATGTTTGAAAGAATCTGCCAAGTATCATATTCACTTACAATTTTCATCCACCCCCCTAAATCACTAAACTATACATCTAACTACCTTAACTTCAATATTGAATACAAAGATAGAGCCAAAATGTCTCATAAGAAAATGCATACAATAAAGAGCCTTGAAGCCAATAATGGAAACCTGATAGAGCCAAGTCTTTTAGCAGCTCATAGCCCAATCCATTAGCCCCTACTTCTAACACTTTTGCATATTTTGCAAGATCCTCACTCAATTCTCAACTACCACCAATTAAAACAAAAACCTTAAAAGTTTTAACATATTTGAATAAGGATTAAACCCAAGAAGATTGAAGCTGAAAATTGATAAGAAAGAGTAGTACCATGTGGGGGTACCTTGTCTGCCGATTAAGTCCATGAAATACAAAAAAAAAGAACTGCACCCATAAAAGTTGAACGAAAAGTAAAGACCCAAATATTATAAACTGAAGAAAATAAAAATTACTTTAAGAAAGTGAGTGAATTTGAAGGAAATTTTAAAAGCAACATTGCCTTCACATAACCAAGTATATGCTTTGAAGAGCATCCCAAAAAATAAAAACATATACCTGAAAGACCAAAGACAACCTTCACGGCCTTCTACTTTGATCTATCATCACGTAATCTTAAATTTACACAATCTATTTAAGACTTAAAGATTCCATTTGTGGCACTATGAGATGATAGCCTACCTTAATAAATAAAAATAGAATTGGTAAAGCAAATAATACCTTCATAGATTTCATCCCATCCAGCGTAGTAATGATGTCCATTTTTCTTTCCAAATCCAAGGTTTTTGTTCTCTAAAGATTTCATTGCATCTTCCATCTCTCCAACTTCTCTTTTATGGTTATTGTCTCTGCTGCCTAATGAATTAAAAGAATATAATCAAAATATTTAGTCAAAAACCATGTTATATGTACAAAAGATTGCAAGAATTTTATTTGTATTTATTTTATTTTACCTCATCATCTTCACACAGGTTCAAAATTTCTGGTAGCACCAGACTCAACAATATAGTTGAAATTTTGTGGGTCAGTCTTGATGGTAAGCTCAGCAAAGCATTTGTACATTTGCAGTAGAATTAGAACCTTCGAATACCTAAATAATTGTCACCAATAACATCTACTTATGGGAAGCATCATGTGTGCTTGACCCCTCAAGCCTCCAGGTTGGATAGGTGAGTAGTATTTGCTTAGCACCTTCCTCCCTCCCATCCTTCAACTATTAAAACCAAGAAAATTTTCAAAATCCAACACCTAATTGTAATGTGTAAGACAGAAATAAACATGAAATCATAAGATTTCAAGTTAATATAATATACAAATGAATAAAAGAATTGAAAGTCAAAGATTTCAAGTTTTGCATATCTACTCTTTGATTCATTGTGACTGTTTTGGTTCTCATTAAAATTATAAAATAAGCAGATTGAAGTGGCTTTTCATTCTTCTTCTCATAGTCATGCTCCAGTTCCTCCCAACACATAGACACCTAATAATTAGATAAAACATATATAAAAAAATATGCTAAAGTTCCAAAGATTGGTCATTTGGTTGCATTCAGATAAAATAATAATAATAATAATAACAGAAGAGAGAACAAACAATTTGTGCAAGAGTATAAAACTAAAAGAGAAGAAAAACAATCTGTCCAATACCAGAACAATCTCATATACATAATATTCGACTCCATGCTTCATCCAATTGTGTCAGATTAACAATTAATACAGTAATCTCTTCATCAGTATTAGAGGGGACTGGTTTGACAGTAGTGAAGGGTCTCCCATAGATCTCTTTCCAACTCTCTCTGCACAACACATATTCATTACCAAAAAAAAATATTCACTAAAAACTATAACAGAACAGAAGGGCCTAAAACAAAATTGAAACAGAAAATTAATAATTCCGTTGAAATTGTAATTCCAAAAACATACTTTCAAGAAGCTAAACTGCATAAAACACACAACCAACATAATATATGTTCAAATGAAAATCCCAAACTAAAATAAAGCACAATCTTCTAGTCATTTGATTTAGATTTAGAAAGCAAGTATTCTATTGCAATGATCATTATAACTTATTCAACAGATTTTAACACCTTTAAATTTAAAGCAACAAAATTAAACAACAATTAATTTGCATTGTCAAATGACTACACTACAACATTCAAGCTTCAACAACAGATTTTAACAGTGATCAAGTAAACCATTAAATAAATAAATAAAAAAAAACTAAAACACATAGGTTTGCCAGCATACCCCCTAACCCAAATTCCTCCGCCAATACCAATACCAAAAAACCCTTTCAATTATTTCTCCGCCTTTTCTGCTTCTTGGTGTTGTAGATGTCTTCAATCATGCTCTGCTTTTTCTCATCATTCAACCTTAATTAAAACCAACAACCCAAATAGTATTAATAATTGATGAAAGTTTTTAAATAATAATAACTTCTATAAATCAAAAGTCCTAAATTACAAAAATTTTAAAATAAGAATATAATTCCTGTAATCTAGATTCAGTGTGTGAAGACTCAACAAAGCAACCATAATATACATAACCATAGAAAAGAAAACTCAGTTCTCACACGACACAACAACAATAGCCAATAATAATAACAACAACAAAAATTTCAATAATACAAAGCCTAGAATAGCCAATACTATTTCTAAATTTAAGCATGATTGGAATACAAAACGTGATGGGGCTACGAAAACAATTAGTATTCAAGTGGGTTGTGCCTGGAAACATAAATTAAAAAAAAAAAATTACCAAAATTGCAAATGGGTGTGTTCAAAGTTGAGGCTTTGGTTGATTTTGGAACTTGATAAACGAAGAGGTTGAGAAAAGGAGGCTGAGGAATAATTTAATTTCCTTGCAAACTCGAATATTTATTGCAACACGATATCTAATTGAAGAGGCATCTTACCTAATGCTACTACCCTGCTTCTATTATTCCCTGCATAACAAAAATTGTGTTAGTTAAACAGGGAAGATCAAGAGGACGCAGCTACGAATATGATTGAGGAGGAATGCTTGGAAATCTTAGCAATTTTACACGAACTATTAAAAACAGCTCCTATGTATCTTATAACCTAAATTTGAAACTAATTCGAATCAGGTAAAGCTAATTCTGTAAAGAGTGGATTACGGCATGGAGCAGAAATAGCAGCACAGATATAAGAAATATAACTACAACCAAAAAATATAAAGAAACATATGTGCTTTTTCCTGAATATATTTCAGTGCATATCCAAACATTTTTGCATTATTCCTGTACCCATACCTTTCGTTCCTTTGGTACAATAAGCTTTTCCTTTGTGGTCAATCTTACATTGACCTCCTTTGATATAACACTCGCGACAACCTTCAGTCATACGCACTTCAAGTAAAATCTCAACAGAATGTTTTGCCAGTTCAATGGGAGCTGAATGATTGGACATTTAGGTGGAGAGGGCATTAAATTATAATGTGGAGGACTATAATAGATGTCATAGTTACTGCAATTTGTTCTATTAAAACCTGTAGGGGCAGGAATATTGAGAGCGCGGTTGCATTTGAACAGGGTCAGGATTAATAACAAAATCAAAAATCAAACCTAACTTACCATATCGTCTCCCCAACGGCCAGATGATTCGCAGCGTTCATCTAGAATCGGACTCCCCCAGATCTCGAATTTCTGTAAGTTATAAGAAAGAAGTTCAGCAGTGACTTTAACTTTAGGCAATCGCAGATCTTCAGAATCGTTTTTTGCTTTTGGGTTGTGGGTTTGATATGGTCTGATTATGGTGGTTTGTGTGTTGCGGTTGTTGTGGGTGGTGGAGGTGCTGCTGCCTACTGAGTTGTGGTGGTTATGGGTGAAACGGGAAAGGAGAAGGCAGAGATTGTGGTGCTGGGACTGTTTTGATGGGTGAAACGGGAAAGGAGAAGGCAAAGATTGTGGTTGTGGGTGAAACGGGAAAGGAGAAGGCAGAGATTGATTGTGGTGGTGCATTAAATTCCAAAAACCTACCCTGAGGTTTGGAGTATTACCAAATACATCCAAAGGTTTTATAAAATGACCGATTTGGTCCGTAGTCACTAACACCGTTTGGGAACTGTTTATTATTATTATTTTTTTTTTTTTTGTCATTTTCTTCTTCTCTCCCTTCACACCAGAAATTTTTTTTTTTTTTTTTTTTTTTCTGTCTCTAACCTCCAGCTCTCTCTCTCGTCTCTAAAACTCTCATGGCCAACACAGACCCACACGCTACTAGACCTTTGTTCTCAGTGGATCCTTCATCTTCTCATCCTCCATACTGCCGATCCAGGTTTCACACGTCGTCTAGGACCCTTTAGCTTATAGATCAAAGAGTGGGTTGGGGTTTTGAGGGAATGAGAATCGGATAGGGAGTAGATGTTTGTTGGTCTCAGGTTTTAGAGAGAAAAGTGACATGAGGGATGAGAGACCATCTTTGTGGTGGTGTTGGCTGAGGTTCACCATGGAGGAGCATGGAGGCTCTACTCCGTTTAGATCGGTGAGATCGAAGAGAGAAAAGAGTGATTTTCAGTGAGGAGAGTTGATGGGTGAGGAGGCTTAGACTTAGGCTAATCGGAGATAGAGTCATGGAGGCTCGGCCATGGTTGGTGTTTGGTTTCTGGAGAAAGCTCGAGAACGGAAAGACAGAAAGAAGGGAGAGCTCCGATTTGAGGGATAGAGAGAGAAGAGCATGGTGATAGTAGTGCGACGAGTAGAACCACTACCTGTGGTGGCAGTGATGTTCGAAGATGGAGTTATTCGAGTGGTCGGCCATAAGAGTTGCAGAGATTAGAGAGAGAGAGAGCTGGAGGTTAGAGACAGAAAAAAAAAAAAAAATCTGGCGTGAAAGGAGAGAAGAAGAAAATGAAAAAATAAAAAATAAAAAAATAATAATAATAGACAGTTCCCAACGGTGTTAGTGACTACGGACCAAATTGGTCATTTTTTAAAACCTTTGGATGTATTTGGCAATACCCCAAACCTCAGGGTAGGTTTTTGGAATTTACCCTTTATTTTTTTATCACTCAGTTGTGGTGGGACTGTTTTGACTGAGGAAGGAGAAGCCAGAGATTGGGTTTTGTGTTTATTGGGTTTTAAAAGTTTTATGTTGCGTGAAAAGTTTTTTGGTTTGTAGGTATGGTGGAACTGTTTTGACTGAGGAAGGAGAAGGCAGAGATTGGGTTTTGTGTTTATCGGGTTTTAAAAGTTTTATATTGCGTGAAAAGGTTTTTTTTTTTTTTTCTTTATGTTTTTTTTTTTAAATATGTTGACGTGGAAAATTGTGGGAGTTTCAAAAGTTTCGATTATATATATATATATATATATATAGATTACAGGGTAAATTAATTATAAAGACTCAAAGATTATATACTTTATTTGAAATTAGATCCAGATATTTAATATAATCAATTGAAGTCCTAAGCTTAACCATTTCAATTTGAAGCTCATGTTATTTTCATTATTCTAAGTAGCAACAAAGACTCAAAAGGGTAGGTGGGACTAATTATAAAATATTGTGTTTCACATAGCTAATCCATTGTTGTTTCTTGGCAACAACTTTCTCACTTTAAGCTAAGTTTTCTCTCTCTAAATAGAGCTTTCTTTATCAATTTATATATACACTCTTTGTTCAATGACTGTCAAATTGATTTATAAAACAAATCCTAGATGACATACAATATTTAACGCATAGTCTGTTTTATTGTTATTTATAATGAAAGAAAGTAATGACAAATATTGACAGAGACTTTGAATTGAAAGGATTACATAAATTTTGGACTTCAATTTACAAAATTAAAATCTTAGAACCTACTAATTAAGTTAGCCAAACACAAATAGTTTCAGTTTTTTTTTTTTGGGTGGGAATCAAACGAACAATTCCTGAGTCCCAAAGCAAAGATCCTTGTTAAGGGCGTCATAAATACCTGGCATTAGATACTCGCTAGAGGCGCAATAATAGCACTGGCCAGCTTCTTTATTCTTCTGCAAAATCTTCTCAATTGTTTATTGCTTTCAATTGGTGTGTTTAATTCATTCTCAAAAAATAAAAAAGTAAAAAAATAAAAAAAAATTTGGTGTGTTTAATTAATGTATTCAAATTGCAACGAAGTTGCTATTATGTTTTCGAGAGATGCTATGTCTACAACATTTTTATAATATTTTTACAATAAATCACAGGTGGTTAGTTATTATTAATTCAAATTTCAAACTAATGCTAAAGTTATTTTTTTAACCCAACAATATCAACTAGTAATAACTTGCCACTTAGGATTTGTTGTAAAAATTTTGTAGACATATCATTTCTCTATGTTTTCTGAGTCTTTTGTTCTCTTCTTTTCTTTTTTGCCACGTGATCTATAAAATGGGAAATAAACCGAATAAGTGTTTTCTAATTATAAAATGGGAAAGAAAACTTATCTTAAGTTTTTTTCTAAAATGGGAAAGAAAACCTATTTCAGTTTTAAGGTCAAGATTGTATGAGAAAGCAGAAGTACATATATACATCCGCAAACCACTTCTCAAAACAGGTAAACCATCAATCCTGACTTTACTTGATATATATATATATATATATATATATATATATAATTATATGTAAATTTATTTCCTAAGCCAAAACTAAGATTCAATCCGCTGCTTAAAAAAACAAAGATTATATCATACAAGAGAAGAAGAAGAATTTGATATTATAGGAAGAGAATGTCTTTACATGAAATAACAAAGATGGAAGGAGGTAGCACCTCAAGCAAAGCTGGTGGCAGTGCAACTGATAGGATATGCTCTTCATTAGAGATGGTTCAGCTCATTCAAAGGGTTAGCAAAGAGTTAAATTTATATACAGTTCCTTTTATTATTCAATTGTATTCAACTACATGGTTGTATTGACCAATTTAGCAAAAACTATATTATCTTTTTGAGTGACAATCATATTTAACCATATGGTTCACTTATCAATGCATCTATATGGTTAAATTTGATTGGAAAACTCAAGTATCATACTTAAGGATTTGTCTAAATTTTACTTATTATTCCTCTCAATTTTTTTTTTCTTCAGGTCATTGCTGAAGTCATTGGAACATACATGTCAATCTTTGCTAGGTGTGGTTCAGTTGTTGTCAATAAGATATACGGTTCAGTAACATTTCCAGGGATTTGTGTAGTATGGGGTTTGATTGTCATGGTCATGATTTATTCTCTTGGCCACATATCTGGGGCTCACTTTAATCCAGCAGTGACTATAACTCATTCAATCTTTAGACGTTTCCCTCTCAAACAGGCAGGTTTTCAAATCCACACCATAATACTTAGTCTCCAAGAAATTATATAAATACAATACATACAATACTCAACAATGTGGGTGGGTGTTAATAAAATCAAAACACTATCTTCTTTTTTTTTGCTAAACAAAAACACTATCTTCTTTTAATTTGGTATCAGTGCCTTTTTCAACCCTCATGACTTCCAAGTTCCAACACCCCTTCATATACTTCTACCATCAACTCACCCTTAAATCTTCCCTAACCACTCATTCTCTTCCTCCTTGGTATAGTATTCATCATTTTTGTCTATTCCAATTATCTCAACTGAAAAAAAAAAAAAAAAAAAAAAAACAATTCCTTCCATACCTTAGTGGTCAGAACCTTCTCGGGTTCATTAATGGCTCCAACGCATGCCCTCTTTCCACAATTTGTTTCAATTATGCCAATGTTTCTTGAGGATTATTAAGGAAAGCACTTGACACAAACATGAACAAAAACTCTATATAAAAAGTTGCGTTCAATACACATGTTTTGTAAAGTCTGGAAATGCTATATAGTAGATAGCCTTATCGCTAAACTTTAATTTTGATGAGATTGATTCCTAAACTTGTACCCGTTATACATCATCAAAGACACTTTCCATTAGTCCAACTATAAATATATATATATATATATATATACAGCCATGCACATAGATATATGGTCGCTAAATTTGGTTAATTTTTGGTTTTGCAGGTGCCTCTATATATCTTGGCGCAGTTTTTAGGATCAATTCTTGCTAGTGCCACGTTATGTGGTATTTTTACTGTGCATAAAGAGGATTTCTTTGGAACAGTGCCGACTGGATCCAATTTGCAATCTCTTGTTATCGAGATCATCATCTCCTTTCTTTTGATGTTTGTTATTTGCGGCGTTGCCACAGACGATAGAGCAGTTAGTAGCATATATATAGCTTTCAAAATTTTCCATCCAATGAGTTTATATTTTTAATTGGTTAAGTTTGAAACAATTTCTTTCCATGTAGATTGGAGAATTGGCAGGAATTGCTGTTGGAATGACAATACTTCTAAACGTCCTTGTTGACGGGTAATTTCTTAGAAAATTGTCGATTATAGCTCAACTATTGTTCCACTCTCATTGTTTATTTCGTATAAGTTTATTTTCATTGATTTATTTTACTTAAAAAATTAGTTTTACAAAAATACAGCTATAACTTAAAAAATGAAGGAAAAGTCAAGTTATAAAAAAAAAATACTATATATATTCTCATTTATGACTGCAAAATGAAAAAAAGTTAACTGGTACTTTAAAAAGCATTGTTTTAGCTTTTAGGATATACTTTTATAATTTTTTTATTGGAAAAGAAAAAAACTATTAATTGTTTTGACTGTTTTTTATACTTTTCATAGAACTTGTGTCCAAATTTTCTTAAAATAATTTATTAACAATTGTTTGATCTTTAAAAATTTTTAACCAAAACTAAACAGACACTTAGTTGGTGGCATATAATATTATAATCACAGGGTTCCATTTCATTCATTTTATTATTGCCAAAAAAAAGGCCCTTGGAAATTTTTGGAATTTTTTTTTTTTTTTTTTTTTTTTTAACATCAATCCTACAAAATTTGTTGACATTTGTTACTCGATTATATTGCAGGCCAGTATCTGGGACATCTATGAACCCAGCCAGGAGTCTTGGGCCTGCTCTTATAGTGCATGTATACAAGGGACTTTGGGTTTATATTATAGGGCCACCCATGGGGACCATTTTTGGTGCTTTATGTTGAAGTGGGCCGTGTGTGGCTTGAATTGCCACAAGCCCACATCCTCATTGCCTAAGTCGGTCACTATTTGACCAACTCCTATTTGGAATAGTAACCCACCACTTTAGCCGACTTTGACATATATATATATATATATATATATTAGGTTTTGTGTAGCAATATGCAGCCGTGAGAACATATATAGAAAAATTCCAATTAACCTAGAGAGCAAGCCGCATGAGAGAAAATAGAGAAAAGAGAGGCAGACAGTTTCTATTCTTATTTTTTCTGTGAGAGAGTGCTAGGGTGTAATTGGGATTTGGGTTTCTTGAGAGTGTTCTTGTGCACTATTGTATTTTCCCTGATAATAGTGAAATCCCTGCAACTCCGTGGACATAGGCAAATTGCCGAACCACGTAAATATTGTCTTGTGTGTGTGATTATTTTTCTTTGGCGTGTGTTTTCTCTATTTATTTTGTTTCTCACAAGTTGGGAATTTTGGTTAAATTCCCTACAACTGGTATCAGAGCCTATGGTTAGGTTTGAGTGGGAGCAATGGTAGAGGAAGCAGGAAAGGCGTCTGGAATAGAAAAGTTTGATGGCACAGACTTCGCGTATTGGAGGATGCAGATTGAAGATTATCTCTATGGGAGGAAATTGCATCTGCCTCTTTTAGGGACAAAACCTGAGGCTATGAAGGCTGATGAATGGGCTCTTCTTGACAGACAGGTACTAGAAGTTATCAGGTTAACTCTGTCTAGGTCTGTTGCACACAATGTTGTAAAAGAGAAGACCACAGCAGATCTGATGAAGGCTTTGTCTGGTATGTATGAAAAGCCGTCAGCAAACAATAAGGTGCACTTGATGAAGAAACTGTTCAATCTGAAGATGGCAGAGAATGCATCAGTAGCACAACATCTGAATGAATTTAATACTATCACAAATCAATTGTCGTCTGTAGAAATTGATTTTGATGATGAGATTCGTGCTCTGATCGTCTTGGCTTCTTTGCCAAACAGTTGGGAGGCAATGAGGATGGCAGTAAGCAATTCTACAGGAAAAGAAAAACTCAAGTACAATGATATACGAGATTTAATTCTGGCTGAGGAAATTCGCAGAAGAGATGCAGGTGAATCCTCAGGATCTGGTTCTGCCCTAAACCTTGAGACAAGAGGCAGAGGTAATAACAGAAATTCAAATCGGGGCAGATCAAAATCCAGAAATTCTAATCGGAACAGAAGTAAATCTAGATTAGGCCAACAAGTACAATGCTGGAATTGTGGGAAAACAGGTCACTTTAGGAATCAATGCAAAAGTCCTAAGAAGAAGAATGAAGATGATTCTGCTAATGCTGTAACAGAAGAGGTACAGGATGCATTACTTCTTGCAGTAGACAGTCCACTTGATGATTGAGTCTTGGATTCAGGAGCTTCGTTTCATACCACTCCACACCGAGAAATCATACAGAATTATGTTGCAGGTGATTTTGGTAAGGTGTATTTGGCTGATGGTTCAGCCTTGGATGTTGTGGGTATGGGAGATGTTCGAATATTGTTGCCCAATAGGTTTGTTTGGTTACTGGAGAAGATTCGACATATTCCTGACCTGAGGAGGAATCTGATTTCTGTTGGACAACTTGATGAAGAAGGACATGCAATACTATTTGTTGGTGGTACTTAGAAGGTTACAAAGGGAGCTAGGGTATTGGCTCGTGGAAAGAAGACTGGTACTCTGTACATGACCTCAAGTCCAAGAGACACAATCGCAGTTACTGATGCAAGTACTTATACAAGCCTATGGCACCGAAGACTTGGTCACATGAGTGAGAAAGGGATGAAGATGCTGCTGTCAAAAGGAAAATTACCAGAATTGAAGTCCATTGATTTTGACATGTGTGAAAGTTGCATCTTAGGAAAGCAGAAAAGGATGAGCTTCTTGAAAACTGGCAGGACACCGAAGGCTGAAAAATTGGAGTTAGTACACACTGATTTGTGGGGGCCTTCTCCGGTTGTATCCCTTGGAGGTTCAAGGTACTACATCACTTTCATTGATGACTCAAGTAGAAAGGTATGGGTTTATTTTCTGAAAAATAAATCAGATGTATTTGAAACCTTTAAGAAGTGGAAGGCCATGGTTGAGACAGAAACAGGTTTGAAAGTAAAATGTTTGAGGTCAGATAATGGAGGAGAGTACATAGATGGAGGGTTCAGTGAGTATTGTGCTGCACAAGGAATTAGGATGGAGAAGACTATTCCTAGGACACCACAGCAGAATGGTGTGGCTGAGCGCATGAATAAAACTCTTAATGAGCGTGCTAGGAGTATGAGGTTGCATGCTGGACTACCAAAAACTTTTTGGGCTGATGCTGTTAGCACTGCAGCTTACCTGATAAACCGAGAACCTTCAATTCCCATGGAGTTCAGACTTCCTGAAGAGGTTTGGAGCGGTAAAGAGGTAAAGTTTTCACACTTAAAAGTTTTTGATTGTGTTTCCTATGTTCATATTGATTCTGATGCTCATAGTAAACTTGATGCAAAGTCTAAAATATGTTTTTTCATTGGCTATGGTGATGAGAAATTTGGCTATAGGTTTTGGGATGAACAAAACAGGAAAATTATCAGAAGTAGAAATGTGATATTTAATGAACAGGTTATGTACACGGACAGGTCAACTGTAGTGCCAGATGTTACAGGGATAGATCAAAAGAAATCTGAGTTTGTCAACTTAGATGAATTGACTGAAGGTACTGTCCAGAAAAGGGGTGAAGAAGATAAGGAGAATGTAAATTCACAGGTAGATCTGAGTACACCTGTAGCTGAAGTTCGCAGATCTTCCAGGAACATTAGACCTCCACAGCGTTATTCACCCACTTTAAATTATCTCCTGTTGACTGATGGTGGTGAGCCAGAGTGTTATGAAGAAGCCTTGCAAAATAAGAATTCAAGCAAGTGGGAGTTAGCCATGAAGGATGAGATGGATTCTTTGTTGGGGAATCAGACATGGGAACTGACTGAATTGCCAGTAGGAAAGAAGGCTTTGCACAACAAGTGGGTATACAGAATAAAAATTGAGCATGATGGTAGCAAACGTTACAAGGCCAGATTAGTTGTTAAAGGGTTCCAGCAGAAGGAAGGCATTGACTACACAGAAATATTTTCTCCAGTTGTGAAGATGTCAACAATCAGACTAGTACTGGGAATGGTGGCTGCAGAAAACCTACATCTTGAGCAGTTAGATGTGAAGACAGCATTCCTTCATGGTGACTTGGAGGAAGACCTTTACATGATTCAGCCAGAAGGGTTCATTGCTCAAGGACAAGAGAATTTAGTCTGCAAACTGAGAAAGAGCTTGTATGACCTAAAACAAGCTCCTAGACAGTGGTACAAGAAATTTGACAGTTTTATGCATAAAATTGGGTTCAAGAGATGTGAAGCTAATCACTGTTGCTATGTTAAGTCTTTTGACAATTCTTACATCATATTACTGTTGTATGTGGATGATATGCTTTTGCAGGGTCTAGCATTGAGGAGATTAATAATCTGAAGAAGCAATTGTCCAAACAGTTTGCAATGAAGGATTTGGGAGCTGCAAAGCAAATCCTTGGTATGAGAATCATTAGAGACAAGGCTAATGGTACATTGAAGCTTTCACAGTCAGAGTATGTGAAGAAAGTTCTCAGCAGGTTCAACATGAATGAAGCAAAACCAGTGAGCACACCCTTGGGTAGTCATTTCAAACTAAGCAAAGAACAATCACCGAAGATAGAAGAAGAAAGGGACCACATGAGTAAGGTGCCCTATGCCTCAGCTATTGGCAGCTTGATGTATGCTATGGTGTGTACAAGGCCAGACATTGCACATGCAGTGGGAGTTGTGAGCAGATTCATGAGTAGGCCTGGAAAGCAACATTGGGAGGCAGTCAAGTGGATTCTAAGATATCTGAAGGGTTCATCAGATACATGTCTTTGTTTCACAGGTGCAAGTTTGAAACTGCAAGGTTATGTAGATGCTGATTTTGCTGGTGATATTGACAGTAGAAAGAGTACTACAGGATTTTTTTTTACTCTAGGTGGTACAGCTATATCATGGGCTTCAAATCTACAGAAGATTGTTACTTTGTCTAGTACAGAAGCTGAGTATGTTGCAGCAACTGAAGCTGGAAAGGAGATGATTTAGCTACATGGTTTCTTAGATGAATTGGGTAAGAAGCAGGAGATGGGCATTCTACACAGTGACAGTCAGAGTGCAATCTTTCTTGCCAAAAATTCAGCTTTTCATTCAAAGTCGAAGCACATACAGACAAAATACCACTTTATCCGTTACCTTGTTGAAGATAAGCTGGTAATACTTGAGAAGATTTATGGATCTAAGAACCCGGCAGACATGTTAACTAAGGGTGTCACTATTGAGAAGTTGAAGCTGTGCTCAGCTTCAATTGGTCTTCTAGCTTAAGGACAGGAGGATGAGTTGCAGGGATGAGGGATTGTGTTATGAAGGATTGTGGCTAATGTTTGCAGCTTGTGAGCCCTTAAGGGCTAAGGTGGAGCTGATGGAGGAGTTTGCTCGTGTAGCTTAATCAATTCAAGCCAAGGTGGAGATTTGTTGAAGTGGGCCGTGTGTGGCTTGAATTGCCACAAGCCCACATCCTCATTGCCTAAGTCGGTCACTATTTGACCAACTCCTATTTGGAATAGTAACCCACCACTTTAGCCGACTTTGACATATATATATATATATATATATATATATATATATTAGGTTTTGTGTAGCAATATGCAGCCGTGAGAACATATATAGAAAAATTCCAATTAACCTAGAGAGCAAGCTGCATGAGAGAAAATAGAGAAAAGAGAGGCAGCCAGTTTCTATTCTTATTTTTTCTGTGAGAGAGTGCTAGGGTGTAATTGGGATTTGGGTTTCTTGAGAGTGTTCTTGTGCACTATTGTATTTTCCCTGATAATAGTGAAATCCCTGCAACTCCGTGGACGTAGGCAAATTGCCGAACCACGTAAATATTGTCTTGTGCGTGTAATTATTTTTCTTTGGCGTGTGTTTTCTCTATTTATTTTGTTTCTCACAAGTTGGGAATTTTGGTTAAATTCCCTACACTTTAGCCTATCATATCATTAGATTCACTGATAAACCACTCCGTGAGATAACCAAGAGTTCATCTTTCCTCAAAAGCATGTCCAGAGAATAATGCTTGCAGCAAGTTAATAACCAATTTTATCATTTTTTGTGTTACCCATTGCTACAACCTTGTCATGCTAGACTAGTTCCTTATATTAGGTAGAGCCGTAGAGGAGGAAGATAAAGTTCAACATTGCTGTTTTGTTTACTTGATGAAACAAAACATAGCAACAGTTTTCACTTTATATATATATATATATATATATATATATATATATGTGTGTGTGTGTGTGTGTTTTGGTTAGGTACTTTTTAAAAAAAATATTTGTATTATGCAATTGTTTGCTCCTTGAGATGTATGTTCTACTGTACAAATGTAAATAATAGAAAACTAATTGCCATTGTTGATGTTGATGTTGGAGAAAATATGGGGTAATATTTATCTTTTGTTAATTGTTTTATTTTTATGTAACTTTTGAATTTTAAGAGTTAGGATTTTGTCATTAAAATGATTTTAAGTGTTTTTAATATTTTACTAATATGTAAAATACAAAAAATAAAAAATAAAAAATAAAAAACCTATTATTAGTAAAATAGTTATCAATGTTTTCTTCCATCTGACAAATTCTAGATTTATTTCCATAATTATGTTTAGGTGTCTGCGGGTGGGGTTAGAATGTTTTTTAAACTCATTGTTGGGTTGAGAAATTTCTCAACCCAAACCAACTTATCACATGTGACAAGTGTATAAACCAACACAAACCAATTGGCATGGTGGGATGTGCATACATGTTTCATGTCTTATAAAAATATCAAGTTTCAATTAACCATTTAACCACTTTTTTCTCAATAAATTATTACAATTCATATCATATGCCTAAATTATATTTCAAATTTCCAATTTCATAGCAAATCTCAAAATCCAAAATCAATCAAATAAAAATAATAATAAAATAAGGGTAATAATTAATGTCAGAAATACAGAATAATTGTATTGTATTTCTGACATGGTATCAGAGCCAATGCTCTAATCCTTTGGTATGCCGCTCTTAAGCAGTCTTGTCTTCTTGGGTGTCCTCTGCAGCCGTTTTTGTGAGCAGCACCGTTGCCTTCACCGCGACTCCAGTACATCAAAGACCACTGCCTTGCCGCCACCACCGCTTCCACTTCTCCGATCAGACCGCAGATAGCATCATTGGAAAGTAGTCTCTCCGATCTACCGTTCTGTGAAATTTCGTCTTCATCGGACCATACACGCGCCTCCACGCGCCACCAGAATTCTCGGCGTCACTAGCACGCGCCGCCACGCGCCTCCTGTACAAGTCACGCACCGCCACGCGCCTCCTGTACAAGTCACGCACTGCCACGCGCTCCCCACGCGTTGCCATGCGCTACCACGCACCGGACTTTTTGCTGACGTCATCATCCTGGCTGCTTACGTCAGCCCTAGCTGACGTCACCCGCTTACGTCAGCGCCACATCATCTGCTAACGTCATCCGTTGACTTTGACCAGATATGACCTAACCTATGGCTCAAAACAAAATTCCAATCCACTTGAGGCATTGGATTGGATCAAGTTGGTTCATTGAGATGGTGGGCTGGATGCACATTCCTACTTACGTTTTCAAGAATTTTGTTCATTTTTTTAAGTTAGAACTATAATTAACTAGCCTATCACCCTTTCTATTGCCGAATTATCATGGATGTAAACCAATCGTTTATCCTAAACGTTTACTTATTATAGTTTGTATGGGGCTACATAGACATTCCATGTGCAAGCAAACTTTTAGTAGGTTGTTGACTTTGGAATCCAATGTTCTCGTCTAATTGACAAGTCTTCATTTCAGCCTCTTCATTTCAGTCATTGTTTCAACCTTTTCTTTTTCTTGCTCAACAAAGTTAACAAACACTATTCAATTCTTGGTGGAGGTCTCCACAGGACCGCAGCTAGGCTAGGAAAACCAAATCAGGTGTCATCAAACTAAAAGAAAACTACAAGGAAATTTAGCATAATCTAAGTTAAAGAATTGTAGATAAACTGATAGTGAAAATGAACTAAAAATTGAAGTTTAAACAATTGCATACCCTAAATTAAAGAAATCACATTGGAAGAGCCCAGATTTAAGTTTTTCTTTCTTTTTTGGTGTTGAACCAGCAGGTAGCCCTTATTTAAGTGCTAATATTCGAATTCATGTGCTACATTTACATGATTACAAATTTATTTAATAGATTTAAAAATATTTATAATGTAATAATGACCTTCCTAGGACACTACTGCCCACAAACCCTAATAGAAAAGTTTTATTAGTGAGTTTTCAATAGTAATAAACTTTGTTCAGTCTCTCTATCTGCCACTTCTTCTCTCATGTGTTCGACAATAAGTTAAAGCCAGGAAGAAAAACCAACACCACATGAAGCCACATGATTATTGTATATCCAAGAGCTATATATCACATGGCTGCTAATGTGAGACTCACATTTCCGTGGGTGATATTGAATGTATTACTCTTAGAATGTCCACATTTGTGGTAAAATCTCTATATAATATTCATAGGACCCATTGCTAGCTCCCTTGCCATGCTACTGTCGCTAGTCACAACTAACTAAAACTCATGTCCTTCTGTTTTAGAATAGTTCTAGAATCACAAATTTTTTTATAATTTTTTTGTCAAAATTCTAATGTGACAGACTGTGAATGATTAACCATCATTTACATATGGATCTACTATTTTTTCTTCACCAACCATACTCTACCACGTCATAGTTGTAGCAAAAAGTTGTAAAAAATTTAGTGTTACTAAACTTTTTCTTTGGTTTTTTTTTTTTTTTTTCATATATAAATCTTATGATATGATCAATTAATTACCAATATTTTTTTGGATTAGATCATTGACTGAAGTGTGTAATGCCACATGGTAGGGTCTCACTCACTCTGCTAAAATATCTTTCACAAACAACTGTCCAAGAACCATTTGGCCTGGAACCCTAACTTCGGATCAAAAACCACAACTATCAAATACTGGATTTGAGTTAGCATCCAAAGCTTCCTTAACTCTGGATGTTCAAGCTCCATGGAAAGGCCCGGTTTTGGCCCGGAACTCGATGCTCAACCAACTCAGTAAAGTTCACTTGTGAGACTGCAGATTGTAGCACCGGTCAAGTTGCATGCAATGGAAATGGCGCGATCTCGCCAGCTTCTTTAGTAGAAATCAACATAGCAGCCAATGGTGGGAAGGATTTCTACGATGTTAGCCTTGTAGATGGCTTCAACTTGCCTGTTTCGGTAGCCACAAGAGGCGGCACTGGTGAATGCAAGACCTCAAGCTGTCCAGCCAACGTGAACGCAGTTTGCCCAGCAGAGTTGCAAGTGAAAGGGTCTGATGGGAGCGTGCTTGCTTGCAAGGGCGCTTGTACTGCTTTCAATCAACCACAGTACTGTTGCACTGGTGCATTTAACACCCCTCAAACATGTCCACCCACAAACTATTCTCGTATCTTTGAGCAACAATGTCCTCAAGCTTATAGCTATGCTTATGATGATCAGAACAGCACATTTACCTGCACGGGTTCACTTGACTATGATATCACATTTTGTCCATGAATTATAGAGAGGAATTATGTGTTTCCAAATTTGCAATAAGAAACTAATGTTTCAAGTACTAAGGCACATGTATGTATGTGTCAACAAAATAGTTATTTGAATAAAACATATACTAAATAAATACTGCAAAATTTTACTTTTTTTTGTTGTTGAGAAAAGTGGGGTTGTGCTTTTGAGTTATGAGAATGAAGTTTTTTTGGGCTACACTATCACTTGTTATTCATGTTGTACTAAGATAGGGGATTTTTATTCTTGAGGGTAAGCACACAAATTTAAATTGAATAGTAAATTGCAAATCATACCTCTCAAATTTGGGACCATTATGTTTTTTGCTTCTAATGTTTTAAAGACTAATCTACTCCCCTAATGTTAGGGGGTCATTTTAATTGACAGTCTTGACTGTGCAAATGTGCTTTTTAAGTGTTAACTTACTCAACATATTTTGACTAATTCAAACGTGAATTGATTCTCAAAGAGTTGAACTCTTTGAAAAACCATTTGGTAGAATTTTTTGCCAACTTTCTCAACTTGTTAATTTATGTACAACTTCTGAAGTTGTAAGGTAAGCCAATACAAATAAGCTCTACTCAACAAGCACTAAAGAAAGATTGCTTGGGCTTAGATTTGGTAAGTGACAACTTTGACCATTTCAACATAATAATATCATGTGGAATTTAGGTTAAGATTAGGTAGGATTAAGAATATATATATATATATATATATATATGAATTGGATTCAAATTATACCTGGTGTAACTCTAAGTGATATTACACCATTTAATAACTTATTATTGGATGTGAATTTTGACAAATTTACCGTTAGATTACATTATATTCATATACTCTCCGTGCTTACAAAATTTCACAGTGATCAAAGATCAATAGTCATATTATCAATTAATAATTTAAATTCAAATTTTTGTAGTTTAAAATAATACATAAAAGATAAGTTTATGGATCATATGGTAAATAACATCTGATTGACATAAAAATTTGCATGCATATTAAGTACATACAAAACATGTAATTCAATGATGGGATTCTTATAATATAAATTTAATAACAAGTTATTAGATAGTGTAACACTATTTAGAGTTACATCAGGTGTAACTTAAACTTATATATATATATATATATATTACAGTAATGGTGTGTAAATTGCAAGCCTCCAAAATCTATTTTATATTTAAAGCTCCACTAGAATTTTAATGCATCATATTTTCTTTGAATGGTAGAATATGTAGTTCCATATGCAAATAAAATCGTAATAAATGCTTAATGGTAGAATATATAACATTACATACAAACAAAATTATAATAAAATGCCTATTGATTCTCCAAAATAATAATAATAATAATGCCTATTAATATCTATCATAATTATCATAATTCATAAATATATATATATATATATATATATATATATATATATATTTAAATCATATTATATAATACTTTCATGTGCTTTGCACGGGTTACCAATTAGTTTTTCAAATTTTCAAGATAATTTTATTAGGAATTTTTTTTTTAAAAAAATTATCAATTTTGAAATGCTTGAATTAGATTTTGCAATCTCATCAATAATTTAACAAATAAAAAAATTGCAATAGTCAAGATTTCTTTTTGTTGGAACATTTTAATAATAAAATATTTAATAAATTAATTTGTTGAATTCAATGATAAAAGTGCGAGTTTCATTTGGTTAATGAGTCATAATTGAAGAGCTAGTGTTTTTATAGAAATCCTCAATAAGTAGTGTTTTAGGAACTTTATGGTGGAATTATCTTTAAAAACTCTAAAGAATCTTAAGCTAACTCTTCCTTTTTTTTTAAAGAGGGTTCCAACCTATGGTGTCTGCTTCTAATGATAGTTTTTTATCATCAGTCCAAGATATTAATCGGTTTTTGGTGTAAGCAGGAATTGAACCTTAAATCTCTTATTCAACCATCATTGATTTTACCTGTTGAGTTAATTGAAAACCACTAAGCCAACTCTTCTTTGGTAGTAATAAATAGATGTTAAGTTACAGTTATGAACTATATAATATATGTGTCAAATTTTTATAATGATATATTGGTTGGTATGCATAAATTTAAGGTGATTGTTTTGTTTGTGTTATTTTGCAATATTTATGAATAATTTGAATTTATTTCTTAAAAAATAAAAAAAAATTATTTTTGTATTAAATATATATACATTTAATTTATGCATATTCTTGGATTTTGTTAGGCAATGGTTAAACTAATCCAGGATCGAACCCATTGGTGGGACTCTAGTCGGTGGGTCAGGGCCATGCCCTATTGTGGATTGTGTTCTAGCTATAAGCAATGTGTGTCCATCTAAGGGCATCTTCAGCAAATTCTCCAATTTTTTATATTGTTTGGAGAATGAACAGTGACTTTTACCTTTTAGCTACCAACTTTTAAAAATACACTTTCCAACATATTCTCTATTTCATTTAAATATTATTTTTTCATTCATTCTTTTTTTTTTATCATCACTTAGTCTTCCTATATTCATTCCCAACAATTATATTTTTCCAATGAAAAGTGTTTTATTCACAATATTTTTCGCAATACTTTTACAAGAATCACATCAAAATCTTATGTAAAAAGTTGTTACTAGTTTTAATTTGAACCCACCACTGAAATTAATTTTTTACTCACCAATATTAGTTAATAACAATCTATTACTTAAGATTTATTATTAAAATATTGTGGTAGTATTTCTTAATTGTAATTTCTTATTTTTTATATTATTTTTCCCTTCACACCATCTGTCATCCATACATTTTTTTTTTCTCTTCGTTTTTTCTCATCCACACACGTATTCCACTTCTTTCCTCTATCTACCTTCTTTTCTTTTTCTAGTTTATTCCGGTCATTTCTTCAGCAATCTCCTATCTCTCTCTCTCTCTTTCTCTAGCTCTCTCTCTTTTTACTTTTTCTATTTCTACTTGATTCTAGAACACTCTCTCCCTTTATCTCACACAAACAAATTTTCTCTCATACACACATAGATCACTGGCAAAGAAGTGGAGATCAGCGTTCTACATGGTTTTTTTTTTTTTTTTTTTTGGTTCTAGTTTGATTAGTTTTATTTTATTGTTTAGATTTCATTAGGCTTATGAGAAAGATTGTTTTAGTGTTTCAAATCTTTCGATTGGGTTTTGTGTTTTTGTTTTGATTGTGGGATATTACTGTTGTGATAGAGAAGCACGAGAGAGAAAGAATTAATTTTTTATTCAACTGGGCATTATTTTAAGGGAAAATATTGTTTAGAGAAACTACAATAATTGCTATAGTGTTCTCTACTTGTAGAGAAGCACTGTAGCAACTTCAAAATAAATTTAGAAAAGTTGTGTTTAGAGAACCGGTTGGAGTGTGAACAGTAGTATTTTATCTTGTAAAAAGAGAGATATAGTGACTGTGGGAGATGCTCTAACTTGGTAGCCACAAACAAGGATGAGCAATATATTGGTTATTATAGTGCATGTGATGCATTAAAGGATCCAAAATATTGTAATTGCACTGGGGATTATAGTAGTCCACAAACTTGCCAGCCTAATGAGTACTCAACTAGCTTCAAGAAAATATGCAATCTTGCCCACACCTATCTCCAGGTGATAATCAACCTCCAATTTACAGTTGCAATGGGGAGCAGTGAGTTACAGTATGACCTTTTGTCCCTCATAAATTTGCCTTGTCATTATGATGATAAAGTTAATAATTTCTGGATAAGTTGATAATTGGCACGATAACTTGTACTTGTGGTATGATTCGGAAATTGATTTGTATCAACATACACGGAAGCCAATTTAATAGAATCAACAAATTATTAATGGACCCTTTTTTTTTTTTTAATACAAGATAGAAATTATAGTCTAATCTAATCTAAAAAGTATATATATGTGTGAAGTTCTCATGCTTGCGCAACAATATTGATAAAATTAAGATTTTTCTTCTCCTGCATGAGAGGAGCGTTCTTCTCACTTTAGAGTGAGCATTTCTTACCATTTTTTCTTCCTTCCAAACCACGTGAGGAAGGACATTAGCTGGTTCAAGACAATACATTTCACTCCAAGACTTACATAGACTTCTACAAACACTACCATGGAATCTGAGGTCTTTGAACGCATACAAAATATGACACTTACAACGGATGAAGATGGGGTCATGCCAATCCGCCCAATGTAGAGAGAAAAAGTATTGGAAGAGTTCTCCCTAAGCCTCATAGGAAAGTTTCTCACAACGAAGCCAATTAATATATGCGCAGCCAAGAATTTACTACGATCCATGTGGAAGCTAAGGGATGACTTGAAGATAATTGAAGTGGGGGAAGGGCTACTACAGTTCAAGTTTTCAATGGAAAGCCAATTGATGTGGGTTTGGAACAACGGGCCATGGTGTTTCGACAACCATCTCTTGGCGGTCCGTAGATAGGAGAATGGAATGTCAATGAGGAATGTTATGTTCACAAAACAACCATTTTGGATCCAAGTGTGGGGATTGCCCTTCGACCTTATTAATGAGGAGGTAGGGAGCGATATAGGGCGGAGTATCGGCAAGCTTGTGGAGGTGGACTGCAAAGAATTCACTATGGAGCAATCACGGTTTCTGCGCATACGGGTGGAAGTTCCTTTGAACAAACCTCTCAAGTGTGGTGGACCAGTAATCAGTCCAAAAGGAGAGGAAACTCGAGTGGATTTCCAGTATGAGAGGCCAGTTGGGTGGTGCTTCAACTATGGCCGAATCGGTCATGAGCAAGGTGACTATCCGATACTTGTGAGTGCAGAACATGATGAACGTCCATATGGCGAGTGGCTTAAGGCTAGTTATCGGACAAGAAGCACGGAATCAAGTAAGGAACAACCTCAGGCACGTCAGACTCAAAGGGCAACAACTGCACCTCCTCCACCGTCCGAAACCGGTACGCCCATTGAACCCGATACTCGAAAATCGCCGAGTCATCCCGAAACTAATGGAAGCCCGAGATTCACGGTCTACGATCCATGCCTCACTAAGCCCATTACTGCCTCTAATCTATTACCACAATTGGATAGAATTAAGAGGGCAGTTTCAAGTCCATCACACCTACACCAAACAGATCCCACGTGCCTTAACACCACACTTAATCCATCACAGCTGGAGGTGCCAACAGTTACTGAATTAAACACCCACCAGCCCTAGAATGAAATGAACAATCCCAAGAATCACGGAAATGAATTATTCTCAGTCCCAATAAGATACGGCGCAAACCAAATACTCAACCAAACCCTACTCCCACCCTCACGTGACCAACCAAAAGACCAACAACCCTCACGTGACCAACTAAAAGACCAAAAACCAAATACTCAGAGAAAAAAACCCACTTGACTAGCCAAAACACAAACCAATACCCTACATACAAGCCAAGTGATATTGGGCACAAAAAGTCATAACGAGAGCACTGACCATGGCCATGATGATGCTAAGAGGTTCAAGAGTATGGAGAACACACTACAAACTAAAATATCAATGGTGAAGGCTGAGGCTCAACCCCGCCGAGCACAATGATCGCCTTAAGTTGGAACCATCGGGGGCTTGGGAACTGCCGTGCAGTCGAAGTCCTTGCTAAACTGGTAAGGAAACAAGTTCCCACAATTTTTTTCCTCATGGAAACAAAATTGACTGATAGAGAGATGGAACCGATCAAAGTGGAGTTGGGCTTTCCTTCCATGCTTGCAGTATCATGTGATAGTCGAAAGGGGGGTATAGCACTTTTTTGGAGAACAGATGTGATTGTAGATACACAGACTTACTCACCAAACCATATAGATGTAAGAGTACACACACAAGCATCACCACTGTGGAGATTAACCGAAATATATGGCTATCTGGAGGAACAGCGCAAAGCTGAAACGTGGAGGCTTATGAGACACCTCCATGCTCATGCATCCCTCCCTTGGGTCTGTTTGGGAGACTTCAATGAAATCTTGGCCTCTGATGAGAAGAATGGTGGTGTAGTAGACCGATGGCACCAACGCTTGAGTTCAGACATACACTCCTCCATTGCAGTCTAGTAGACTTGGGGTTGGGGTTCAATGGTTACCGCTATTCTTGGAGAAACGGTAGGGGTGGGGAAGCTTTTGTTGAGGAAAGACTTCACAGGGCAATCGCAACGATAGAATGGTGTGAGATGTTTCCGAGAGCTAAAGTAAGCCACCTATTTGTATCTTACTCTGACCATGATCCTATTTTGGTGGACATGGCCCCACCAAACCAGCCTCGACGTCAGAGACATAAAATCGAGCGGTTTGAGGAAAAATGGGTAGCACATACAAAAAGTGAATCTATTATTTGAAGCTCATGGACTCACCAAAGGCCAGTAGGCAACCCCATGTTCTACCTATTTGAAAAAATTAAAAGGTGTAGAATGGACCTCATTGCATGGATCAAAAGTTCCTTTAGGAACACTAGAAATCGGTTGGAGGCAAAACAACAAGAATTGCATGCTTTGATGGAAGCTGGTTGTGGGGGGAATGTAGAGAGAATACATGAAGTGAAGAGGGAGATAAATGAATTCCTACACCGTGAAGAAGTATTTTGGAGGCAAGGATCGAGGTCTATATGGCTACCAGCAGGGGATAAAAATACAAAGTTTTTCCACCAAAGAGCGAGCCAAAGATGAAAGAAGAACAATATGGATGGGCTGTATGAAAGGGAAGGAGAGTGGCACACAGATAAGGATAAGATAGCCACTATAGCAGAGGAGTATTACAAACAACTCTGCACTTCTTCCAATTCACTAGATATGGAGAGGTGATTGATTTAGTGGACCGGGTAGTGACAGAGGACATGGCCCAAGATTTGATTCACCCTTACACAGTGGACAAGGTAAAAACCGCACTTTTCCAGATGCACCCATCCAAAGCACCGAGACCTGATGGTATGTCACCCTTCTTTTTTCAAAAATTTTGGCATATTGTAGGACATGATGTAACTACTGCTATATTATCTGTTTTATGCTCAGGGAAATGTCTAAAAGAAATGAACTATACACATATTTTACTCATCCCAAAAAAAAATGAGCCAGAATACATTACAGAGTTTCGACCCATTAGCTTGGGTAATATTTGTATCACGGATTATATCTAAGGTGCTGGCCAACCAATTAAAACCAATATTACCTAATGTAATTTCTGACTCACAGAGTGCTTTTGTGCCTGGTAAAATCATTACAGATAATACTATAGTTGCTTTTGAAATGCTCCACCGTATGAGAAACAAGACCAAAGGAAGAAAGGGGCACATGGTGATGAAACTTGACATCAGTAAGGCATATGATAGGGTGGAGTGGGAGTTCCTCCAATGGATAATGCAAAAGATTAGCCTCCCTGATTAGTGGGTCAACCTAGCCATGGAAACTATGCGCATCGCATCATACTCAACCTTCATTACTGGCGAACCAAGAGGCTTTTTCACACCAACCCGTGGAATCAAGCAAGGGGACCCTTTGTCTCCTTACCTATTCCTGCTATGTGCAGAAGGGCTCTCCTCCTTCAAACGGCGAGCGGTAGATAGCCAGCTTTTGAAAGGAGTGGTGTCATGCCATGAAGGAGTAAGGGTTTCACACTTACTATTTGCTGATGACAATCTCCTATTTTGTGAGGCAACAATTGAAGAATGCCGAAATTTGCTAAACATACTAGTAATGTATGAGAGAGCATTAGGTCAAGCTATCAATAGACAAAAAACAACACTCTTCTTCAACCCGAACACAAAAAAACTGGTGAAGCTAGCTATTGGAAACATGCTTGGTGCTCAAATCATGACAAGCTGTGAGAAGTATCTTGGTTTACCAATGGTGGGAGGCAAGTCCAAGGTGAGCACTTTCAGGGAGGTGTAGGAGTGAGTAACAAAAAAAGTGATGGGATGGAAGGAAGAAAATATCTCCAAGGCCGGTAAGGTGGTCTTCATCAAGACAGTGACACAAGCTATCCCAACTTACTCCATGAGCATGTTCAAAATCCCTAAAAGGATCTGTGATGACATTAACTCGGTATTAGCAAAATATTGGTAGAGCCAAACTCGAGATGAGAAAAAATTTCACTGGATCAAATGGAGTAAATTGTGCAACCCGAAAGATAAAGGTGGGATGGAGTTTAGAGATATTCCTGCCTTCAATCTTGCTATGCTAGCCAAACAAGCATGGTGTTTGATTCAACGAGGCCATTCCTTATTTTTCAGAATATACAAGGCTCGCTATTTTCCTACGTGCTCCTTCATGGAAGTTGGTTTGGGCTCCAACCCATCATATGTATAGCGCAGTTTGCTAGAAGCAAGGGATTTGATTAAAGCAGCTACAGTTTGAAAGGTAGGTGATGGGAAAAGTATCAAACTAGAGGACCACAGGTGGCTACCTCACCACCCTAAATTCCAACCCAATGCAAATATGAGTTTAAGGGTGAGTGACCTCTTTGACCCATGCACGAAGCAGTGGCACACACATGTCCTTCACATGAATTTCATGCAATCTACTGTGGAGGACATTAAACGGATCAATCTCAGGGACACACACACCAAGGATGAACTTCTCTGGAAGGAAAATAAGAAAGGCATTTTCTCGGTTAAAACGGCGTACCAAGTTGCGATCGCCAACAACAACAGGAACAAGAGGAGCATTCATCAACTCAGGATGTTAGGAGGATGTGGAATCGTATATGGCAGCTACACATACCCCCTAAGGTACGGAACTTTGTTTGGCGGGCATGCTCCAATATACTCCCTACCCGCACAAATCTCTGTCGTAAAAAGGTGCCATTGGACCTAGTCTATGAAATATGTCAGAAACAGAATGAGACAGTGGCCCATGCATTTTGGAGTTGTCCTATGGCTAGGAATGTGTGGGCGCTGATGGCAAGCAAACTACAGAAGCGTAGCTCAGAGATGGAAGACATCTACATTCTGGTGCGAGAATTAATGGTTGTGCTCTCGACAAAGGAACTGGAGGTATGGGCTATGGTTTCCTGTTCCATATGGAATGCTAGGAATAGGTGTCTTTTTTACAAAAAACAAGTTCAACCTTGCTAGATACTGAGAAGTGCAGAGACATTGTTACAAGACTACTAGCGACTCTGTCAATGACTATGTACGATGGAGAAACAACGCCTACGGAAATGTCTTGGAGTTTAGATAAATACTTTAAGCCTAAATTGTATTTGTTGAGGTCTGCACGTGACCATGGTGCTTGTTTTAGTTAGGGGACATGTAGCTGCATGCATTGGCCCACGTATCCCCCACTAGTGTACTCTGGTGGATGGTTATGTAATACTTACTGTGATACCCCAATTTGATTGATTGTGTGATGTGTGTGGGTGTGTGATGAGTCCCACATCGGGTATTTACTGGGTAGATCTGGGCTTTGTTAACAACTACAAGGAGTCTTAATTGTGACTAGTCCTTTTGAGGTATAGCGTAATGTAGCTAGCGCTTTTCCTTGGGTCGTTACATATGATATCAGAGCTGGCCCGGTAACCCCGTGTGGGCTTAGAGACACTACCCCACAAAGTGGGCCCTAACGAGGACGTTAGGGATTTAAGTGGGGGAGATTGTGATACCCCAATTTGATTGATTGTGTGATGTGTGTGGGTGTGTGATGAGTCCCACATCGGGTATTTACTGGGTAGATCTGGGCTTTGTTAACAACTATAAGGAGTCTTAATTGTGACTAATCCTTTTGAGGTATAGCGCAAATGTGGCTAGCGCTTTTCCTTGGGTCGTTACACTTACACTAATAGCTTTGAATAAAATTTTATCATTTACGTTCAAAAAAAAATACGTGTGAAGTTCTCTCTTAGAAACTTCAACTTCAGCTCTTGCCCACCATAAGAACTATGTATTTGTGGAGACACCATCATGCTAAGGGTGCGTGGTGGTCCCATCATTCTTTTCTAAAATTAATGAATTTGTTTCAATTATATGCAGAAGCATAAAATCAATGAAATTAATCCTTCCAAATAGAATCTATTAATTTGTATACGTGATGATAATGGATTGAGATCCGATGCAATATTGCTATTGCACCATGCAATTAACTCTTAGTTATGAGAGAAAAATTAAAAAACCAATTGCAGTCTCACGCGATATGTGGGAATAACTAATTATTTTGTATTATAATATAATGTATAGTGTTTTCTCTAAAAAATTTTGATGATAATTTGTTCTCCCTAAAAATTAAACAATTTCAATTCAATCCAATTAGGTCTACTTTGGTCTAATTTGATCCACTTGATCAGTTTTTGTTCCTTTTCAGTCCATTTTAGACTAATTAAGCCTTAAATTGATTATTTTTGTAGGTTTTCTTTTTAAGTTTAGCTCATAATTTTTTTTTTCTTAATTTTTGGGTTGAAAGTATGAAATTTTATTATGTTTGGGCTAAACTATTTAGTTTTTAGTTAAAAAATACAAAGAAAATACTAAAATAAACACTAGAAATTAGAAAAACTAGTCGCTAACCCGTGCGATGCACAGGATAATTAAACAAAATTTATATACATTCACTTTTATTGGTACAATCATTTGAAAATAATTCTAACTAATACCCAAATGTAAGAGACACATTGACTTACTATTTAAAGTAGCATTCTGAAGAATTTACACATATTGTGTAACTGAGCCTTAATTTCTCATCAACAATAAAAACATGGAAATTCAAAACATGGAAAGAAAATAAAAATTACAACAATTAATTCCATTATCTTTCATGCTATACTTTGTAATTGTACGGAATTAAGTCAACTCAATTTAAGTAGTAGTAATAAAATTGGCTTCTACTATTCTCTATTCTATAGAAATATGAACATATTGGATTTTTCAAACAATTACCGGTATTGCAGTAAAATGATTTATTATTGAAAATAAGAAACAAAGAAAATCTGTCTATAGTTTAAGAAACACAATATACTAAAATTAAATAGATAAAATTTTCGGAGGACAAAATATTATAGATAATTTTAGAAACAGATTATACACTTAAAAGTTTAGTAATTTATAGCACTTATTCCCCACTATTAGTATACAGACACCAAATGCGATCGTCGTAACCCTTTGAAAGAACCTTCCCCAATTGGACCCTATCAAAAAAAAAAAAAAAAAAACACCCAATTAACAAAATTGATCCAAAAGGGTCTAAAAAGCACACAAAATCAATTCAAAAAACAAAAATATGAGACAAAGTAATTACTTTCCGCTACCAATGAAATTGTCTTTTGTATTGACGTTCTAAACTGCAACACTTATCTCTTTAAGGCCTTCAATTAACGAAAACACAAACTTCTCTTAGAATACCGGAATATTATGACCATCTATATACACACACACAAAACAAAATCAGCATAACTCACTATAACTCTATAGAACCTCAAAAATATAAAGAGAAATTAAAGGGGTTGAATTTGATATTTACGTTTGGAGAGAGAGAGTTTGCAGAAACTGTGGCTTTATATTCCTTAACTTGAGAGAGAGTAAGGTTGCTAGGGTTTTGAGGTGTTATAATGTTTTTATGTAAGGTTGCTAGAGTTTTGAGGTGTTATAATGTTTTTGTTTTTATTTTTTATTTTTTAAATATTGTGCTGATGTGAAAAATTGTGGTGCCAGCAGAGGCTTCGGTTTTATATATATATAGATGAGCCTTAAATGCAATAATAATGACAAATATTCAAAATTCTTATTTGGTCCATATTGGTTCTATTCGGTCCATTCTATCCCTCTTTAGTCCAATTTGATCCTATTCAGTCCTATTTAAGCCACTGCGGTATGCAGCAATGCTTTTTAAGCCAAAAATCTGATTAGCAACTGTAACACAAATACAAGGAAACCAACTAAAGCAAGCTTCATTTATAATACTAGTAAGGACAAGATAACAAAAAGAAATCAGTGACAAGCTGAAAGTATATGACTTCAACTTTCCCAGATAAGTTTCAGTGAAAGCGTCCAATGTCCAATCACCTCCATCTAGAAACTCCTAAAATTTTTTAAAAAATAAATAAATTACAAACTATAAAAAAAATTAAATTCAATGTCCAAGCACCTATTGCTTTAAATTAACCAGTTTATACTAGCAGAGAGTAAGGGATGCTAAATCAATAATACGAAAATAATAGTAAAAGAAAAAAGCAAACAGCAAACAGTTTTTTCTTTTTTTTTTTTTGGTTAAGATGGATCTTTATTGAACTAAAAAGCCATTAAAGGCATAGTATTGGCTACACGCCTTACATAATACAGACCAGTAGCATCTTCATTAACAAAATCTACAATATCAGGGGTAAGGGGATTAAGCAAAATAGCAAAATCTTCTTGCTGCATGCATCACTCCTTTGCCAATCCATCAGCTACCCTGTTTGCTTCCCGGTAGGTGTGACTCGCCCTAGTTTGTTGGAACCTGCTAAGGAGGTACCTACAATCATTCAAGAGAGAGGAATAGTCCTTGTTAGTGACTGAATTAGATAGAACTAGGTCTACCACCACTTTTGCATCGAGTTCAACTTCCAAGCAGACAACTTCCAATTGTAATGCAAGCTGTAGCCCATCCCGTAATGCCCAAAATTCAGCTATAACACTTGTAGTGAATCCTATATTACAAGTGTAACCTCTGATCTAGGCACCTCTATGATCTCGAATTAATCCTCCACCCCCTGCTCTCCCCGAATTTCCCAACGAAGCTCCATCTGAATTTAACTTACACCATCCTTCCATTGGTCTATTCCATTTGACATGGGAGTACCTTACTTGTATGGTTCTAAATGATTTCCCCACATAGTACACGTATTCAATGGCTTGCTTCAGACTTAAGTCATGAAGTTTCGGGTTTAGAGTAGTGTTTTCAAACACTACCATGTTCCTATGTTTCCAGAGTGACCAAACAGCAAAAGTGAACACTGTCTTCCACGGACAACCTTTCACCTTGATCAACAGGTTGCACATATAGTTGGTTTCAAGCCATTTAAGAATATCAAAACTAAAGATGGATTTCAAATCAGATGGCACACCAATTTTTCTCCAAAAAGCCACTACAAAGGGGCAATCCCTCAACATATGAATTATAGTTTCTGCATCAGAGTTGCATAGAGGGCACACAACTTCACATTCAATTCCTCTTGATGCAATTACCTCCCTAACTGGTACACTATTATGATGACATAGACAGAGAAAGTGACAAATCCTTGGTAGCGAGTCAATTTTCTAGATCCAACTCCCTTTGAAACCATCACTACACTCTTCCTGAGGTCTTGCCAAAGTGTACGCTGATGCCACAGTGAACTCCCCATCCTTTGAGGCTTTCCAGTTCATAGAGTCCCCTTTCACCCCATATAGCTGAATGGGTGTGGTAAGGATTCTTCCTTTTATACATGGTAGCAGATCAAAAGAAATGGCATTCCACAACCATTCTCCTCCTTATCTCATCTCTTCAATAGAGAGTTCTTGCTCTTTCTGGCGGAAAGGTCCCTGAATTAGCTCTCTAATTGATTTGCCCTTGACCCAATTATCAGACCAAAATTTTGGCTTGGAGTTACTCCCTACAATCCATCTTATTCCCTTCATGAAAACCGAGAATCCCTATTTAATTTCTTTCCAGTTAACAGAACAAGGAAGTTTGTCCAGGTCCTTGGCATTTTTTCTAGCTTGGGTGCAATACTTGTTCAGTAAAACTCTTGACCACAAGGAGTCATGTTCATGGTACATTCTCCTGTTTAATTTAGCTAGAAGGGCTATATTATTTGCCTTTGCTGCCTGAATGCCAAGTCCTCCTTCCTCTTTAGTTTTGATAATTTTACTCCACCCCACCATATGCATCTTCTTTTTTTCTTGCGTGGTGCCCCATAGAAAATCCCTACTAATCTCGTCAATCTTTTCACATAGATGGGAGGGAAGCGCAGCACCTTGCATAACGTAGTTCGAGATGGCGGACAAGATTGATTTAACTAATATTTTCCTTCTGGCAAAAGATAAAAGCTGGGCTTTCCAACCAGCCAGCTTTTTAATGACCCTCTCAGCAACAAATTTAAACTGATTCTAATCTGAACCCTTATGCTTCAAGGGGAATCCCAGGTACTTCCCCAAGTTGTTGGTGGCTTGGATGTTTAAGTTTTCACAAATCTTAGATTTTAGACTAACTTCCACATTATGAGAGAAGTATATCAGAGACTTATCTGAGCTGACTTTCTACCCAGACTCACTGCAAAACAGATCCAGCACCTCCTTTATGGCTTCACTCCCTTCCTCATTAGCCTTCGCGAAAAATATTAAGTCATCCGCAAAAAATAGGTGTGATATCTCTAAATTTCCTCTGGAAGCCTTAATTGGGGCCCAATCCCCTTCAATGCATTCCTTATCAATGAGGCTTCCAAGGTATTCCATGCAAAGAATAAACAGATATGGGGACAACGAGTCTCCCTATCAGATGCCCTTTGAGGATTTGAAGGAGTCCATCATGCTTCCATTAAATAGGATAGAAATACTTGTTGAGGACACGCAGCTCATTATTAAAGTGATCAACTTGCTAGGAAAATGATAAGCTTGGAGGACTTTATGTATAAAATTCCATTCAAGCCGATCATAGGCCTTCTCCAAATCCCTTATGATCGCCATGTACCCCTCTTTCCCCCCTTTTGTTGTCAATAGAGTGGATCAGTTCTTGTGCAATTATAATATTGTCTAGACCTCTCCTGTCAAGAAAAAATGCAGTCTAAACCGGAGAGATAAGTTTGTTGAGAAGAGGACGAATCCTTCCCACAACACTCTTTGTAACAACCTTATACACAAAGTTACATAGGCTGATGGGTTTGTAACTTCCAAGTGTCTCTGGATGCTGACATTTAGGAATAAGCGAGATTAATGTTCTATTTAAGTAGTCAAGCATAGACCCTGAAGCAAAAATCCTCTTAATCTCCATACACACTGATTCTTTGACATCATGCCAAAAATACTGAAAAAAGCCTACATGAAGACCGCCAGTCCCCGGGGCTTTAAAGGCCTTAAAAGCCTACAGCCTAGCTCTGATTTCTTCCTCCGAAATTTGTTGACTAAGTCTGTTTTTCCTCTTCAGTCAAGAGGCATCTAGAGAAATGGCTGACCTCTGAAGAGAGAGTAGAGTAATTCAGCTTAGTCGAGAATAGCTTTTTATATCCAGTCAAAATAAACTCCTTAACTCCCTCTTCCTCCATGATCCACTCCCCATTTTTGTCTTTAATGCACCTAATTTTATTTCTATTCCTTCTCACCACAGTTGAAACGTGAAAGAAGGATGTGTTCCTATCCCCAAATGAAGCCCAATTTAGATGGGACTTAGGTGCCCAATACTCCTCCTCTTGAAGCGTAATGAGGTTGTAATCTTCAATCAGTTGCTTCTCAAGTTGTAAAAGGAAATCACTAGGATTAATTGCTAATGCTTTTTGTGCTCCATTTAGTCTCGCAAGCACTTTCCTTTTTCTGGCAAAAAGGTTACCAAAAACATTAACATTCCAATGCTTGGCTTTCCTTGTAAAAACAGAAATTGCATTATTGAGTGAAGGCTCCCTATCCCATGAATCTTTAACTACACTGGGAAATTCAGGATGCAGCAGCCACATTGACTGAAATCTAAACGGTTTGTTCCTCATCTCAGCAGGTGGTTTAGCAAGCTCCAGTAAAACAGGATAATGATCAGAAAAAACCCTGGGTAGATGCATTACTGAAGCCTCTGGAAAAAGAATTCTCCAAGAGGGGTTAGCAAAGCATCTGTCAATTCTTTCCAGAATTAAATCTATCAACTGTCTCCAGTTTGACCAGGTGTATTTTTGCCTAGAGAAGCCTAAATCCAGAAGATTGCAAGTATCTAAACAATCTTTAAAATTCAAGGCTCTGTTGAGATTAATGCTTCTGCCCCAAAACTTGTCCTCACCAGTAAGAATCTCATTAAAATCTCCTAAAAGCAACCACGGCAAATTGTGTAATTGAGCTACTTGTGACAGATTAGACCAAAGAATTTTCCTTTCAACTATACAAGGACTAGCATATATAGATGATAAAAGCCAGGAAAGGTTATTAGAGCATACCTTCACAGTTGCGTGAATTTCCTGATTTGTGGAGGAGAGCACTGAAATGTCCACCTCATCCTTCTTCCAGCGTAGCCATAAGCCTCCAGCGTATCCTATTGTATCAGCCACAAAAGACCCATCAAAAGGAAGGTCTTCAATAATCTTCCTAGCTTTATCTCCCCCAACTCTTGTTTCAGTGATCACCATTATCACAGGAAAGTGATTCACCATCATTTCCAGAACTCTTCTCTTGAAATCTGGATTTAAAGCACCTCTGCAGTTCCACAAAAGAACATTCATTTTGACAAATCCTCCATTTAGAACCTCTACTTGGTTAGGCATCATCCTTACTGTCTCCATCATGCTCCATCCGTCGCCTCAATATCTCCTTGGAAGCTACCCAATTCGGCATCCACACCATCAGGTACTTCAGTATACCCACTATGTCCTCTCTGCAACACGCTAGGAGGTCGCACCTTTGCACTGAGGTTAGGAGTTGAAACAGCTTCATCGTTGAAAAATTCCCCATGTGGGACGACACTGCCCTTCTGATATCTACCACTTTCCTCTCCTGAACCAACCACCCGAATTCGTCCAAGTGAGGCACCACCAATGGCCTCCTTTGCTTGTTCAAGGTCTCTGCATCTTCCTCCATAATCAGGGGGATATCTGAAAGGAACTTCCACCATTGATTGGGAGTTGTTCCCCACGCTGGATGCTCCAAGGCAAGGTCTCCCTCCCTTAGACTGGTCTGAGTGATGGGAAACAAATTCTTCCAAGCCTTCTTTAAATCCTCCTCGAGCCACCCCATGATATCCGTCGTGGAAGCTCGGATTTGCACTATAATTTCGTCTGGTATGGGTATTACTTGATTCCGGTGCTTCATTGCCCACCCTGTCCGAAGTAGAGTTTGGGGTACCAATTAATGAATCTCCATTCTTAGAGCTCACTAGGTAGTCAGAAGCTCTTCGTGTTGTAGTTGCTTTTCTCCCTGTGTTTTGACTAGCTCTTTTGAAAGCTTTTGTCTTTTTGGCTTTGGCAAGCTTCTTGTCCGTTGAAGGCTTAGAGTAGCTAGTAGCCATCACATCAGCCCCACTCTTCTCACTGCTCAAAGCTGCAGCGCATACATCCATCTGTTCCCCAAGATTATCTAACGTGTCCTTTTGCGTGTGCAAAACAATTTCCTTTCTAATCACCTCGGCTTGCCCACCATCTTTCTCTATATTGGAGTTAATTTTAGAGTTGTTCACGTGATTGTCAGAGGCATTGGGACCCAACCCTTGACTTGCTTTTGTCAAATTGCTTTTCACTAACTTTTCTCCTTGCTGGCTAGGAGTATTAGTTTCACGTGCTCGTCTATTTCGGACTATATGCTTTTTCCTCGTTACTAACATCCACGCACCAAAATTGGGATCTAGTTTCTCAACCACCTGATTGCTCCTTTGCATGGAACTAGTTTCTCCAACCTCCTTAACTTCCATAACCTTCGGTTTCACCATGTAGCTACAGGTCTCTTGCTTATGGCCAAGCCTACCACAACAAAAGCATAAGAGCATTCTCATCAGCTCTCTAAAAAAAATGTCATTTTAACACACCAAAAACCCACTTTATCATTTTAACACATCATTTGACAACATATCATTTATCAGATGTTCTATACTTCAATTCTATACATTAAAATAATATTTACTTCACATTAAAATAATATATTACCTCCTCCTCCCTATCCCTATCACTATCATCATCATCATCATCACCACCAACGGCTGCCCCCCGGCACAAACACCGACGGCCACCACCGGCGCCTCAAAAAAAAAAAAAAACACAACTAGATAGATCGGCACAAACCCAAACCCACAACCGGTACAAACCCACATCCACCACCGGCACAAACACACATCCGCCAATGCCGCCTAAAAAAAATAAAAAATAAAAAATAAATAAAAATAAATAAATAAACACAACCAGAAAGATCAGCACAAACCCAAACCCACATCCACCACCGGCACAAACACACATCCGCCAATGCCGCCTAAAAAAAAAATAAAAAATAAATAAATAAATAAACACAACCAGAAAGATCAACACAAACCCAAACCCACATCCACCACCGGCACAAACCCACATCCACCACTGGCACAAACCCACATCCTCCAATGCCACCTCACCAAAAAAAAAAAAAAAAAAAAAAAAAAAAAACACAACCAGAGAGAACGGCACAAACCCAAACCCAAACCCACCACGGGCACAAATCCACATCCATCACCGACAAAAACCCACATCCACCAAATTAAACAAACCACATCCCAAATCCACCAAATCAATTATAAAATTAATTACAATTTACACTAAAATCATAAATTGAATCGGCACAAACCCATTTTTTTTTTCTCTCCTCCTTCAGTGTTTGTTAACTTTCAAGAGCGACAATCAGATCAGGACAACCGTCTTCGTCACCGTCGCTGATGGAAGTTTTCACTTCTGGCCATCGTGTCCTTCACACTGGAGTTCCTATTCGTCGCAAAATGGGTCAGTGATCAGTGGCAAGCCTGGGCGGTCTCTGTCTCTCGACGTGGTGAGATTGGTGTGGCAAGATGGCTTGGCGAGATGGCGTGGCGAGAATGCCAAACAGAGAGAGAGAGAGAGAGAGAGAGAGAGAGAGAGAGATGGGTTGCAGAAGGAGAGCCGGAGAGAGAAATAATGGAGGAGAGAGAAAAAATGAATTAAATAAAGCCAAACAATAATGGCATTGATGTCCGTACCGTCTCATATTTGAGACAGTACTGTAAACATGTTCCAAATTTTTTGAGATTTAGAATGGCTGATGAGGGCTTGTTTTTGTGTTTGGTGTGTCAAATGTGCCAAATATTTGGCATTTGGCACATTTGACACACCTGATGGGAGTGCTCTATTGAGCCAATGCCCTCATACACTACCTTCTGCTTTAATCTGCCCACTCTCACAATGTTAATAAGAGGTTTCTCCAGATCAACTTGGACACATAATTTGGCATAGCTTCCTCTAGTACCAGTGGCTGTAAAAGAATCAATTCTTAACACTGGACCTATTGCCCTACCAATATCCTCTAAGACTACTAAATCATCAAATTCTATAGGAAGCTCTGGGAGTCTAACCCACACTGCTACAGATGAGAGAGCAGCCTCTGAAGCTTTGAAATAAGGCTCCCACGGCTTAATAGCTAAGAAGTGTTCTCCCACAAACCACGGACCTCCTTTCAACACCTTGTCATAGTCATCATCACTACTGAACTTGATAAGGAAGTAGTCTTTTTCTAAATTTACACAATCCATTCTTGCCAATGGCTTCCATAAATTAAAGTATTGATCTTGAAAGTGAGGTAGTTGAAATCCACTGTTCTACCATACACTTTCACTATCAAAGCTTTGGACCATGGCTCCCTTATCCTAGCCTTCGTTTCTTTTGAAAGTTCAACATTAGCCATGCCCTCTGTGAGGTCTTCAAGCTCATCATCCGAGTCATCTTCTTCTTCCCTAGTCTCTATGAACTGGAAGGCTTTAACATATGCTCCTGGTATTTCTCCAACCAAGCTGTCTCTGTAGCTAACTACCTTACGGGGCTGGGAGAAGGCCGTTTGTCCACTGTTATCCTTGAACTTCTTCACACTCCTGTTCAGTTCTTCCTCTTCCTCGCTAAAACTCTGTTTCCCAGACATTATCTCCATCACACTCATACTCTCACAACAGTTGATAAATGAAGAACATATATAACTACATGAAACTCAACTTAATATAGTAGAAATTTTTTTCAGAAACTTAGTCTAAAGAAATAAAAAAATATTAGGTCATTGTTAGATACTACATCAAGATTGAAAAAAAAGTAAATGCCGATCATCAATGTCTCATTGACACAGACATAGAGGTATAATCTACTATGCACAAGATATAGAAGATAGTAGCTAGAGAGAAAGGTATATAAAAATTATTGGGACAACTGACCATAATGAAAAGATAGAAGTGTAACTCAAATAGCATATTACAAAAGGTATAATATACAAATCGTTTCTGATTCAATCATTTTACAATGATTGAGAAAAAATGTTGTAGAAAAAACAAACGGTGAGATCACTATACAAGTAACTGTCAAAAAAGTCCTCAACTCTTTTATTGTCAAAAAGGAAAAATGTAAGCATAATATGCTTTATTCCTTTTGGGATGGAGTTGGACATCGAGATGAAACTTATGACCAAATAAATAATGAGACAAAGTCCAAGAGTCAAAGAACAACTTTAAAGCATTCATTTAGTCATTCACTAAAACAGAACATAATGTACATGCATTTACAATTTTTTAAATGCTCAAAATGATTGAATCAAAAGCTATGTAAGCATATTATTTCATCAAGAATCTTCTCGGCCAAACGTTCAATTCTAAATATTCTACCAACGACTGGGGCCAAACTTTTATTATGCCACTCTATGTCATGCTTCTTGACAAACTCTATCCCATCGTCGATGAGTATGGCAGAGATTCTTGCAGCTTCGAAGCATGTTCAGCTAATGGACTGTAATCCAGAGAGTCTGCGGTATTCTTCAACCCCGTGCAAGGATAACTCAGATCCATACAGTTCAGCGATATGCCTTAAATTTCTCTGCCAAACACAGTGCAATGCAATGCAATGTAGTTAGAATGGAAGCTCAATAACCAAAATTTTTAGTTCTCAAGTATCATGCAGTTACAAGTAATCGTATTATATATGTGTGCGTGAGTGCGCCTACGTGGGATAGTTTACTTTTATTGGTTTATTTTGCTTAAAAAATAAGGGTAACAGTACAGTTGTATCTAGAAAAAAAATGAGGTTTACAAAAGTTGAACATAAGATATACCAAACATGCTTATATATAATTGCATTATTGCATAGTTGTGGCAATAAGACAGCCAACTTGAGAACATCCGAAGCACCTCTAAGTACTGTGTATTGGACAAAATGAGCTTCTGTCCTTTTTGGAAAAATTAATTAGCCTTTTACCCTTCTTCCCAAACTAAATAGGGAAATGCCCCTCTTTTAAAAATCGAGTTTTTTAAAATTGATTTAAGCCCTATAGTGACATTTTCAAAGATTTATAATGACGTTTATAAGGACCTATAGTAGCGTTTTGTAACTTGATATCCATGAAATCGAGTTATAGGCAATTTTAAAATTGCATATAACTCGATTTCATTGATATCAAATTACAAAACGCCACTATAGGTCCTTAAAAATGTCACTATAGAGTTTCAGAATTTTTTTTTTTTTTTTAAACTCGATTTTGAGAAACTCGATTTTCAAAAGAGGGACATTTTCCTATTTAGTTTGAGAAAAAGGATAAAAGGCTAATTAATTTTTCCAAAAATGGCAGAAACCCATTTTGTCCCTGTGCATTTGCATTTATTGTTGATATTGCAACTCCGATTTGAACAAATTTAGCTGAATGTTTGTAAGTGCAAATCTTACAAAATAATTTCATTTCGTGTCTATTTACCAACAGCTTCTTCGTTTAGTTTTATAGCTTATTTGCTTATTACTTTTTTTTTTAAGTCTCACTTTTTTTAGTTATCCATACTTTAACCTACTCTTGTCAAAAAGCGAAAAGCCAAATAACCGTACCATACCCCCACCTGTTATTTCCACAAGCATGTGATACACAATTGGAGTACTACCACAAAAATCATAAACCAATTTTTTTCTAAGCTTACAAACTAAGTAACACAGATTGAAACAGAGAGGGCAAAGGACGTAATAATAATTGACGGCATTAAAAAAAAATTACAAACGAATTATTGCTACTATGACCCAGTACTTGCCTATTACATGTAGTTGCCGCTTGCCAGAGATAGGTCATTATCATGTTATCCTCTACTCACAAGTCACAACACTATTTTAATTACTTTTTAGTTATTACTTATATGAGTCATGGCTATATCTTTTTGGTTTTGGTTTTTTATTTTATTTCCTTTGTATAGATAACTCATTAGATCGTTTGCATAAATCAAAGAGAGAATAATTACACGGTACATGTACCTTGTTTTATATATTTACACGGTACATGTACCTTGTTTTATATATATATATATATATATATATATAGATATATATATATATATTTTTTATTTAGGAGAAAGAAAATTCTTCTTTTACATTACACGGTACAACATAAATTTATATTATAAACACATAAAATATTATAAATGTTGTACACACTCTCAAAAATGGGTAAATATTGTACACTTTTTGTAAATATGTACAATATTTACCACTTTTTACATTACAACTTACAAGTACAATAATGTGAACTTTTTTTTTTTTTGAGAAGAATAATGTGAATCTATATATATATATATATATATATATATATATACACACACACCAAAACACCTAATTAATTAGACCGTTGCAGCTTTTCAATTAGTTGTTAGTATAACTAATTCCACTAATCACAGCAACAACTAATTAATGATCACCATTACAGCTTCTCATGCTCCTCGTGGCTCGTGTGCACCACTTAAACCTATTTTAGTGTTACGAGTCTTACCCGTACCCCAAAAAAAAAAAAGTGTTACGAGTCTTACCACATCGTTTCTCTTTATTTATTTTTCCTTCTACACAGGTCAAAATATAATTTTGAGAACGTTTGGGTTTAACTTATAATTTTAAGAAAGACTGGGGTTAAAATGTAATTTACTTTATGAAAAAGTGATTTCGATAAGTTTTGTGGTTAATAAATAATTATGAGAAAGTTTGGGAGTCAAATTGTAATTTCAGAGAATATGATGGCATTTTCGTTATTTTGGGGAAGTCTAACGAAACCCCATGGGCTTTCTGCTTGAATGTAAATTTTGGGTTGATTTTGCATGGCCATTTTCTTTTTTACAGTGTGATTTTCAGATTGGGCTTTTTGGTTTTTATTGGGTTTAAAGTGTTTTCGGAAAAAAACAGAGGTTGTTAGATGGGCTCTTCTGCTTGGGCCTAGACTTTAAAGGGAGTTTGGATTTTTTTTTTTTTTTTTTAATGAAAAAGCTTTGTTAAGAGACTCAACGTGAAACACGAATCATGCGACTCGATTACAAAAACTACAAACAAAGTCAAACCAACCGAGTAGCGAGTAAAAACCACCTTAAACTAAAAGGCCAAAAATAATAATAATAGTAATATACTAGAAGAGTGAGCGTGTTATAGTGTGTGTGTGTGTTTGTTTGTTTATGGTACCTTGAAGGAGAGGGAGTGAGGCGCGAAAGATAACGCGTCACCTTCAACTTCAGAGAAACAACGGATGAAAGGAAAGGTGGAATCCAAAGCGACGATGTTGTGAGCGTGGCCGTCCACTAGTTCTACTTCTTCTATGGCTTCCCTTGGCTATCTGAAATCCATTTCTCTCTCTCTCTCTGTGTTTTCTAATACTTGTTCTGAACTACTTATTAGCGTGAGAGAACGGGATAAATTGATTTTTAGCATAAAAAATACTTGAATGGCCGGCTCTACATTCAGACGGGGTCATCAAATACTTTGTTAAAAAAATATATTTATATATAATTTTTTTTTTTTTTTTAGGTTAGTTTTGATCCTCTAAAATAAAAGATCTGTTTGGTATCGTGATTTGAACATCATTTTTCGTGTTAGAGATATATTAGCCCATTAACATAGGCCCAAGCTTAATTCTACTTTGTGTGCAAGCCAAGTCTCCTACTTGTACTAGAAGTCTATTAGTCTAGGGTTTAGTCTACTATATATACACATGTTATGATTCATTGTAACACTGGATTTGTACTACACTTTAATATATTATTGATGTAGCCCTTTAGGGTTTCTTCCGTGGATGTAGGCCATTAGGTTGAACCACGTAACCCTCATGTGTTATTGTGTTTTATACTTTATGCTTTCGCTTCCGCATCTATACTAGCATATTCAACATAGTGTATCAATGCTAATATTTAACATTTCGTTATTTAAATAACACAACACGTATCTCTAAAATATTTTTTTACCTATACGTATTTTCACAATATTTAAATAACGTTCCTAAAAATTTCTTACCAAACAGGCCAAAAAGTTTGAAAACTTTAACCTTAAGCTTGAATATGATTATTTTAATGCTACTTTCAAAAGTGATAGATTGTAATTGGTTTTCATCTAGATCTATAATTAACATCACTTTTTGACTTGTAGTTAACAACTTATCACCTAGATTTTGTTATAAAATTTTTGTGAAAGTGTTATATCAATAGCCATACTTTCAAACTATTTAATTTTATAAGAAAGAAAGAAAAAAAAAATTCACATTTTTGCTCCTTTGCTAAAAGGAAATAAATGAATAAGTGGGGACTCTAACTAACTTTGGCATTATTGACACCCATTTTTGCGACACATTTCGTACAATCCCAATTCAAACAAGCCTGACTTCCTTGTATGCTCAATTCATATATTATATTATATTATATTCTTTTAAGTATGATCCAAGCCCATGCAACTTATGAGGAATTGAGGAAGTGTAGTTTGGAGGGTATGGGTTGGTTCCTTTCGGACCTTTTGCATGAGGCCAACCCATACGTGCTACCAAGTGGGTAAGGGACACTCGTAGCACCTCAAGCTCATGGAGGAGGTCTTGTACCCAAAATTTTCACCTCAAAAGAGTTTTTATGCTTTGGGTGACTGTGCCCCTAATTTTCAGCCTATCTTCCACACCAAAACATAGCTAGCCCTAAACTAATTAGCTAGCCTATTGTAGCCACCAAATGCAGCTATTAAAAGCCTACAATGACAAGAAAACAATAGCTAATGGAGTCAGTCATTTTATTTCCAAAATCATGCTAAAAGCATGTTAAACTCTTCCCTAAACAAAAACAATCCAAGCCAAACACCAAATTAGTATCATGGGAGATAAAAGCCTCTTCCACTACTCAAAAACCAATCATTAGCAACACCCCAAACTCTACATAAAACTCTCTTTTTAGCTCAAAAAAAGGGAACCACATTCTACCCATATACTTGAAACTTCAGAGCAAAAACTCATTTAGCCAGTCAACAATCTCACAATTCCGAAGTTTGGGGGTGAAAATATGGGTATAGGGGAACCTTCTCTCTCTTCCTCATGACTTCCCTCAATTTCCTCTTTTGGGTGATTGTAGGTCGATGTTTCAAACCTGTTGAATCACGTTTTCCCCATAGAATTGAAACTTGAGAGCCAAAACCCACTGAGTTAGGAAATATTCTCACAATTCTGAATCTTAGGGATGAAAATATGAGTACAGAGGAACCTTCTCTCTCTTTCTTACAACCTCTCTCAATTTCCTTTTCTTGGTAACTGTGAGTTGAAATTTCAAACCTGTTATATTTTTATACTTTTTCTACACTTTTGCTATTAGCATTTTGATTCTCTCTTGTCAAAGCACCATTAGCCTTTGTTCTGTATATTGTAAATTTTGGACTTGATTCTCCACAAATAAACACTTCTAAATAACCCAATGGGAGATTTGGGCCGTTTTCACATTTTCAGCCCTTGTCTCAAAAATGTCCCTGACAAGCGTTAACAAGGAATGAAGCTGTTTTTTCTACACTTTTCTTGTTCATCAGCAAAAAATTACATTACTGATACAACCAACTGATTTGGGCCGTTTTCACATTTTCGGCCCTTGTCTCAAAAACGTCCCTGACAAGCGTTAACAAGGAATGAAGCTGTTTTTTTACACGTTTCTTGTTCATCAGCAAAAAATTATATTACTGATACAACCAACTGATTTGTATCTACATCTATGTTTCCTTTCTCATTCTCTCTATCTCTCTTTCTCCTTTCGGTGTTTTCTTAGTTTTTCTCTTTGTCCGATCAAGTAGTTTAATAAGTGCTCTATAGATTTCCAATTCCAATAAGTTTTTTACTGCTTGCTCCAATTAAGTAATTGGTGTCGTATGACACTCGTCTAGAAGCATTTATTATGTGAAAGTTATCAAGTAAAGTTACATTTTTGGAAAAGAAAAATGTGTTTCTAAAAGTTTTTTTTTTTTTTATTAAGGGAATGTTAACAAGCATTGATCGGTGCTTGTTAAGGTGCAAAAAAGACCAAAAAAATGTCAGAAAAAGTTAAAAAAGACATCAAGTGGTCCTTATAAAGCTAAAAAAAATGAGATAAAATTGTAAAAAAGACAGAAAAATTTGAAAAAAAAAAAAAAAAAGTTGTTAACGGGCACCGCAGGTGTCCCATTAACACAACCCTTTTATTAAATAGACAAATTTGCCCTTCACTCATTTTTCTAGAACCCAACTAGTTTACCCCAAAAAATTTAACTTCTACCAACACTCACAAGAACAACAAAAAATCACAACACATATGAGTATACCTTTATTTACTTATAGTGAATTTTCCTGTCTTTATAAAAAAAATAATAATAATAATAATAATAAATCACATCTCAAAACTATCATTAAAAGAGAAATGCAATGTCCATAATATTTTCATAATATATTTACAACAAATCTTAGACGATAAGTTATTACTGATTGTTATGGATAATTTAAGTAGTGAATACAAATTAAAATCAATAACAACTTACCACATAAGATTTATTGTAAAAATATTGTGTACATACCGACTTAGCACTTCTCTCTAAGATAAATTGCTATTCATCAATTTTATAGTTTTTTGAGGCACATTCGAAGAATCTCGAATGGGGCTGCACACAAATTAGCACGCCGGGGATTGTCTGAGTTAGTTTGGCTAGATGAAATTCCTAAATGTATCGCCAATATAGTTCAATCAGAGGGTGGATTATCAGATGTGTTAAGCTTAAGCAGTTGACAAACAATTTCAATTTTTCAATAACTAAATGGTGCAGGATAGTTGCAAAAGGATAATTGTACTTTTTTTCCCCAACGTTTAAGCCTAGCAGAATTAACTTCAAGAATTCATGCCCAAAAAGTTACCTAACGCCTCCATTGCTCAAGATTGATCCATACTAAGTCAAGGCCATACGAGACCCATTACAACGAGGTGATGATGTTTGTCCTTTGCCATTGCTACATAATTTTTGTTTCTTAACACTAGTTTCATGTTAAAGTTAAACCAAGAAATGTATGATGGTAGTTGTACTATGTCCATATGCCTCATCCTCCTTCATAAGGGCTGTGATATAATAATAATAATACACACTACATAGTTAGATGGCAAAAATGTCCTTTATTTCCTGCCATTAGATCTTACAGTTGTAAGATTGATACATAAAATGGACCCAAACATGTACACACACAGACACTTGTATTGAAGAGTCATATTCAAGAACAAAGAAAATAAATTTGTCCACTGCTTTGAAAGGCTACATTGATGCGAACCTCAATCGACACACTTTGAGACCCAACAAAAATATTGGAATACTTGCCCAAGAAAGTTAAAGTTCAGATTTTTGATAGAAACCCTGACCCAATGTTTATAATCGAAACGCGAACTAAAGGTATAAGTATAACATCTTGACCCAATGATTATAATTGAATCACGAACCAAAGATATAAAGTTTGAATGCCACAAGGAAGAATCCCTGATAAGTTCACAGTTCTTGAAGAACCAAAAGAAGAGCAAAACCTCACATTTTCTGATTTTTATTCAATCATTATCTCTGGAAAAACGTTTACAGACTTAGGGGCCAATTTAAAGGCTCCATAAAACTTGACAAAACAAGAAAATATATTCTAAAATAACTCCTAATTGATACCTAACCATATCAAGAATCAAATTTGACCTAAAAAGCATTAAATGCACCTAAAACAAGGAAATAAATCACCTAAACCTAAAATAACGTTTTTTACATAAAAATACCAAAAATAATAAATTACAATAATTAAATAGTAAATTGTGTCGTACATCATACATGCCAATGGTTTGCGCCACCCTTGGGTTAAGACTGATTCCAATTATACATGCACCAAATGATCAACAATGAGGTGAGGGATAGAAGCACTGCTTGTTCCAAACTTGGTGCTTTACTTCTAAGTTGAAAATGAGCAATTAGTAGAATAGAGAGTTCACAAATAAGAGCATCCTTGAAATCTTCATAATTAATGACCAACCTAAGCCGAACCAGAACATAATCAGCTTATTATCGGTATATAAGTTGCTTGTGTGCATCCTTATTCTTTGAGTAATAACCAATCTCTGCCTGCAAACAAGAGATCACACAGTTATAATTTGCATTCACAGGTAAAGGAAAACTCCTCCAAAATGTTTCTACAGCAAGCTCTATATAACTCATTCAGCAATTAAATTCTGTGAGAAAGAGAGTAAAGCACTCGAAGGTGCTTATATCTTTGACACTCTTAACTATGTAAGAAAAGTCCTGTTATAGCCATTTGAAATGGCTTATAGCTGGGCCTAGAACTTGACATTCCCTAGGTCATACTTCATTAATAAATATGTAAAGTAAAAGGTAATTTTCAAACCTCAATGATTAGTGATCTAGCTAATTGACAATCAGGAAAAGGCACAGAAATATGTAAGACTGATTTATAACTGTCAATAAATTACTTAGACATCTGAAAAATTGAAAAAACTCACAAGTTTATTAGAAAAAGTTGTATCTGGGTTATTGGTTTAAGGAAGGCTTTATGATATTCAACAAAAGTGGGAGTTTTGTCCAATAGGTACAACCTTTTTGTAAAAAATAAAAAAAAAAAAACCTATTTTAATTCCTATGGCGGTTTTTCTCCACTTAGCCAAACAAATATAGGAGATCAAGCAGTAACAAAGTCAGGCAGCAACAGCCAACGAATGAATGCAAGTCTTAGCTTTACAAGTTTTAGCAACAGCCAGGTACAACACATGAAAGTGCATTTGAGTCTCATGTTGGGCTGTGAAACATGGATGAGAAAACAAGGTAAAGGTACAAAAGGGCGTACTGACCTGGAAAATCCAGAAAAAATTACATGGCAGAGCATGAAAATAGATGACTATAAAACAGACATATCTACCAACAAAATAAAATGATATTGGATCGTTATTCACTCATACCATATTATACAGCCAAATGTTACAATGAAGGAAATTACAAGTGCCAACATTAACCTTGTTCAAAGGAATGTTGGTGGAGCATCTAGACTCAAGGGGACTAACTAAAATGTATAATCTTGTAATACAGACAGGCATCACAATTGTTGGACACATGTCCCTCCAATTAGTATGAGACAAGTGCCAGTGTATGACGAGTCTCCAATGCAGACATAACTAATGCATAGAATTTTCCATGCAACATAGATGAGAGGTTAATCTTTCTCAAGAAGCACAAAAGGCGTAAATTTTTTTGCTTAAATCTTTAATCTACAAGCTCACCATTCAGAAAGCTTATTTAGTTATTTCAAACATACATTGCGAATTCCTTTTATGGCAACCAAAAGATTTCACCAATTAGATCTGTCAAGACACTATCATTCTGTAGAGCCTTTAAAGATTCAGAAAGTGATGCTGGCAATCTACGAAGTTTATCAGCAAGGCTATCTGGGTTTGTATCTGTTCCATAGAGGAATGGCATAATGAATTTACCAATTATAACATATGCTTTACTTGTCATCTAATATTATCAAAGATTACAAGATCTTACCAACAGGTTCAGGGAGAGAAAGATGCCTCCGAAGCCCATCAATGCCAGCAGCAACTATAGCAGCCAATCCTAAGTACGGATTTGCACACCCATCAAATGATTTAATTTCCAGGTGGGCATGCAGTTCTCAATGGAGCTTCTCTGTTTTCTTTTCCCCAGCACTGGTATGCTCCACTCCATGTATTTGGTACTATTCAATCATAACAGCACACACATAACAGTTAAAACATGAAAATAAGAAAAAATAGTCCGCATGAAGTAATTTTTCAAAATGTCTATCTAATATAATGAAATAAAATGGTCTCTACAATGTTATCTCCTACTAAGTTTTACATCAAACATAAAACTCTATTAATCAACTCATATAGGCTAGGATTAGATGGGAAAACAATGTCAGAGTTAGGTAGGTGTCATTGAAGGGTTGAAGGAAAATGACATTGTTCTTGGTCTAGGTGTATTTAAGATGAAATGAAATGAAGGGCTACGGGCAAGTGTATATAAAGGGGTAGAAGTGCAAGAGGTGAAAGGGTGAATGGAAATGCAAAGAGTTTTGTATGTGCGTGAGAGAGAATTTTTTTTGAAACATTGAATCTAAGGAAACAAAGAGTCCTTATTTTTTAATTGGAAAAGTCTTGAAACATTGAACCAAATGAAAGAAAGAGTCATTATTTTTTAGTTGGAAATCAAAGGAAACAAAGAGTCCTTATCTGCTCACATTGTAACTTTCTAAACTTGATGAAAACAATTGTAAAATTTCTAAATATTTTCTAACAATATATGCAATTAATTATGATTGTACAAAACAATTTTTTGTTCTTAAAAAGATTTGAAGAAGGAAGAAATGAAGTATGCTATTGAACTGTGCAATATCTGATGAAAAAGAATATACCTATTTGGAACAGGTGCTGTAAATGCCAATATTGCAGGAAGATGATGTAAAACCCCTGCCATGAACTCCTCCCCAACGGTGGACATTCCATACTGAGAAGTTCCACCAGATGCCTTAAAAACATTTTCTCCATTCTGATACAAACTGATATGCACATGGGATCCTGAACCAATGTCATCTAAAGCATACCTACCCATCAAGAAAAGACAACTATGTAATGTAGTATAATGTGTTCTATTATGAAGCAATTTTTCAGACATAAATCCATGAAATAGATTCTACACATGCATTGTTGATTAATTGTCACAGAATGAAAATGTTCCCCATAACTCCCCTCGTGGTTGGACATGGAGTAATCATTAAGTAGCTTTGCCCAAAATTTTAAAAATCAAGAAACATTTAAAATCCTGTGACTCATTGTAAGCAAGACAACAAATATCATTGGCACCTACTTTGGCATGAAAATTGCCAGTAATCCATGTTTCCTTGCAACAGCCCTAATAACCTCACGGGTGAAAACCAACTTGTCAGCAGCATAAGTACAAGCAGTATAACCCAGTGCCATCTCAAATTGACCTTTCCCAGCCTCTGCATGCAACTATGAAAAATGCTAAAAGAGTTAAGAAAGTCTTGACACATAATATTTGAATTACAGCACACACACACACACACACACACATATATATATATAGAGAGAGAGAGAGAGAGAGAGAGATGTCTTGGATTAGCTTTTTTCTGTTAGTTTATTTGCTTATGTACAGCTTGTTAAAACCTCTTTTTTTTAGGTACAACTATATTTTTGTCAAGGTTAATCTAAACTCACGTTTACAATTGAACAATGGAACATACAGTAAAAAGTGTCATTGTCATTTCTATAAAATTTAAGTAAGACATTGACATGGAACAAAACCAAAACTAATGGAACATTGAAATTGAAGAACAGAAAAATAAAAATAACCCAGGAATTAACACTAAGCAAGAGGAAACAAAATCTAGGAATTACCACCTAGAGTTGCCTAGAATTAATACCAAGTCATTGAAGGAAAACTTCAACAATAAATTTTCTACTGAAGCAAAAATTTTATCCATTGGAGTATAGAATAGTGTGATTACATACACTACTATGACTTAACCCCCACTCTAATTGACTTAGGAAATGCCAAATGTTGAATAAGAAAAATACTGACTCTAGGAAATTAAAGAAATTACTAATAACATAATTAACTAATAAAAGCTAAATGAAAATCCAACAAACTGATGGTAAAAAGAAACAATTGACTTCTATAAATAACAAAAACAATCAAGCCTTAGTCACAAGATTGTTAGTGTTTGCTGTGGATCCTCAACAAACTAGTTAAGTTCAGCCAAATATATTCTAACTTCTAGAATCAAACAAAACTATATTAAAATAAATTTGTTTTTGCACTAATTGCATCATAAATATTCTTGGAATTTATATAATATTAAATGGAAAGCTGCAAGTCCTTAAGGAAATTTTTGATTGCCTCAAAAGTAACTGCAGCTTTATTTTGCAGAGAAATAGATACTATGACTTCATTTAATGAATCAAACAAAAGGAAAGGAATGGGCAATCAAATTCAACATTATAGAAATTCAATAAAAAAAATTGGTGAAGGCCCACAGACGGAAGGCACACTAGCCTCTACAAACAAAATTGGCATAAAGCATGAAATTTAGTGCCCAGCTGATTGGCAATTTCAATTTGGCATGCATTTTTGTTACACTGGAATTCACATGAAACTAGATTCCTTCAGAAATTCTCCTTCAGATTCATTCATTGGATAGGGATAATTTTAGTGTCAGCAGAGCTAAAGCAGGAAGTAAATGCCAATCTTTCATACACACTCTACCTAGTTAAGTCGCTAAGCATATATAAAGAGCACATGGACATAGATTACAAAAACTAAGCCAAACATAGGTAACTCCAATAGAAATTGCCTCCCCTGAATAAGAATAAATAATGTTGAGTTTCATTTGTACCTGTTTCACTGTAACATTCAAGGAATCAAGAGCCGCAACAACTTCTTGAAGTAAGGGGGACATAGCATCAAATGCTGATGTAGAGCAGTAAGGTGTTGAGTCTACTGGCATCCATTCTTCTTTCCCTTCCCTGCACCACGTTGTAAATTACATTAATAATAGTTGCAAAAATGCTAACAGCAAAGAAAATAGCTAAAGACCTTGGTATACCATACCTTAGTACACTCTTCAAGAGGAAAAACTCATTCTCAAATCCTGCATTCATTTCCTGGACACGGCATTTGACAATTAAACATCAAACTATCTTGCCAGCAATTCACATGAATTATCCTACATACCAAGTTAAATTCGTCTTTCAGAATTTTTGTAACCCTTCACAAGGCCTCTCTTGGGCAATATTCCCATGCTTCACCAGGTTTAAGATGCATGTCAGCCAAAACCATTTCCTCCTGTTTTTTCCTGTTGTAGAAGAGAGTGGTTTGCCACATCCATTATGATAGACATAAATTCAGAATTCAAAATAAATAATGCTGCCTGCCTCAGATGATCTCTAAGAAGCACTAAACTACAAACATTGCTCTCTGAAGCTATATAACCCATATGAGACTCTTATGATAAGAATGTGTTCAGCAGTAGGTCTTTTATTACATAGCCCAAATACTGACTAGAAATGATGGAAAAAAATTTATAGTTAAATAAAGAAGAAAGGTCCATAAACTACTTATGCAATTGAAACATATTAACAAATGTGCATCAAATTAGTGACAGTATGGCTAAAGCAAAAATAAATAAATAAAAAAGAAAAGAAAAAAATTCTGAAGCGAGATACTATATACTGGTCAACAAAGAAAGAAATATTTTCCAGAACCTGTAATGACATAGAAAAAAATAAAATATGATAAATAATTAAAGATTTGTATTTTGAGTAAAGATATGTTAACTATTGAATCCGTTTTGTAGTTTCTCTTAATTCCCAACCCCTTCTATCACATAGCAAACCACAATACCAAAAAGTGCAAAAGTTACATGAGTTTACTCTAAAACTTGACCAAGCATAAAAAGAAGTAGCATCACTAGCAATGTCGTTTATTTTGTTACCTTATTTTCCCTTGGATTCTAAAAATATTGGATTGAAGACTAATTAATTAGGGGGGTTCTAAGAAAAGGAAGGCTAGCATAACAAGGCCAACATAAATATGAAATTCTAGATACTAAGCTTGTATGATTAATAACTATGTTCTTTAATTTGCTGGGGCCCAGAATTCCAGTACAGCTTATAAAGTTCCAATAGAAGGATAAAAGAGTGGCAACATGGCACATTGCTGGCCCTATTCCATTTTATCGGATGTCACAAACTTCATCAAGAGCTGACATGAAGTCTAAATTATTGACATCCTAATTGTGTAGGGTACAATACATGTAGAGGATTTATAAATTTTAGTTTCACTCTTCAATAGTTGATGGAAAGAAGAGGAATCTGGAAAACTTAATAAATATCACAACAAATGGAAATTTCAAAGTGGACAAATTAGTACCATGGTATTCTGAACTTGGTTGACAAATCAGGAATTACTCTGATCTCACCCGTTCCAGTTAGATTGGTCTCATCAGCTGGACCATCGGCAAAAGAAGTCATTCCCATACTTGCAAATGTCAAACCAACACCATTCTTCTTAATAACATTGTTAAAGCGCGTCGATGGAACAAACTGAAACAAAGACATCATAGCCTTCAATACAATACTATTAACTCCCCACTGGCCACATCAAAAAAGAATCTTGTACTGCATAAGCATGGAATTGATTTTTTTTTTTTTTTTTAATTGGTAAGTTACACATGGAGTCGGGGACTGTTGAATCTTAGAACCCAAAACCTCACACTTGCTCTTATGAGGAAAGGAGATGCCATTTGAGCTAGAGCTCGTTGGCAACATGGAAGAGGAAATTCCAGATACTTTTCTTGTTCTAGGTCAATGATTCAGCCCTACTAATTCCTAATAGTGATACTAATATGATTACCTTCATATTAATTTGCTGACTGAGAAATTACACATGGAAATCATCTAAAATGAAATAATCATGATTTAATTTCAATAACTTGATACTCTACAGATGCACATTAATTGAGAGGGGTAAAATCACTTCTATTAAGGCATGGCAAAATGAATCTATGTGATGACATTACCATATTACCCATGAAACTTTAGAAATTGAATGACTATACAGGCTTACAGTCATCTGCTGAAGGGTTATGTAGATGGGCAACAATTACTTTTGTTTAGGTATTTATCACTTGCATTCTAGAGAATCTTATACAACATCCCATATTACAAAATTCTTAATGAACTTGTTACACTATGCTCTATATATAGCCAATTTGAATTGTTGTAGAAACAGTACTAATCTATTCTTATCATCAGATTCTGTGAATCTTCAGTCTGATGATAATCATCAATTAAGAAATAAGCAATGTTGGGCAACTTCACATTCAGTTTGCTAAGTTGACGGGAATAAGGGATGCACTAGTATGGCAGTAATGAATTCGAAATCAACGGAGTACAAAATGATTTTAGGAAAACAGTCAGATGACACATTGGACTAGTTTAACCTGTTTGATGCCTACAGGAACAATTTTGAGGCAGGAAAACCAAAACTGATGAAACGCCAAAATTGAAGAATGGAAAAATGAAAATCTACTAGAAATCAACACCAAGATATTGAAGGAAAAACTCCAACAATAAATTATATTCATTAAGCAAACTGTCTAAAAGGCTCCATTGGAGTACAATAGTGTGCTTACATACACAACTATGACTTAACCCTACTGTAATTGACTTAGGAAAGCACAATCACTGAACTACAAAGATACCCATAACTCTAGGAATATCAATAAAATACTAGTTAACTAATAAGACCTAAAATAAAATCCAATAGACACATAGTAAAAATACAATTGCCTTCCAAAATTAAATAGAACTAAACTAAATAAAAATTGTCTTTATGCTTCCCGCATCAAACTTACTTTCAGCAATCTGATCATTTTCACTTAGGATCTTTATGAATGTTACTTATGACATTTTGATGCAGCATTAATAGGAGCTTTTCCAGTTCTTAGTACTTATCTACTATTATAAGCAATCATTGCACAACATAGGTTTGATAACTAGTTCACAATGGTTTGCTATGGAATTATCAAAAACAACTACATAGAATGAGGGGATGCTTACTGCAGCTAGAATTATAAGAACGATGACTTCTTTCCCTTTTTTGTTTTTGTTTTTTCTATCCCAACAGTATTTATTTAAAAAAGAAAATAAATAGAAACTCTGCTTCATTCTGAAGAAGGCTGTTTCTCGTCAACAAAGTCTGACTACTTTCACTCTTAAACATAATTAGTTGCGAGAACTTGGGATAATTTCCCCTTTTCTACGTCTCAAATGGCAGGCAAACAGAACCTCAGTCATTCTCTCCTAGTTCAGAGATCTGTTCTATATTTTTGTTTCAACTCTTATACATGTTCTTACACTTGTCTTAAATGACAGGCCCAAACTACATTTAAGAGGGAAAAAAAAGTACTCACACGACATCTGTGCTGTCCTGAACCATCAACCCAGATAATGCGAACAAGCGAGACATCCTTATGTGATGCACTGGTCTTAATTTTCAGAGAGTTAGGAGTTAACTGTGTGCTTTAAACCAAGAGATAAATTAATCTTGTAAAACTGAATTACATTCTGGGCAAAGATATCTTTAGAAGCTGCAATAGCTTCAGCAATTGAGAGATCACCATCAACGCATGCATCACGTAAAACAGAAAAGACAACTTCATGTGCTTGTTTTGCACCTGTAAAAATGAAAATCAGTTGGTGTGAGGAGATCATCTTTAGTAGCTGATATGGCATGTTCAAGACAGAGAGTCTGCCTTAACTGTTATGAATTTCCATAGAAACAAACATAGATTAAGACTCGGTAAAATAGTAACAAATATCAACTTTAACAAACCTAAGTAGAAAGTTTCAGGAAACGCATAACCATCAATGCTGAACATCACCTGCAAATTCATTTATGTTTAGCATCAAATTTTATAAGTACAAACTAGACATAAAAGAGTACATAAAAGGAGAAGCACAGCCAGAAACATTTTTCTTCCAGAAACACGTGTATTATGGTATCAACATTTTTCTTCCAGAAGCATATATGCATTATAGCCAAAAGTAAATGCATAAACAATTTTCAAAGATGGCTACAGTCAGTTGACACAAATTTTGTAACATGAAAAAAATGAAAGGGGGGGGGGGGGGGGTGAAGGAGGTGGCTAGGAGATGGAGTATGGATAAGCTGTTCTCATGGCGCATGTGAAGTTTAGAAAATGGTGACATATCCTAGGTCTTTTGTATACTAAAACCCTCCATCAGTATTATATAAACCGCTTATGGTATAACCTTATTTATTGGGGCCAGCTCTAAAAGCTCTTTGACTGAAGATATCATCCCATGGACACTAAGCTTATGAACTGCCAACCCAAAGTCGAGGTACACCTGAAAGTGAAAGCATTACATTATTTGCAAGGAAAACTTCCAAGAATATCAATATTAAATGTTAAAAGATGTGATTCACTTGGGACTAAATTTGACCTGGGAGTAAACAGAGGCCAGATATGATGCTTCCATTAAAAATGGGTAGGATGCATGTAAAAGTACTATACGACATTTAGAAAATCTCTTGTCCTCAAGAAGCGTCCGGAGATGAAGGGGATTGGACGGCCGCATATCCAAGTCTTTGTCCCCAAAACTAATTGTTAAAAAAAAAAAAAAATGAAACATACGGATTGAGTATATAAAGTAACAATGTAAGAACATACAGATTTCTCTAATGCTCTTTCTGATAGCTGAGAAAAGAACAAGAAATACAACAAAATAAAAATCTTAGGAGCTGCTTGATTATTCACAGAAGTGGACCAGAATGGGCCACATCTCTAAAATTAGTTCTATTATTAGGGACACAACCATTAAGATAAATTCAAGTTCAGTGTGTTTCAGGTGCATTTTGAAATTGACTTGAACATCCTTACATGAAAAAGCCACAAACTATCTCTAGAAAATTTAAAAGCAGTCAACTTTCTTCAGCTTTTAGCTGATTGGGTATATAGAATTCCCAAACAACCATCCATATTCTGAGTTTTATTTTTCTCTATATCTTATTAGCCATCATTCAGAGCATAATGTGAAACAAATATCAGCCTCAAAATTGAGTTACCCTGTGTGTATCTGCATCGGCAAGTCAAAGCATAGAGCAACATCCAAACTACGAGTGAAGACATAGTCGATAAAGCTTTTATTCATAATGCGAGTAGGCTTCCCAGCTGGAAAGATAAATTGGTCAGTATATCATGCAGTGTATGCTGAGAAACCCCAATCCACATGCTACACTCATCACTTAAAATTTCAGAAAGACCTTCCTCAGCATCTTTTCTAGTGACATTTGTATTTATCTCTAATCCACTGCAGTATGCAGCAATGCTTTTTAAGCCAAAAATATGATTAGCCACTGTAACGCGGATATAAGGAAACCAACTAAACAGGCTTCGTTTATAACTTTATAATACTAAGAAGGACAAGGTACAAGAAAAAAAAAAAAAAAAAAAAAAAAAAAAAAAAAATCTATTATAAGCTGAAAGGATATGACTTCAACTTTTCCAGAAAAGTTTCAGTGAACGTATCCAATGCCCAAGCACCTCCATTTGACAACTCCTAAAAGGAACAAAAGAAATGAAGAAATAAATTAGATTCAATGTCCAAGCACCTCTTGCTCAAAAATCAACCAGTTTATAATAGCAGAGAGTAAGAGATGCTGAATCAATAATACCAAACTAATAAAATGAAGAAAACAACTGATGAATGAATAACATATATAAGCACATGACACTCAACTTAATAGATTTGAAAATTTTATCAGAAACTTAGCCCGTAGAAAACAAAAATATTGGGTCATTGCTAAAGACTGTATCAAGATAAAAAGTAAAAACAAACTATGCAGATCATTGACATCTCATCGACATAGGCATGGAGGTACAATGCACAAGATATAGAATACAGTAGCCGGAGAGAAGGGTACATAAAAATTATTGGGACAAGTGACTACAATGAGAAGATAGATTTCTAACTCAAACAACATACTTCAGAAGGTATAATGTACAAAATGTTTCTGATTAAATCATTTTAAAATGACCCTAGAAAAGAAGTTGCAGAAGTAACAAACAGAAAGATCTCTAGTTCCAGCAACCTTATTAATTTACAAAATACAAATACAAATGCAGGACTGAAATGCAACAATATCTCCTGATAGTTATAGGAGCATCAAGAGCATAAAACTTAACAATAAAAAATAACAATAGATACTGTTTTGGGCTACTCCTGCCCAAATAAATTGTTCCCCAAAACAGATCAACTATACAAGTAACTGTCCATAAAGTCCTCAGCTCTTGTAATGTCAAAGGAAACATGTAAGCATAATATGCTGTATTCCTTTTGGTATGGAGTTGGACATCGAGATGAAACACATGACCAAGTGAACAATGAAACAAAGTCCAAGAGTCGAAGAATATCTTTAAAGAATTCAATTAATCATTTCACGAAAACAGAAAATATAATACAAAGGACAGCATATACACATTTACAATTTATGAAATGCTCAAAAGGATAAAATCAAAAGGTATATTACTTGATCAAGAATCTTCTCAGCCAAATGTTCAATTCTCAATATTCTACCAACAACTGGTGCAAAACTTTTATGCCACTTTATGTCATGCTTTTTGTCAAATTCAATCCCATCGTCAACAAGAATGGTAGATATTCTTGCAGCTCCGAAGCATATTGAGCTAATGGATTGTAATCCAGGATAACTCAGATCCATACAGTTCAGCAATATGCCTTAAATTTCTCTGCTATGTACAAAGCAATGCAGTCAAAATGGAAGACCTAAAACCAAATTTTTTTTTTTTTTTTTTTTTCATAGTTCTCACATACTGTGCAGTTACAAGTCATAGCATCAAATGTGTGTGTCTTTGGGATAGCTTATTTTCATTGGTTTAATTTGCTTTAATTAAAAGTACAATTCTGCTTAGAAAAAGTGAGGTTTTAAAACACTGTACATAAGCTAACTAAACGAGTCAACTTGTAAGCTATACCGACTAGGCTTATAAATATAAACTAGTGAATGAAAGGAAGATAATGCAGTACTGTGCTTGGCAACAGGGACATTAAAAGTTCCTTTAGATTAATGAAACTGCCAACTTCAGAACATGGCGAAATGTACTTTTAACCCAACACTTATGCTAGTTGCACTCGGGACATTGAATAGAGACCTCCAATTTGAACAAATTTACAAAATAAACTTATGTTGCTTTACGAAATACATTCATTTCATTTCGTGTGCATTTGGCAACTGATTAAAAAAAGCTAGCTTTCCATTTAAATTATCTACTATTTGCGAGTCCCACATTACTTTTTGTCTCGTCTTTATTTTAAATAATCTAACTTTCAACCTATTTTCATCAGCTTTTTCGCATAGCCACTTGTGGTTTACACAAACATGTGATAAGCAATTGAAGTACTTCCACACCATTTTTTTCTTTTATTCTATCTTTTAGAGAGAGTTTCACCCGTCCGCTTCTGATATTAGCTCTTTATCATCATACCAAGATATTAATAGTTTTTTATGTAAACTGAATTGAACCCCATCTCTTATTCAACATGAATGTTTATCCAAAAAAAAGAAAAAGAAACATGGACTGAAACAGTGTACAGCTAGACATGCCGTAATAATAATTGATCATAAAAAACAAACACAAATTTCAAAAGAATTTATTGCATTGACCGTAGTACATGGCTATTTAATGTAGTTGCTGGAGACGAAGTCATTATCACATTGCCCTCAGACTGACAACATTATATTACTAAATAAATCTTCCTCCATTTTTTTTTTTTTTTAGTTGGTTTGATTTCATTTGCATAGAATAGATTATGAAAAAAAAAAAATCAAAACATAAATATGGGATTGATTAGCTTGTACCTTGAAGGAGAGGGAGTGAGGCGCGTAGGATAACGCGTCGCCTTCGGCTTCAGAGAAGGCACGGATGAAAGGGAAGGTGGAATCGAGAGCGACTATGTTGCGAGCGTGGCAGTCAACTAGCTCCACTTCCTCTATGGCTTCTGTCAGCTCTGTGAAATCCATCTCTCTCTCTCTCTCTCTCTCTCTCTCTCTGTGTGTTAAAAAATCACTCGGTCTCACAATTGCTATTGACTATGCAGAGGAAGCTTAAGAACTGAATTTTTTGTCAACACCGCGACCTTTTTATAGCTCCATGTGTAGTACAATTTTGAATTTTTTATTCAACCAACATTATTTTTTTTATTATTCCGTTGAAAACTGAGAACCACAATTTTTTTTTTCGGTGGAATAGAACCACAATTTTTTGCTTTTATAAAAATATTTTCACAACCATTTAATTTAAGTGGGAATTTATAAATAGTAGAGAAAATAAATAATGGATATATCTTGGTTAATCAATTATTACCACTGATATCTTTTTATCATGAGTGAATTTTGACAAATTCATTATTAGTTTAGATTTTCTTTTTTCATTCTTGTAAAATTTTTAGAAAATTAAATATTAATAGTGGAAAATTTTCGACTTATCACAAACTAACACATCATACAACTAAGTCCACAAATACGACCAATTATAAAGTGGCACTTATTATTACTAAGTTTTGCTATTACTATTTAGAAACTATGAGAAATTTGCCAAGTGTTGTTGAAATAGAGACATAAAAAGCATGCAAAAAAAAAAAAAAAAAAAAAACCAATTACACATTGGTGTGTGTAAACGATGACATAAGCAACCTGGTGCATGTAAGCAGTGACATAGACAGTCCAATCGAGTGCTGACATGTGTCACCTTGAAAATCAAAACATTTCAACCAATCAAAAGATGTCAAATGTCACCAATCAAACTTCGCCACGTGTCACTCACCCCACCCTTAAACTCCTATAGATAGAAGTCTTCCAAAGTCTAACCAGAAGAGAATGATGAGGTAGACACAAGAAAATTATTATTTAGTATGATTTATATTTGCAAGTCAATTGTATTTTTATGTTTTAAATTCTAGTAGTTTTTTAGGGTATTAGTATTTTAATTTGTAAGTAAGGTTATTTTTGTAAAAAGACAATTATGATTTTCTAGCCATTTAGAGTTAAGGTTTAGCAATTCTTTATAAACAACCTATTGTACTCTTTGAGGAGATAGTTGATATTTTGATGAATGAAAAAATGGCTGTGGTCTTTCTTCTGGTTTGGTGCTGACTTCAGGTCTACCCTAGATGCTTACTCCTAACTCTTAGGCCATATCCATTTATTTTATTGTTGTTTCAGTTTTGTTCCGGTTGTCCTGCGTCAAAGGGGTTTTAGAAACAAATGGATTTGTAAGACTTCAATGAATGAACTAACCAATTAACCATCATTAGCTGACTCGAAAGTTTAGATTGTTCCCTTCAATAATAACATTTCCAACTAAATCAAGTGTTCTGTCTTGCATTCATGATTCATCAATTATTCTTTCTACCATTTCTATACTAATTATGTCAATCTTAAGTGTTCAATATGCAAATATGCAATACGAATTTCTAATTGAACCTGGAATTATACAGCGAAAACAATACAGAGGATCCATAAAAGTATAATAAAGCTTTGAAAATGGAATACAAAAATTGAACAAACCAACAAATGATATTTGGTCACGAAGAACTGAGATATATCCATAAATGCATTAGTATAATAAAGTTTCTTCGTAAAAGACATCAAACTATCACTACTCACTATCCAAGAAAACGGCGAAAGCAATTAAAGAGGATCTCAGTACTGTTAACTCTCTGTACCCATGATTTCAGCACCCTAAAACTATTTACTTCCATCCAGAATTAGCACCCCATCCAACATTTTTAGCCTTTGAATCAGTTTCAGCATTGCTCTTCTTTCCCCATTCGTCCCAACCACCGCTCTTTGGGCCATCTTTTGCACCACTAGCTCCCCAAGCACCACTTGTAGCAGCACGTCCTTTGAAATTCCCCCAGCCGCTGGTACTTACTCCGCCCCCATTATTACCAGTCCGAGTGCCACCACCACTTGGCCTACTACCACTGTCACTCCCATGACAGCGGGTACTGTTCTTATTGCCCTGATTGCCACTTGGATGCCTATCTTGACTGCCACCACTCATCAAACCATTTTTTCCTGTTCAACAAAAAATCAAACAATGGCAGCATAAGTTCAATGCATTACATTCCTTTATGACACACTAGAGAATAGGTCTATCAGTGTATATGTATAGAGGAAATTGTCTAATAAAATGAATGCCTTATACAAAATATCACTTACAAATTAGCAGAAGACAACCAAAATTTCATAGCCATTTATTTGACTTAATCCTACAAATACACACCCAAAATATACCAAAAATACTCATATAATCTTAAATATGCATTAGAGGTGTAAGCATGACACACAAAAACCAAACACTGAACCATCAAGTCCTTAAACATATAAACTAAGTATGTGATACAATGCATGCATTTCCATGCCATGACATTGTACTTGCAAAATTTAAATTTATTCTTCTATCTTGCTTTCTTGTTGTCAAAGATTGCATACATAAGTTACTGACCAGACACACAAGCCTGTATTCATCACACCAAATTCAGAATGGGAATTGCAAGCATGGCACATAAAAACCCAAAGAGTGAAACATCATATCCTTGAAGGCAAAATTTAAGCATGTGATGCAACCAACATTTGTACATTTCCATGCTAATTGTTCAATGATTCTGCAAGTGTGGGGAGATAAAGTTAAGGGTTAAAAAGGTGTCTAGAGAAGATGCTGACCACGTTCACTAATACTTTCTATGCAGTAAGCCATATTCAAGATTCAAAATTAACTCTCAAGTGCTGCAATAACTCAATGAAAATAGACAAATTTATCTTTAGGATCTTCTTTCCTTTTAAGCATAACAATGATGCGAAAACTAAGATTCCATGCAATAAAACTAAGACTACATATACCTGCAAATTAATTAAAAAAATTACTAATTAAATTAAAACTTTACTTTGAGAACCAGTAGCTGACAAGGCATCTCTTTCTGGACATGGCTGTCCTCTCCTGTTGCCCTCATTCTTTCCCTACTGCCACCAATGGATACCCCACCTAAACAACTCCTATAAGCAGTGCCTCCCATTGGTACGATGGCAGAAGCTGAATGAGTAGATTGTGGAGGCAAATCATTAATGTGTTTCTGGAAATAGGCCACAAGCTGGTCGATGTTATGAAATGTATGTTCTCTAAATATGAATCCCTTGTGGTGCAGCACGACATATTCACAATGTGGATTTGTATTTCTTATAAAAGACAACATAAAAGCACCAGGATGGATATAACTAACACCAAAGCAATAAACTATCCTCATTGGGTTTTCTGATTTCTCAATCTTCAAGAGGCCATCAATTTCACTTTTTGAGCCTTTCCTGAATTTACGATAACAAAGCATAGCCTTCAAGTGAGCTACCAAAGGGTCAACATATCGATCCATGACCTATAACAATAGCAGGAATTATTAGAGAGAGAGAGAGGGAGTCAATGCAAGTATTTAAATGATTAGGAGGTCCAAAAAACATAACCAATATTTTTAAATATATAGCTTTAAATTAACAAGCCCATCAACAAATACCCAGAAAGAACTCTAGGGTTTGCACAAATTTTGAGCATCATATAAGTAACCATAGTACCTTAAGTATGACCCCAATTCATTGCTACTTTAAAATTTTAAAACTAAAAGTAGTATGATCCAAGTCATAGGTTAATATGCATCAAATGATCTCCAGCGCATGTGTCCATGTGTGTTTGTTATAAATTACCATCTAGATTCTCTATCCATATAATCAATGGTTCAAACTCAAACTACATATACATTGGTGAATTTTACAAAATAATTTCGTTTCTCTAAAGGATTTCCACACAGAATTAACCAAAAAAATCAAGAAAGTTGACAAATAACATGTGCATACGTACAGACTACACCTTATTAGAGCAAAGTTAAAGCAAATGAGAAGCCTCAGAATTTAAGAACCCTTTTTCAAAAAGATGAAAAAGGGAAGAACAAATATGGAGGCAGTGAAGTGGATGAATGGAAAGAAAAATACAATTTTCTAAGATTTCTAAGAAAAGCACCAACCTCATCCAAATCTTCAAAACTGTATTCACCAATTCTCAGTGTTGTTCCAATGGTACGAGCCTTCTGATCCTTCCTATATTCAACTATTTCTTTCTGAGCATAAACTCCGTCATAAATTTTCAGAGTTAAAATCAGACAATATGGATCTTTTGAACTCGGACAAATAACCCTTCCTCCAATATCCTTGTCTGAAAGGAACTACACAACAAAGCGGGGGGGGGGGAGGGGGGGGGGGGGGAACGGGAGAGAGTGAGAGAAGAGAATTCTTAACCACAGACAATATAAATCACCACACTTAAGAAGATATATGCATAGTAAATAGATATCAAAGACACACCTCCTTTGCTTGATCAGCAGTGATATTCTGAAAATGGGGATGACCTATCATCCTTGGTATAAAACTCTTTTTTGCTACCACCGCTCTACAAGACTTCTCCAGCTGACTCAAGGCATGTATCTGGCGTTCACGGTAATAGGGATCGACATCACATGTGTTTTGACATTGACTATTGTTTAACTCACTTTCTATGCAAGTCAAAATCAGCCGGTATTTATTCATCTGAATCTTTTTAATCTTGCAGGCAAGCACATGACCTTCTTGGAATTTGTCTGTTAAATCAAAATCACCCAGTTGATATGCAAATTCATTTTTGTACAGTATTCCTGTCAAGCCAGAGTCAAGAACGCATTTTACTTGATCAGTTCGTACATGCCGAACTGTTGCTTGAACTATCTTTCCTTTAAAAAGTGAATCCCTATTTTCCCCAGACAAAATATAGAACTCCTCATCCTGGCTTAATTCTTTAAAAGGACTACGCCACTCACAAAATCCATGAAGCAACTCCATTTTAATGTCATAAAGAGTCTCTCGATTCTCTTTGTTGTTATCCTCAGCATGGTTATGAACTATTAACTTTTTTAGCAGTTTTGGATTGTTCTTAACATATTCTATAGGTGTCTTATCATAATCTGCAGCTTCAGCATATTTCGTATGAACTTCACCAGCCCAAGCCTTGGCAAGAGGATATGACTCTGGATGAATTCTAGTATCATCCAAAAGATTAAAATCACTACTAGAAGCAGCCAACACGGGGAACCTTACACGTAAGAAACCAATTGCATTTGTAAACACCTTTTTTTTACCAAGTCCATGACCAATCAGTGACATTCGAGAGGTAACTGCTCCAGCTTTAACTAACTCCCTCTGTAAAGAACCAGCCTTCCTGGGTCCAAGCCCAGATACAAATTGTAAAGGAGCAAAAAGCCAGTTATGGCTTGCAGCCAAATTTATGTCGACACCCACTTGGTTGGTGACATCCACCATCACCTGTTCAACCATTTCAAACTTCTCATCAGGAGTAAGAAAATGATCTAAGGAGCCAAGATTCCATGACAATATCTCTCTCCCAGGTCCACATAATGTCGCAATCATGGCCAATGGGTTTTGAAGGAAGCGACCAAGAGCCACAGCTCTCTTGACAATCTCTAAAAGCAGCAACAAGAAATTGTAAGAGTGTAATTAGACAAAAAGAAGATTAAATAAAATATAAAATAAAAAGATGAATTCACCTGGTTGTCCAGGTAACTGTTCTGAAGAAATCCATGAGCGTTCATACAAACGAGGCAGTGATTCATCCCCATAAACGATGCTAATTTCAGTCTTTTCTTGACTAACTTTTCTAGGATATTCCTTCACCATGTTACCAACGATCTGATTGGGAAACCAAAATGCAAACATGAGAAAACATAATTTACAAGGTGGTTGAAAAAAATAAAGAAAAACATATAAATTCCTACAGCTCAACATCCTGACACAATATAGAGTTAGGCAATGACAACCAGAAAGGTAACAACATTTGCATATATTACAAGAATAAAAGTTTCAAGATTACAAAGATATAAAGCTGATTGCTGAATCATTGCATAAAATTCAAGTTCAAGCATGATTAAGTGATTTCTGAAGCATTATCTCCTGAATTTATGGTCAGAAGACTCAGAACCAACAAACAATTTACATAGTATAGAGAAAGCAACCACAAAGCATTACCCCTGCCCTCCACCACCCCCAACATAAAAAAAAAAGGGTTGGGGGGGGGGGGGGGGTAAGCTACAGTTTATTAAGTAATGAAAGCATAATAGAAAAAAAAAAATATGAGAAAGAAAGTAAACAATGCAGCAGCTGGTCAAAGAGAACCAGTCCACTGCCATAAATATGTGATACCACGAGTACTCAATAAAGTAGGGAAATTTTTGACAACCTATATAAAATGAAAAGATCATAAACAATAAGAAGAAACAAAAATATCATGAATTTTTTTTTCTATTGTCGTAATTTTTCTGAGAATACAGCTGCAAAGGATAAATATGGCAAAGGCATCACACCCTCTACCAGAAGAAAATGTTTCATTATGGATCTCATTGCATTCAAGCACCATTTTTAATTTGTTAGAAATACTAGCACAACTAAATTGGGTTTCAAGATTTAAACCTCATATATCTTTTCCTTCAACTGCCTACAAAACAAATTTGCAGCCCCAAGAACAACGACATGAGGTTGATGATCTGTCATGAACTTGAGAAGACATTGTGCTTGATCTTTCTGGCACTGCAAGTCATCAACATTCTTTGATCGTTGGCTAAGGGATCCAGCATGTATCCAATCCAGCAACTCTCCTGATGAATTCAACATCACAAATGTGGTTGCAGGATTTCCAGGACCCCAACAACAAGCCATTATCCTTGGTGCAGTTTCCTCATCTAGCCACACAACATGTTCCTTTCGCTGATATGGTGCAGCAGAAACCCTGTTCCACAACTGCTTTCCAAACTCCATAAGCAGAAATTTCTTTGCCTGGGATGTCAAAAGCACCCGAGCTTCCTTCTCCAATGAAGGGAGAAGATATTTTGAAAAGGCATCCTGTAGTATTAACTTGCGCTGTTCATTCCAGAGTTGTGCAGATTTGCTAACACCATCACTGAGATAATAATCATTACACTGCCTCGTCAACTTATCTAGGTGAGTTTTTGGTATTGCAATAGAAACCTGAAGAAGTTTCTCCTCTTCAGCCTTCTGAATAAGGAGCCATTGGGCATCCTCAAATTTTGACAGTGGCTTCTCATGTAGCCATTTGACCCTTGCTAGCTGATGAGAAGAGTCAATCAACTTAGTTTGTACAGAGGTGGGGTTTGTTGAGACAACAGCATTATCCATAAAAATGCTACGGACATATTTCCTTATACATGGCTCAAAGCTGATCTCCATTGCAGCCTAAGGTCAGCAATTTATCAGCAAATAAAGAAACCTTTAAAATGGAGCTGGACCAAATATAAACATGAAATGCATACCATGTGCCTAGCACCTTTAAGAACATCTTCTGGAGTTTTAAACACTGCACCCTTATAATTCAAAGCTATCTCTTCAGGAGTTTCCTTTAAATCCTCCAATGGTTCTGTTATCTACAATTACAAGAGCTGAACTCACATTTTTATCCGGAGGAGAATTAAAAAAAAAAAAAAAAAATTAAAGGAGCACAATAGTTAATAACTTAATATACCATGTTCTTTTGAAGATGTGGAAGTGTTAGAAATGCCATTAAAGCTTTATTTTCTTAGCTTACAATGTGGATGGTCCACTGTCATGTGTCTTAATGGCAGAGGCACCCTAACAGAATTTGCTAATTCAATTTATTTTTGCTTATAAATTCTTTGAGCTATATTGCGCTATGTAACATTCATGAGGTAGTTTCAATGCAATAAAATCTATACTTATCAAAGAAAAAATGTATATACCACTTCTTTCCGAGTGATTCGCAACCCAAACTGCTCAGAATTCCAACCAAATTTACTTGCAACCTCCCATAGGCCAGCCTTACAGCACATGCTATATGGTGATGTCCTCTTAGGTCTCTTGAACTCTCCTACAACTTCATCTGGTGGGAAATGCAAATTAATCTTCATGTCAACATCATCAACTTCTCTCTCTGATTCAGCATTCCTTAGAGACTTCAGAATTGATTTGAAGACTTCTTCATAACGCTGGTTGTATTTAGAATCGAGAGCACGCTTCTGCCTCTGAAGAAGTAACCACCTTGTGTCCAAGTCCTTGATGGCCCATAGTACCTTATGCCACTTCAGTTTTGGCACTCTCTCCATCTTTTCACCTTCCTCTGGATCTTTCAATAGACTTCTGCACTGATCCTTCCGGTACATAGCAATAAAAGGAATCTGATGGATAAAAAATCAAGTCAAATACGTACTTTTAATAATTAGAGAGAAAATTTTTAAAATGTTAAAGACTTACATCAAACTTCTCCACATGGTGCAACTTTAAGAACCTTATGATATCTGCCTTAAAATATTCTAAGGCATTAGATTCTTCGCTAGTCCCTTTAGTAGTTTCCTCAATAACTCTCTTCAAGAACCAGAATGGTATCATATTTCTTGGAAGTTGACCTAGTATCCAAGAACTTTCTTCTTCTATACTTTTTTCATCAAGAAGTGGCTTAGTTTTTTCCTCAGATATCTACAAAGAACGATAGTTGGCAAGTTCAGCCCAAATCATTACACCAAGGCATTATTTTGGCCAACCCAATGCAATTAACCATAATTAAAACAAACAAAAAACCTGTATCCTCTCTGGCACGTCAATCTTGGGAATTCTATCATCTTGCTCTGTCAGATACTTCTCTTTAAGAATAATGGGGTGAAATTCATCTTCAAGTCTCTTTCCCTGCAACTCGGCAGAGTCAGGAGATCTGGCACTCTGAGCTAGACTTTTTTTGCGGAGTCTCAAAAGTTCATCAACATCACCAAATATGTCACGTGCTTCCCTCAATGCAGCAGTTGAAACACCAGCAATCTCCCCTAACTTCTTCTTCCTTGACTTCCTTGGTCTGGGAAGAGAGTTCATAATCAAGAAGAAATTTAAAAAAAAAAAAAAAAAAAAAAAAAAAAAAAAAAAAAAAAAAAACCTATGCTATAGGAACTCATGACAGATATAACAAACCTCATTGAAGCTCCACCAATAACAATTCCATCATCTTCATCACTAACAATAAAATCTGCCATCTCATTGTCCTCAAGCACATCCGCATCCTCTTCAGCAAAATCCTCAAGTTGCGGTCCTACATCATTGGAACTTGCATTCAATTATCCATAATAACTAAATTCCCCAACCCCAACACACATACTTGTAAGGCTCCAGAGGCCAATCCACGTAAACTACAACACCCAGAAATTAGCTTAGTACCAATTTGACATCTCTAAAAATGTACAAGCAAAATGCAGATACAGTTTAACATGATTATACAAGCATAACGAAATAGTTAGAATAATTAATAAGAAACTAAATTCAACATTTATTAAATTCATCTGAGTACCCTCTTCATCTGAAAGCTCTGTGTGCTCTTCATTCCCAGCTTTTTTGAGCCGCTTGAATTTGGGTAGCCGGCAGTGAATACCGTGCTCTTCAAGCAACTCATAGTCGTCTTCGTCAACATAATATTTCCTGAAGTGAAAAACATTTCAATTTAATAGTTGTTTAAAAGTTACAGAGTAATGAGTAAACAGGAGTTGAGGAGAGTAACCTTCTCCTTTTCTTCTCTTGCTTTTCTTCCTCAACACGTTCTTCTTCCTGCTCATCCTTCTCGTACTCATCCTGACCTTGCTCTAATCAATCCAGTAATAAATAAACCCAATTATTTTATCAATAATAATAAAAATAAATAAATAAACCATAATATCTTCTCCTTTTCTTGCTCAACACGTTATATATGTATATCTTAATTTATAGTATTTATCTATTAAAGAAAGTAATAAATTAATTAATATAAACATTGAAGCAGTAGTGTTTAGAGAGAGAAAAAAAATGGTCGACCCTACAATATGGTACGGAAAAAGAGAACTCCGAAGAAGATCTTCATCTGTACCTTCTTCTTCGTCTTTGTCATCTTCTTCGGGGAAAGCTTTTCCTCCTCTTTTTCTGACAATGGCCATGAGAAATGGTTAGGTAGAAACTTAGATTTCTAGTGTTAGAAATGGTTTTGAGAGAGAGAGAGATAGGGTTTTAGTTTAAGTAAGAAATCGAGAAATGGTTTTGAGAGAGAGAGATGGGGTTTTAGACTTTTAGTTTAAGTTTTTAGCTAAGAGTTAAGAGCTGCATTAAGTAGAGAGTCTATTTAAGTGCTTGTTTGGATTGTGGAGAGCAGGAAGGGAATTGGGGGGAATTCGGATCATTCCAGACTATTTAATACATTGTTTGGATTGTGGAGAGTCTATTTAATACATTAAGTGGAAAGTCTATTTAAGTGCTTGTTTGGATTGTGGAGAGCACGAAGGGAATTGGAGGGAATTCGGATCATTCCAGACTATTTAAGTGATTTTCTTTTCTTTTTTTTAATATAGGAAGAGATGCTAGTTTGAATTTTATACATTGTAAGGAAAACTTCTAACATTTTTGTACTAAATAAATAATAAAAGATTTTTGAGATTTAAAAGAATGTTGGGACTTTTTTTTTTTTTTTTTTGAGAATACTAAATATTTTTAACAAATACGGAGGGAGGGGAGAATGTTTTAAAGAAATTTACAATGGTGTATATTTAAAAGGGTCTAACTCTTGAATATACAGTACAGACTTTATATTCAGTGAAGTGTTTTAAAAAATGGTTATTTTGTATATTTTACTTTATTGTTTATTAACACTAAATATGCTAGTTTGGAATTTATAAGTGGATAAATTTTTGTTGGTCTGGTGTCAATTATTTTAAAGTGAAAATGTTGGGCTTAGTGGTCCTATTTTATAGGGGAAAAAAAAACCCTTTGTCTTTATTTTTTATATATAATCTTTATTTTGAGAATCTAATTTTATAAGCGGATAAAGCAATTTGAAAATTAAATAGAGAGTGATCCAATTTTTTAGATAATGTTTTAGTAGGAGTTAGAGTTGTATTTTTATGGGATTGTTTTTTAGATTTGCCTCTACTTAAACATAGAAGTATAAGGGCATTTTTGAACTAAAAAAATAAGGTTCTCAAATAGGAGAATCTCCTTAAATAATAGTATAGATAATTTAAAAACTCCTAATTTTGAGCTAATTATTAAAAAAAAAAAAAAAATTCTCCTACCTCCACATTTCTCTCTCACGTTAGTTGTCAAGTACTAATACAACTTCTTCTTTTTGAAAAAAAAAAAAAAAAACAAAAAAACAAATATAAACGCTTTTTTTTTCCCATAAATGTATAATTTTTATTTATCACTAAACTGTTTTTTTTTTTTTTTTCACCTTCACATTTCTCTTTCACATTAGTAGTCAAGTAATATATATATATATATATATATATATTGAAAGCAAACACAATTTCATTCAATTAGAAACAGAGAGAGAATCCAAATACAAAGCCTCTAAGGCCGGTGGTGGAGAATCTTCTAACCAAACAATATCCTCACTTAGATTCCTAGCATAACGAGCTAAAGAGTGTGCTACACCATTTGCACTACGTCTGATGCTATGAAATTCCACATGTTGCAAACATCCAACCATACAACGTACAACGAATGTCATCATAGAGATTTCCCAGGCAAGACAAATCTCCTCAAGCTGATTTGATGGAGTTCATTACATTTATGTTGTCACCTTCTACAATCAGTTTTGAAAACCTAGCATCCACTACAAATTCCAAAGCTTTTCTACACGCCAATACCTCTGCCTCCTCGCTGTCCACTACTGCATGTAGTCAAGTACTGTTAATACAACTTCTTCTTAAAATAAAAAATACCATGAATAAAATGTGTAAACTAAAAAAATAAAAAATAATACATGAAAAATGCCTCTACACTCTTATGTTTAAGTAGAGACAAAACTAAAGAACAATCTCATAAAACTATAACTCTAACCCCCACTAAAACATTACCTAAAAAATAGGATCACTCTCTTGTTGATTTTCAAATTGCTTTATTCTCTTATAAATTAGATTCTCAAAATAAAAATTATATATAAAAAAATAAAGCACATTTTTTTTTGGGCTATAAAATAGGACCACTAAGCCCAACATTTTCACTTTAAAAAAAAATTATGAAACTTGATGTCGTCCAATTTTGTAAAGAATATTGTAGTGTAGCTAAGGTTGTCGTTCCACCTAGAAAAGGAAAACAAGAACACATCAAAAGCACCAATAGTATATAGAAAAATATGATTAAAACTTAGGAAAAATAAAGTTTGGTAAAATTCAATAATTAAAATCACTAGGGCGTTAGGGTTTGTCCACCAATATTAGTAAGCATCCACTGCCAATCCAATTTAGTACACAGTCACGTAAGTAAATGCATCAACTATCCAATTGGAATATTTAGAAATAAGCTTTATTAATAAAACTCTCTTTGGTTGATTATGTTCATCAATTGTTCGAACAATTTAGTCTAGAAAATAATAACTTTGCAAGAAAAACTCAAAAACATCACATACCCTAGAGGCAATACTATGGCGAAAGTAATATCTAACAAGATTATCACATTTTACTAGAGAGATTATAAAATCCTATTCTAACAATAAGAAGATTCAAGAATAGACTTATGAAAGAATTAGAAATCAAATATCAATCTAGTAAAAACAATTATAAAAAGAGAACAATTGATTTCAATAATCAAAACATGAAAAACATGCTTGGTTCAACCCTCATTCTGTTTATACCTTCTGCCTGGTTAGCCTACTGTTGATGAGGCGTTGTTGGCCTAGACTCTGCCTGCAAGGGCACGGTACTCATGTTTCATGTTGTTCTGGACTTTGGGGGCGTGGTTTGCGAGGGCTTCTATCTTTTATCCCTATTTGTTTCCTAACTCCCCTACGGAGTCGTCAATTTAAATATAGTGGGCCTTTTGTGATTTTGGGTTGGACTGCCTCCTGCAGTACTGAGGCCCAAGTGTTCTAGATAAGAGAGTTGGGACCGGTCCAATTGTAACCCACCTTGAGCCGGCTTGTGTACAAACTATGCCCCTTTTATTGAAATTTTGGTCACATGCCCATGGCAGGCGAAGTTGTTACAGAAGAGTTATGGCAGACAAGTACAGTATGACAATAATAAAGGCAATATGCTTCCCGTTAGATGAAATAAGGAATCCTTAAGAAAAAGAATGATATAGAAATAAAAGGAAAACACTTTATAAGTGAAATTGCAAAGGCAAGAGAGGAAAATAATTACAATAAATAATAAAATCAAAAGGAAAAATTTAGTCTACCGTGTTCAATTGTTACGAGACTAAGACCAAGGAAGGAACCACTTCCTCAATGTGGATAACCTCGTAGGAGGATCCTGATAGAGAAATTATCCACTTTGAGGGAATGGGCTTGAATGACTTATGCCCAAACGAATCCTTTATCCTCAACAGAGGGTAGGCTTTTAGAGGGAGAAAAGGGATTAGCCTATTGGTACATGCCTGCGATTTTACACTCTCTATTTCTCTTCCTAATTCTCTTTCCCTTTTTTTTTTCTCTTTTTTTTTCTTTTATTATTATTATTTTTTTTGGTTTTCTTACTTTGATCCTCTCCCACTCCTTTTCTTTCTATCTTAGTGCTTACTCGTGAAATGTTATGGTGATAGTGGTGTTGCAATTCTCTCCTAGTGGTTGTTACTGTTGCGATGATGATATTGTGCACAGCGAGAGCCCTTTATATACTGCTTGCCGTGACTGGTTTTTACCATGTTACTCTTTAACTACTTTTGTCTTGATGTAGATGTCCTTCCCAACCACCTTCTGGTTTGTCAGCTGCCTAGTCACCACCACTTACCTGTGCTGACTGTGCCACTCCCCATTACCAAACAAAGAAAATTGTTTTGTTTTCTTGTTCACCATGGCATTCTTATCCACTACAGTGTGGGTATTCTCTTTTGTTATCCCTCATGGCATGCACCTAGTGATTCCAACTCATCCTTCCTTCTTTTGGATGGCATGTCATCTCAGCAGGACATTTCCCTAAAAGAGTTTGAACGGGAACCCCAGAATAGGTTTTTTCTTCTCCCCACCGCCAGACAATACCCTCTCTTACCTCTGACCCATGACCCACCACTCCTGTATTGGCTAGGTACAGGTTGGTGGTGCCTGGGTCTTGTGCGTGCTCCACTTCTGTGTATGTCAAAAACTTGTCTGCTGCTCATGCATTTGCTGTAGACTGGAGGCTTGCTTATGCATTCTGCCGCTCATTCTTGACCTCTTGTGGCGTGAATTGTTTTCTAATCCTCCATTCTTTATGACTTGCTTCCCCGAAGGGCTGGGCCTTGCTTGATTGTGGGTTTTTCTCTCTTTTAGTCCATTATTTGTTCTTTCTATTGGCTTGCCAATATTCCTGCCATGCCATTCTGTTATTCCTGCTACGGTGCTATTTGATCCATGCTTGCTGGGCCTCTTTCGGGCCTACTGTATGCTCTTCCCTCAATTAGTTACAATGTCCCAATATTGTCATTGGGTTTATACTCATGTTACTTTGGGCTTTTCTTGACCCATTACATTGCTTGTGGGCTCCTTTGGCCCATTTCTTCCCCTTTAGGCATCCTTAGCCCATTTTCTTTCCTTGGGCATCCTCAACCCATTTCTAACTCTACATTCCCATGGACTTTTACTAACTCTTTTGGGATTCCCCGTCTAATTACCATATCCTTCATCCTTAGGGTTCATGGGCCTTCAATCAACCCCTTACTTTATTACTTTTGGTCTGCTGTGGTCCATTCTTACTTTTCTACATCACATAATACCTGTGGGTTTACTACTTCTTTCTTCGGGCTCCTTTAGGCCCAGTTTGCTTTCCTTAAAGCCCATTTATTTACTTTATGGGCCTATGACCCATTATTGTTGCCATTCGAGCTAAATGGGTTTTGTCTTAATCCTGCTAACTCTTTTCTTGCCCATATTGTTGGGTTTCTTCCTGCTATTGGGTTTTTCCAAAAAATGAGCACCAGTAATGTGTCACTAATCACAAAAAAGTAATTTACACACTAATGGGTTTACTACTTATTTTTTTGAAATCTACCAATTATATTCATTGTCTAAAGAGTTTGGAAATGTTGTGCAGTAAAATTTGAAGTATCTTTAATATTTTCCATTTTTATAACTTCATGAAAGAAAATCATTCTATCTAATTAAATGAAATGAGATAATTTTAGCAATAATTAATTATTAATTACTAGTATAGATTTGTGAAAGGGTGAAATATTTTAGTTGTAGTGTTTACAATATAAGGGAAAAGAATAAGTTAATTAAGTATATTATGAAAAAGCTTCAGATTTTCGACAAGAAAATGAACTAACCTTGAACATGTAATTTAGTTTAATGATGAGCTCAAACTTGACTTATATTTGAAATTAAATTAAATGAGCAATTTAGAACTTTTAATACTCAACTTGACCCAGGACATGCCATCTACCAAAGCCTCACAAATTCTCCTTGATTTGTGCGCTTTACAAAGTTGCCAACAAAATCTAAACCTTATTGTCTCTCTCATTGAGCTACCTCCCAAGAAAAAATCCATTTTTTTCTCTCCTGGTTTTACGCTCTATTTTCCTTGTCCCCATAGGGAGGACCATTGGGCCAAAACTATCAAATTCTTTTATAGTATTTTCTATTTATAAAATTTCTTCCACACCAAGAAAACCCAAAAATAACCAAATTAATATTTCTTTCTCCAACTAGAAAATCAATTTAGCTTTCCAAGTCAAAATTGGAATTCGACGCAATTTCTCAACAATCTCGACTTTGACTCAAATTCCATCAAGTAGTCTTCTTTCTCTCTTGATATAGCTCCACCTTAATGAAGTAGTCTTCTTTCCTCTTGGCATCACTTTACTTTAATCAAAGAAAATTTCATCTATTTTAATTCACACAAGAAACCGCCAACTAAATCAACCAAACTTTGATACCACTTGTTGGGGGGAGATAACAAATTGGAGAGACCCATTGAGTAGTTAACATAACATATAGAGACACATATGAGCTCAATTATGTTATATGGAATAAATTTAGGTACAGTACTTTAGGTCCTATTCTTTAGGTTCCTTTCTTAAGATTCAGTCATGTGGTTACTTAACTAAAAAATATACTTCTATCACACAAGAAAAATCCACATGGCAAAATCTTAAAAAAGAAACCTAAAGAACAGCACCTAAGTACTGTACCTAAATCTTGCTTAGGAATGGCAACGTGTCAGATTCGGGCCGGATTTCTGTATACCTGAACCCAACCGGATTAATAAATAGTTTTTTTTTTTTTTTTTTTTTTTTCAGACTCCAAACTCGGCTCGTCGGGCTCCACGGGCCCTGCCCACTTAAGGGCCCAATCCTTCATCCTAATGGCCTAAACCGTGGCCAAAATTTTTTTTTTTTAAATTTCCGTAATTAATTTAATAAATCTCAGATTTCTACACTAATTTAATTTACAATAATTATTTTAGATTTCTACAATAACTTTATATTTCAAATTTCACATAAATATAGAATAATTTACTTTTAGATATCTCATTTTCCCTTTCAAAACACACCCAAATACAAAAATCACAAACTCAAATACAGCAATCACAAGAAATAATACATAAAAATCACAAACCCATACATAAATCCTATATATATAACCCAAATACATAAAATAAATTCTTCCTTACAACAAGATTTGCCACAAGTTCAAATATATACAAAATAAATCCCCCAAATCCAAATCCAAATCCGAGACCATTACATCAAGTTCAAAAATCTACAAAATAAATCCCACAAATGAATATACACAATAATACCCCTTTCAGGCACCAAGTAACAAACCTAAAAAAGGAAAAAAAAAAAAAAAAAAGGACAGATCTTGGTGGTGGCAGATCTTGGCAGAGGTGGCAAATCTTGGCTAAGCTACACTTGGAGAACATAGATCAGAGCTCAGAGAAGACAAAGAAAGAGAGAAACAAACCTATGACGATCTTGAGATCGGCGGTGACAAAGCTTGAGACTGACGGTGACAGAGATTGAGATCGACGGTGAGTGACAGAGGTCAGAGCTTAAGGTTGAGTCTGTGAGTGAGAGTGAGTGAGAGAGGGAGAAGAGGGTGAGTCAGTGAGTGAGAGAGGGAGAGGAGAGTGAGGTTGTAAGGGAAATGGATGGGGGCTAAGTGTGGAATATGAGAGGAGGTAGGGTTTTTTTAGTTTATATATATAAATGGGGTTTTTGGTAATTTTATATTTAAATGGGTCGGGTCCGGGCCGAGTATGACAAAAACTCGGACCCAAACTAGACTCGCTTCGGGTTTTTTTTTAAGACCCATACCCGACCCTATTATTTATTGGGCCAGGTAAAATCCGATCCATTCGGGTCGAGCATGACCGGGTATCTGTAGGTCGGACTTTTATTGCATGCCATCCCTAATCTCGCTCATGTTATATTAATCACTTATTCTTCTTATCATTATTTAATATGAAACTTTACTCACATCTATATACATAACAACTTTTTTCTCAGCCCAAGCAGTGGTACAGTGGTACTCATGGTTGTGACCATAGAAAATGGTGGTTTTGAATGTTAGGGACTTCGTATTATACGTCCTTCCCACTCATCTACCGAGTGAGACAGTGATCAAGTTGTCCTCCTTTTCAAATTCTATCGTTAGGTAATTAAACTTTTCAAATTCTATCGTTAGGTAATTAACACATACGAACAAGCTCAAGTTGAGTTTGAAAACCTAAGCTTGGCAAGTCTAGCTTGGACTATCTAGTATCTAGTTATATCAATTGGTGGAAGTCACCGCACTACTGTACAAGGATAAACAAAAATGAAAAACATATTGTGAACTTTTTTTTTTTTTTAAATCTTGAGCATCTTAAAAATTTGTCAAACCTGTTAACCAATCGTACAATATTCCATTGCTTGTTATATATTAGCTAAAGTCGTACCTAGCACAATAGAAATAGATTTTGACTTCAATTAAGCACCATGTGGCTCAAAATTGTTTAATTAGCAAATTAATCACAGGCAAAACGTGCTTCCCTCTAAATATTGTGAAAAGCAAGGAAAAGAAAATGAAGAAGAATTAATAAAAGAATCAATAGAAGAATGTTTCCTTCCATCCCAAGTTCATAAAAATTCATAACAAAGAAGGACCAAGTTCAATATAATTTAGCATGATTAAAGATAAATTCAATATCCACTCCCATTGCAATTTGTACAAGAAAGTAATGGTGTTCAATATGTTTATGTAAGTGCCACTCCCACTAGTTTGCATTTTTAATCTCCGGCATAAACACAGTTTGAAAGGGACCGGCCCTAGGTGACCTTGGTGGTGGCTCCAAAAGCATATTCCCAAAACTATCATAATGAATGACGCCTGAAAACGCCGGTGGCCGGCATTTATCGCCCATCAAGATTGATTTCTGCCACAACCCACCTTCACCTTAATTCACCTTCACCAGAGCCCTTCTCCAATTCATCATCTCTAAAATCATGACCACCAACCTTTTTCTTGTACATGGATGTATTTGCCTTGTTACTAATACTTGTCACGATTTTCTTGGGTGACAACAATGGTGACTTTGGCGAATTTGTTATCAATTGATTTGCCCTCTTGCTAATTGCTTTGTAATCTTTTCGAGCACGGCGTGAATGCTTGGCACATAAAGCTACAAGAGCCATAATCGAGAAGAACAAGCCAATTGCTAATGGCAATGACCAAAATTGGTCTCTGCGATGTTGAGGAATTAGACGTACCATTTGTGCAATGGACGTGTTTGTTTGAAGAAAATGATGAAGATGATACGAATGAAATTTTTGTTGTTAGTGGATGAACTTCAAAGTCTGAACGCTTCAAGAATGAGCAATCTTGTTATGCTGTATATATAGGTGGTTCCATTTTATTCTAATTATAGTTTTGTCCGGTGGAAGGCAATAGCTACGAAGGAAAGACTTTTGACATCTTCTTTGTGCCTTTAGCCTAACCCAAAAAAAAAAAAAGTATTTGTTTAGGTTAGTTGTTGGTTCATTCTATATGGGGTAAATTTGCAATTTTAATTTTAAATTTTAAGATATGTTGTGTAACTTGATTCAAAAAAATTGAAATTGAATTGCTGTAAAATTGGAAAATCATTCACACAAAATAAAAAGAAATAGATACATTTATTCACAACCGGATTTTATTTATTTAACATAATACAGTTGTCAATATGAATATGTATCTTTAAAAAAAGAACACAATGTAGAGAAGCATAAATTGACCCCAAAAAAAATTCAATATTGAATTAGTATAATAAAATGTAAATTACAAAACTAAAATAAAGAAAACAATTCATTTTTGTAATTGACAAAACATATAATAAATACAGATTCAAAAACAAGTAGCCCTAATCATGATTAGAGCTAATATGAGAGTTTTCCTAGTTTTACTTTCTAGGTCTCACTAACAAACACTTATAAACAATTCTTCTTCTTCTTCTAGAAGTTGAAGCCTACGGATTTGGACTGAATTATGTATTATCAATCAACCATTCACTCTTGTAATTTTATCTAATGTGAGACTATAATACGTAACTAATTTTTCCAAGACATGTTGACATGGACCTTGTAGCAAGCTACACTTTGTATTTTCTCTATTGTCTTATTAGTGTACCAATACAGACATATTAAACTTAATTATCTGTTTCTCACAATATATCAAGAAGTCACCTTCGCTTAATCTTTTTTTTTTTGGGCGTGTGTTTGTGTGTTCATAATAAGATGATTGTTGCGATAGCAATGACAAATGTCTTCTCGCTTCTCGGTATACATCAAGGTAGTCAATTCCGTACTGGTACCGGCCGGCATGTACCGTACTGGTACATATACCGGTATCGAAACATCAACATTTCGTGTTGGTTTAAATACCGGCTGTATTGGCCATATCAGCCAATTTTGGGCAATATCGATCAGTACCAGGCATACTGGCCAGTACAATTTTTTTTTTTTTTTTTTAGTTTTGTAATTTTTGAATTTTTGTTAGGCCAGAATGGTAATTTATTTGCATTAACTTATTAGTATTATTTATTTTCTTAGTATGTAATGAACAATTAAGAGGCCGTTTGGTATGTGATTTTGAGCAATAATTTTCAGTTTTTAAACAACATTACATGTATTTCCACACACTTTTTCATCCACATATATTTCCAAAAATTATAAACAACGTTACTAGAACTGTTAAAAATACTGAATAAGTGTATTGCATTTCTCCAAATAATAGAATATACATGAGTGTCTTTATATAGAAGGCATATGTGTGTAGTACAAGCAAGAGTGTAGTACAAGAATATGTGTTATACATGTAATCTAGTTGGGCCTAAAGCCCACAACACTATACATGTTAACAACCCCCCTCAAACTCAAGGTGGATGTGAGACCAGTTTGAGGTTGTCAACTAAATCACGAAGGCGTCTCTTAGGATGTGACTTGGTGAAGATATCTGTAAATTGATCTTTGGAGGAAATTGAGAAGAGTTTAAGAGCATCATGGACAAGATGATAACAGATAAAATAACAATCAATCTCAATGTGTTTAGTCCGTTCATGGAAGACATCATTGTGAGCAATATGAATGGCACTCTAGTTGTCACAATAGAGAGGAGTAGCAGAGAATGTGGACACACCTAGTCCTTAAGAAGCCATTATAGTCAAAAGAGCTCAGATGTGGTATCAGCAAGGGCACGATATTCTGCTTCATTATTGAAGCGGGCCACATGAGTACCAAGAAGAAAGTAATAACCAATGGTGGACCTACGATCATTGGGATCTCTTGCCCAATTAGCATTAGAAAATGCACGGAGAACAAGAGGAGACTAAGCAGAGTAGAAAAGACCATAGAAGAGAGTGCCCTTTAGGTATCGAAGAATGCACAGAATAGCAGCATAGTGAGTCGATCATAGAGCAAACAGATACTGGCTCACTTGGTGAACAATATAGGAAATGTCTGGACAAGTGACAATGAGATAAACTAGGCTGCTAACTAAGTATCTGTAAAGAGAGGGATTAGATAATGGTTTCCCTCCTGAGGGAGTCAGATGCGTATTAAGTTTAATTGGAGTGTTAACAGTCTTACTATCAGTAAGTCCAGCTCGAGAAAAAAGTTCAGAGGCATACTTGGCTTGAGTAATATAAAGTCCATCTATAGAATGAGTGATTTCAAGACCCAAGAAGTAGCTAAGATGTCCAAGATCTTTCATCTCAAACTACTGACTAAGAAAATCCTTGAGTTCTTGAATGCCACTGAGGTCATTACCAGTTATGATCATATCATCTACATATAGGAGAAGTAAAATAGTGTCTTTGTTAGTGCGACGAAGAAATAAGACAAAATCATAATGAATGGCCATGTAACCCAAGCAAGAGATGGTAGAGTTGAATTTAGCAAACCAAGCTCCTAGAGCTTGTTTAAGGCCATAAAGTACACGTCAAAGGTGACAAACCTTGTTTGATTCAACAGAGAGACTAGGAGGAGGTTGCATATAAACTTCTTCACTTATATCCCTATTAAGGAATGCATTTTTGATATCCATTTGAAAAATGTCTCATTTACTGGCAGCAGCAACAGCTAAGAGGGCACGAACAGATGAGATACGAGCAACTGGAGCAAATGGAGCAAATGTCTCTTCATAATCAATCTTATACTCCTGTGTAAAACCTTTTACAATAAGGCGAGTTTTGTAGCGCTCAATGGACCTATCAGAGCAAGTCTTAATCTTATAGATCAATTTACAATCAACCATAAATTTTCTAGGAGAGAGAGTCACCAAATCCCAAGTATGGTTTTTAGATAATACATCAAGTTCCTCTTTCATTATAATCCGCCATAAAGAGTCAGTGGAAGCCTCATGATAAGTGTGAGGCTTATGCAATGTAGCAAGGACAGTATAACAATGATAGTCAAGTAAATGTGTAGGAATGGATCTTACCTGAGTTGAGTGACGAGGTGGAACGTTTTGTGCAAGATCTTCAGGCGGAGCAGGAGTAGGGGACCCAAGCTTAGGGTTGGGTAGCTCGTCTTCAACTTGTTCATCTTCCACCTGTTCATTAAAGGGTGAATTAGGAAAAGGATCAAGGATATCTGGTGGTTGGACAGAGAAGTCTACAAGAGAATCAAGAGTAGCTACAGGAGAATCAGAACCAGTTACAAAAGGAATATGTGTCTCATCTGGAAAAAGATCTAAGACAGAGGAGGAAGATAGGGAGCACAGAAGTGAGAAAGCTCGACAAAGGAGTGATGTTCCCAAAAGATAACATTGCGGGAAATACGAAGATGATGAAAGACAAGATCATAACAACAATACCCCTTTTGAGTTTCGCCATAGCCTAGAAAATAACAAAGCCTTGACCGAGACTCAAGTTTGTTATGCTTATGTGGCTGAAGAAGAACAAAACAAGCAGAACCGAAGGAGCGAAAGTGATGATAGTCTGGAGGTGTCCTAAAAAGATGTGTAAGCGACTAAATTTCTCGTTTCGAAATAAAGTCGAACAAGTGAAAATAGTTTCGCAAATGTGAATTTGTATTGATGATTGTGTGGTACAATTCTCTATGATTACAAAAGAGTTATCCTCTGATTCGATCTCCTTAAAAGACTTGTTGATTGGATTTGTAGTAATGAGATTTTGTTTTGAACACAAGATATCCTTCAATTTGGTTGAGGAATGGATCGAAGATCTTTGAAACAAAATTACAATGAATCTCTGGCTATGAGCTTGTTAGAAATTCTTTGTTCTTCGTGTTCTTCGTGTTCTTCGTGCGTTCATCGTCTTCGAAGGTTTGTTGTGGAAGTTCTCCGGGGCTTTAGAGGCTTGAATCCTTGGAGCTTCACTGATTTGTGGTTGTTTGAGGTTTCTGGAGGCTTTTGAGCTTGATTCCAGTGAACTTTGAGATCTAGGCAGATAGTTTGGATGATTCTGCTTCGAATGTTCTTTATATTTGAAGATTTGTGGTGGAAGTTCTTCGGGGCTTTGGAGGCTTGAATCCGTAGAGCTTCACTGATTTATGATTTGTTGATGTTTTCGGACCTTTGAGCTTGATTCCCGCAAACTTTAGGATCTAGGCAGATGATCTGAATGATTCTGCTTCGAATGTTCTCCAGTTTTGGGATTGAAGTTCTTGAAGTTCTTGAAGGCTTTTGAGGCTTGATCTTCGCAGAGCTTCTTCACTTCTGAATCCCCTGGTCCCCTAAATGTCTCAGGAAGGCTTCTATTTATAGGAGTTTTGGGGTGGGTGAGTGACACGTGGCGGAGCTTGATTGGTGACACATGTCACAGCTTGATTGGTCCGCTTAAGTCATTGCTTACAAGTGCGAGGTTGTTTGAGTCATCGCTTACACGTGCGAGGCTGCCTGAGTCATCGCTTACACGTGCGAGGCTGCTTGAGTCATCGCTTACACGTGCGCTGATGCGTGATTGGCTCTTGCATGACACTTGGCAAATTTCTGTTGGCCTCTGAATAGTGATAGCAAAACCTAGCAGTAATACATGGTGTTCTGTAATTTGCTGTATTTTGTGGACTTGGTAATGTGACGTGTCAGCTTGTGATAGGTCGGGAATTTTCCCTCTCTACAAATGCCCCCTCGAGACTCGTTCACACACACGGTCTCGGAGTGTGGTGTGGGAATGAGTTTCGAAAAAAAAAATGGATTTTTGGTATTTGACTCTTTAAGTGAAGTAGTTGAAGGTAGTGGAGCTGTTGAAGGTGGTGGAGCTGTTGAAGGTGGTGGAGCTTTCAGAAGGATGAGATTAAGTTGAAGTACTTTCAGAAGAGCATTTTGGATCGTTGGCGGCGATCACAAGATGTTGAAGATGGGGAAGATGAGAGAATGGTGGCTGGATACAACATGCAGGGTCATGGAGTTAACCTCGTGTTCTTAAGAACTTCTGGAGAAGTTATATCAGAAGATCACGCTTTGGATTACGGTGAGGTCATATGGGAAAGTGGTTGAATGTGCATGTGTCATTATTTCACTCAGGTTAAGTTGAGGTAATTTCAGAAGCTTATGTATTCTGGGGATGCTGATGTTGGTGGTGAAGAAGACGGGGATGAAGCAAAGCGAATGGGTGAAACATACGCCACCATGGTGCTGGCCCTGTATGTTGGAACCCTTCTGGTGTAGATGTTTATGGGAAGTGCAACTTTGAATATGGGACTGACTGTGTGTTGCATGGGGTTCGGCAGCAAGTAATTGAATGCGCCTGTGTGATGGGACCATGCCGCCGGATGTTATGTTGAAGTAATTTCAGAAGAGTACCTTCTGAAATTCTTCAAGCTGATTTTAAGTTGGAGTAATTTCAGAAAATGAATTTTGAGGTACCAGCAACAATGACCTTTGGGTCCCGTAGTAGTGGGGACATGGAATAAAGCTTTGATGACCATTTACCAGCACCAAAGGCTGAATTCTGATGAGCTGGCCCCTTGGAGGTTGTTTTAAGTGTTGATGGAAAACAATTTGTAGGATACCCCAACACTTTTTTACCATCTTCACCTACTGTCACTTGTTGGAAAAGCACAGAAAAATGAAAGATGGAGCCAACTTGTGATTCTGGTCTGGAAACCAAACAAGTTGCTGTTTGTTCCGAACCTCTACCTTTGCTGTAAGACCAAACAACTTGAAAAGGACTATGGAGTTCCCAAAGCAGTTAGGAAGCTCCTTGAGCTAAGGTACGAGAGATTCAGTTGGCCTTAGATCTCCTGATTAGGTAGATCTGAGACTACAAGGAACAATGATACAGGCTATGTTATGAGAAATTTTATGGGCAAAGGTGGTCGTTGAGTGGAGAAACAAAGTTTGTTTGGATCTCAAAACTGCAATGATGTTGTAAATAGGGTTTCGACCGAACCATGAGAGGGTTGATCTTAAATCGATTATGAAGCAAAATCGGTTGCTAGGTGTTGAGAATGATGAGATCATAGTGAAAAATGGTTGTGAAAAGGAGGATTTGAAAATCTGAAAGAAGCAACTCTTCATTTCATGATTCAGCGTATTTTTTTTTTCTTCTTTTTTTTTTTTCGGATGAGTCTTTGATGAACTCGGCCCTCCTATTTATAGTAGAGAGATGAAGAATGGTAGGTAAGTAGTCAAGAATGGTAGTTGAGAATTTTTGGTGGGAATGGTAGATGGGAACGGTAGGTGGAAATGGTAGGTGGGAACGGTAGGTGGGAATGGTAGGCACCGAATGAGCATGTTAGGTTGAATTAATGACCCAGTGTAACCTCAAGTTCTGACACACTTGTGAGAGTTCATTTATATTTGGAGAGAGAAGTTTTGATGAAGTCTGGAGAATAACCCTGAGGAGATCCCAATTAAATGGATGAATCTCAAATTTTGATCTCAGGAGTTTAAGTTTTGGACATCGTCAATACTTCAAAGATGTGGGGGTTTGATTGGTGATCACCAAATCCAAAATAAGTGGATTTCAAAATCAGAATCTTTGAGAAGGTCCGAACAGGACAAGTTTTGCTCGAATGTCTTGATTCTTGGCCAAAGTTCACTTCAAAGCCAACAGTTGTAGAATCACACCATTTGAGCAATTTTGGATTCTCAAATGAAGAAACAGACCCCAAATTTGGAATGTACACGAAAAATTGAGAAAGGCAAGTGTGACTTGAAAATTTTGACTTTAGGTTGATTTCAACATCAAAGTCAACTGTCTTGGAATTTGAGCCATTTGTACAGTTTTTTGAGCCTCACATGATGAAACGGACTCCAAAATTGGAATGTACTCGAAAAATTGAGCGAAATAAGTCCATCTCAAAAATTTTGACATTTGGTCAACATTTGCACAAAAGTCAACTTTTTGGAGACTGGACGTTTGCACAATTTTCGAGCCTCGAATGAAGGAATGGGTCCCAAAATCGGAATGTACTTGAAAAATTGAGTAGGACAAGTCCGTTTTGAAAATTTTGATTTTCTGGTCAAGGTCAAAAGTCTGCTTGGTCCAAGCATTTTCTCTCTCTTTTTCTTTTTCTTTTTCTTTTTTTTTTTTTTTTTTTTTTTTTGCAGGCGGTTCGGATCCGGGTCAAACCGGGTCGGTCCGATCAAACGGGTCAGCCGTAGTGGAGGATGACGTCATCCATGACGTCACAGTGCTAGGACGCGTGTGGCACGTGCGGGTGATGACGTCATCCATGACGTCATAGGACTCGTGTGGCACGTGCGAGCTCTGGCGGTCCTGTTCGGCGCGTGGGTCTGAAGGCCGCGCCGCCGAATATTTTGGCTGCGCGTGGCGGCGCGTGCTTGGGCTTTTGGGCCTGAAATTTTTGGGTTTTGTTGTTCTAAGGCCGTAGAAGACCATGGTGCACTCAGTTTTCTAAAATCACGGGCAGATTTTCACAGATTTGAAAGATTAGGCCGCGGGTCGTCGCGAATCTGTGGCGGCGCATGGAGGCGGATGCGGCCGTTTCTGGGCTTGAATTTTTTTGGGTTTTGTAGATCGTGAGCCGATGGATCTAGTGGTGGTTTCTGTTTTCTGAATTGGTGTCCCGATTTGCACAGATTTGAAGGATTAAACCGTGGGTCTTCGCGAGTTTGTGGCCGTGCGTGGCGGTGCGTGGAAGCTCCGGTGACCTTGATTTTTCAGGGTTTTGTTAATTGAAGTCCGTTTAAGGTCCCTGTGTGGTCAGTTTTGTGAAATGAGGTCTGGATTTTCACAAATCTGAAAGGGAAAGCCGCGGATTTTTTGTTGGAATATGGCCTTTTGGTCTAATTTTGTGGTGGCTCCGTTGCTGCAGATCTTTCTGAGTGTTGTTCATCAAAGTCCATAGAAGATTTCTGTGGGTTGATTTTTTTGTAAAATCTTGTCAGAAATTGTAGAAATCTGGAATGGGGAACCGCATTGTTGGACTTGTTGTCATTTTAGACTTTTTAGTCCACTGCACACTGGCTGCTCTGTCAGGAGGGTGACTGCGTTTAGACTTAAGGGTCCAAAGGTAGGTGCAGAGCCTCCATTTTTTGTTTCTCTGCATTAAATGCCATCTTTTATTTTCAAAATTTGGTGCAGCTTTCCTGGACTTTGAGTGCATTTGAGCTTGCAAAATCCGACTTTGAGCTCCAATTGTTCAGTCGCAGCATTTAATGACTTGCGTACTTTTTCTTTTTCCTTTTTTGTCTTGTCTCTCAGAAGTTTTCTATATAAAGCCAGCGTAGTATGCATTGAGTTGTACAAGCAGCATCTCTGGTGAGTAGCATAATACTCTAAGTGTAGAGAAATTATGCCTTTTTTTTTTTTTTTTTTTTTTTTTTTTTTTTTTTTTACATATATGTATATATATATATATATATATATTTTTTTTTTTTTTTGACTTGCTTTATTCATACTGATTTTTTTTTTTTTTTTCCACAGGCTAGATATTGGAAATGAAGCTCTCTCTTTGATTTATTTTATTTTATTTTATTTTATTTTATTTTTTTATTTTTTTATTTTTTTTTTTTGACGTATCATGAGATTTTCTTCTGATAAGCTCTTTGTTGTTGCTTGTTTTTGTTATGTAGCATGCTTTCCTTGGCAACCAAGTAGTCGTCTCAAGAGTTTTTATCATGAAGCCGTGCCAGCATCTGTCCTTGTATTGAAGTCGTGCCAACATCCAACTTTGTCATGAAGCAATGTCAACACTTCATTCGTGCCAACATTCATCTTTGTCAAAAAAACTGCCTCGACATTTTATTTGCATTGAGGCCATCTACACTTCATCCATGTTGAAACTGTGACAATATTCATTTTTGCCATGAAACCACGTCAACACTTTATTTATACTGAGGCCATGCCAACGTTGCAGCTTTGCCATTGAAGCTACGTCAACACTCCATTTTCGCCGAAGCCATGCCAACGTTCATTTTTGCCATGAAGCCACGACAACACTTCATTTTTGTCATGAAGCCATCACAGCACTCCTTTCACACTTGCACTTGTATTGAAGTCATACCATCATTTGCACTGAAGTCGTGACAACATTCATCCATGCCATGAACCTACGTCAACACTTCATTTGCGCCGAGGCCATGAAGCCATGTCAACACTCCATTTTTGTCAAAGTCGTGCCAACGTTCATTTTTGCCATTGAAACTACATCAACACTTCATTTACCGAAGCCGTGACAACATTCATGAAGCCACGTCGAAACTTCATTTGCATAGAAGTCATGCCAATATTCATGAAGCCATGTCAACACTCCACATTGCCATTGAAGTTATGTCAACACTTTATTCGCCGAAACTGTGCCAACATTCATATAAAGCAATTTTCAGAGGCAACATCACTCAGACATCAAGGGCGTATAGCACTGTAGCTAGACATCAAGATTTCAGAGATGCCAACAAGATGTTGAAAATGCAAGGAGATGCCAAGACTTTGAAGTTTCAAGAAGAATGCCGCCAAGACTTTGACATTGCATGGACATGCCCTTGGAGGGGAGAAAATGCAACACCAACTTCAGATGCCGGAGGAAGGTGACATTGTCCAACTTTTGGAGACATGATATGAAGCTGCACCACTCAGAAGGGAGATGATGCCACACCGACTTTAGATATATAATCTACCATCATTCCGGAAGAAATTGACGTCATTCAGATTTCAGAGACATGATGTGAAACAACACCACTCAGAAGGGAGATGATGTGGTTCTAATTTCAGAGTTATGAAGTGGCACAACCTAGAAAAGAGACGATGCAGCCTAGAGATGGAAGGTACAAGGAGATGCCCCCAGGAGATAAATGATGCAAAGTATACCTCAGAGATGTAGGAGGATGGCCACAGAAAATGAGGAATGCCTTGCCAACCGAAAGGACCTTAGAAGCGCCTTGATGACTGTTGGAAAACTCTTCAAGTTAGACTGGCCATACTTCTTCTTTTCATGTGACTGAACTTAGCAACAAGTACTAAGCTGCCTACGTACCCCGGAGAGGGATCAAGTCATCACGTAGTTCAACAGAATTTTTTTTTTATTATTATTATTATTTTTTTTTGTTTGTTTTCCTTATGTGTTTTTTTTTTTTTGCAAAAAGGGGGGCGCAGTGTGTAATAGTGGGTATCACCACTGCTCGAACCCGAGATGGCCTCAAGGGTGACACGGGCGTCCAACCGCTACGCCACACTCGCAATTGTTGTCATGAAGTGAGATTAATTTCTCTTTATTGGTACGCTTTGAAGGGTAATGGGAAGACATCATGTACTCTTGCAGCGCTACAGTGGGTAGTTTAAGCTCTTACCGAGGAGCAATCCTCGATTTTCAAGCATAGAAGCGTTTGAGGAACTTCCCATTGATGGGGCCGATCCTTACACTATCATTGTCAATCAACTTGTAAGCTCCATTGGTGTAGACTTCTTGCACAACATAAGGTCCATCCCATTTTGAAGTGAACTTATTGCCTGTACGATGAGTTGTGATGATAGGTCTTCGAACGACGAGGACTAAGTCACCAACTTGGAATGATCGTGGCTTGACTCTTTTATTGAATGCACTTGAAAGACGAGCTTGATAGCATTCAAGGCGTTGTTGGGCCTCGAGCCTTTTTTCATCGAGTGCCTCTAATTCTTGCAACCTGAGCTTGGCATTTTCTTCTCCGGTCAATCCTTCTTGAATGGCAATCCGTAATGATGGGATTTGGCGCTCTAAAGGGAGGACGGCTTCAACTCCGTAGACAAGAGAGTATGGCGTTGCTTGAGTAGGCGTTCGAAATGTTGTTCGATATGCCCATAATGCTTCTCCGATTCTTTCATGCCAATCTCTCTTTGTCTTGGATACCACTTTTTTCAACAAACTGCCAAGTGTTTTGTTAAACGCTTCAGCTAGTCCATTTGCCGGGGCATTGTACATGGAGGAGTTGTATTGTTTAAATTCAAACTTCTCGCATAGCTCTGTCATCAGTCTATTGTAGAATGGTTTGCCATTATCAGTTATGATATATCGAGGGACACCATACCGATAGATCAAATGAGTTCGAATGAAATTGACCACCGTTTCTTTCTTTACTTCCCTAAGGGGTACAGCTTCCGCCCATTTTGAGAAGTAATCAGTTGCGGCCAAGATGTACAAGTGGCCACCGGATGACTTTGGCAATGGCCCTATCGCATCAAGTCCCCATGCATCAAAAGGCCAAGAAGCTACAGTTGGGTGTAGAGGTTCTGGCGGCTGATGGATGAAGTTCGCGTGATATTGACAAGCTTCGCACTTCTTAGCGCACTCCATAGAATCTTGTACCATCGTAGGCCAATAGTAACCCATTCGTTTGATCCTATAGTGTAACTTAGGACCTGACTGATGTGCGCCGCATATGCCAGAATGAGCCTCCTCTAAGGCTTGTTTAGCCTCCTCCTCTCCTAAGCAACGGAGAAACAATCCATCGAATGAACGGCGGAAGAGAGTGTCTTTATAGTAAATGAATCGAGCAGCCCTCCGCCGAATTTCAGTCCTGTGGCGTTTATCATCCGGGAGTCTTCCATGTTGAAGGTATTCAATGATCACTTGTCGCCAATCTTCTTTTTCGACAAGGCATACAGAAATGATGTTGGCTTGCTCTTCTTCTTCTTCTTCAACCACGAGAGGTACCACCCACCTTTGGGAAATAGCGACTTTGGTTGTCTCTTCTTGGGATAATGCTAAGGCAGTAGCCAAATTAGCTAAAGCATCGGCCTGTCTATTCTCCTTCCTTGGTATATGCTCCAATGTGGTGGCCTCAAAATTTGCTAGCAATTTCTTCGCGTATTTGCAATAGGGGATGAGGTATTCTTTCTTGACGTCATATTGCTCCAAGATTTGGTTGATAATTAATTTGGAATCCCCAAAGATCTCAAGCTGCGCTATGCCCATCTCAATGGCCATTTGTAGACCAATAATCAATGCTTGATATTCAGCTACATTGTTAGAGCAAAGTTCGCTTAATGAGAACGAGTACAGAAGTATTTGCCTTTGTGGAGAAACAAACACTACACCTGCCCCCGCTCCTTCTCGGCGTGCAGCCCCATTGAAAAACATAATCCATGGTGGCATTTCTTCAATGTAAAACACATCTTCATCCGGGAAATCATCGGAGAACTCCCAATCAGATGGAACTGGGTGATCAGCTAAGAAATCTGCCAATGCTTGCCCTTTGACAGCTTTCTGTGGAATGTATGCAAGGTCATATTGTTGTAGCAAGACTGCCCATCGAGCTATACGACCCGAAACCACTGGCCTGGAGAGGACATATTTGATTGGATCCGCCTTTGCTATCAAACGGACTGTATATGCTTGCATGTAGTGCTCCAGTTTGTCTATGGCAAAGAAAAGAGCGAGGCACATCTTTTCAATAGGAGAATAATTTAATTCAGCCCCATTGAGAGTTCGACTTAGATAATAAAGGGCTCTTTCTTTCCCTTCTTTATTTTCTTGTGCCATAAGAGCACCTAGAGACTTTTCTTGGGCCGCAATATACAACACCAAAGGCTTTCCTGGGATAGGAGCACCTAAAACTGGAGGATTAAGCAAGTACCTTTTGATGAGCGCAAAAGCATTGCTACAAGCCTCATCCCATTCAAAGTGCACATCCTTTTTCATCAATCTATTGAAAGGTTGACATCGACCGGCCAAGTTCGAGATAAATCGGCGTATGTAGGCCAGTTTTCCTTGCAAGCCTCTAAGTTCTCGCAGATTCTTGGGCTCTGGCATTTTCTGGATAGCTTCGATTTTGGACTGGTCAATTTCAATACCGCGGTGCCTCACAATGAAACCAAGAAATTTTCCAGATGTTACGCCAAAAGCGCATTTGCGGGGGTTCATTTTAAGCTGATATTTTCTCAATCGGGTGAACACGGATCGTAGGTCCGCCAGATGGTCTTCCCTCCTTTTTGTTTTAACCACCAAATCATCGACATAACACTCCACGTATTTATGAAGTACATTATCAAAGATCTTCTGCATGGCCCGTTGATAAGTAGCACCAGCATTCTTTAGTCCAAAGGGCATCACTTTGTAACAGTAAATTCCCTTAGGGGTACGGAAAGCTGTAAGCTGCTCATCCTTAGGATTCATTCGAATTTGGTTGTAACCCGAAGATCCATCCATGAAAGATAAAGCTTCATGACCAGTAGTGGCATCAACCATGACCTCAGTGATGGGTAATGGAAAATCATCCTTGGGACATGCATTGTTCAAATCACGGAAGTCAACGCACACTCGGATTTGTCCATTCTTCTTTTTGACAGGGACGATGTTAGCGATCCATTCCGGGTACTGTACTTCACGAATGAAGCCTGCTTCAATGAGCTTATTGACCTCGGTTTCTATTTAAGGGATAAGCTCTGGCCGAAAGCGTCTTTGAGCTTGTTTGACTGGGCGCACGCCCTTCTTTACTGCCAAATGGTGTAGAGCAATACTCGGATTGAGCCCAGGCATTTCCTTGTAAGTCCAAGCGAACACATCTTTGTATTCTACTAGGAGCTTGAGGTATCCTTCTTCTTCTTCAGGGGTGAGAAGTGCACTGATGAAAGTTGGTCGGGGTTCTTCAGCAGTTCCTAAGTTGATCTCTTTAAGTTCATCAACTGTAGCTTGTCCTCCATCTTCCAAGGCTGGAGGAGCTTCATCGACCTCTTCATTGGTTGCTTCAGCATCTGACAGTGTACCCTCTTCTATTGTAATATGAAAGGAGGATGATATCTCTTCAATTTCCTCATCATGGACGAGTGACTGACTTGTATGTACAATCGTTCGTCTTTTGACTTTGAGTGATCCTTCAGTGTTGATCTCCAAGGTAAAGTTACGTTTCATGCGTGAAGGAACGCTACTGCGGATCTCATCATTGGTTTTCTTCTCCCCTTGAACGTCAAAGTTTATTGAACTTTGAGAATGACTATCAATAGGCCTTTTCGTTGCCCCCAATCGATCAAAGACTGATTTACAAGCAAGAGTGGCACGATTTGGTGTTAAACAAGTTGTATTTAACCTGTCGAACACTGTGATTCGTGATGACGAGGCCTTGATGCGATCAAACACTGAGACATGAGGTGAAGAATGATCTTTTCTTTGATTTGAACTTTCGCTAACCTCCACCGTTATGTATTGGGAACTCGAAGGATCGCTTCTTTTCTTGATCCATATCTGAGCTGGTTGTTCGGGAGTATAACCTAATCCGGTCTTTGGGATAGGAATTTCATGCCCTTCAAGCCGCATTTTCCTTTGTGTTTTGCTAAGGCCATGCATCTTTTCTCCGGTGGCTTCTGGAATTAGCTTCCCTAAGTCTTCTTGTTTTGAGAAATCGTAGCCTGCTTTGGCTAACAGCCTATATGCCTTTGGGTCGAACCATTCTTTCGTCCGCTCACTTGGTAGAATACCATGCTCTATCGGACTTTGCGAAGACCTCACGAATCCATTTAACGGCTTCGAGGGCAAAGGATTTGTGGATGAAGTTAAAGGCATGACATGATTTTCTTTCAATATGGCTACATCCTCCATCGTGAGTTTTGCAGGTCTTTCCATGTCTTTTGTAGGTTGAAGGCATTCCACGAATGGTGATTGTCCATTCTTGCGATGTGATAATGGTATATACCGGAGGAAGGGTTCTGGGCCTTTCTTTGGGGAAGAAATGTCCTTTTTGGTGATGAATTTAACATGCTCCTTTTCATCCTGTTTACTTTTTATAGACGGGATCTCAACTGGAAGAACCTCGCTAGAAATGTCTTCTTTTGCATAAAATTTTGCATCAGCAAAATGAGCTTCGGTTTCTGCAAAAGGCTTTAAATCGGCATTGACCTTTTTTATTCCATTTTGAAAGAACTTGAAGCATTGATGCAAGGTCGATGGCACTATTCCATTTTCATGGATCCAAGGACGTCCTAACAACATGTTGTAGGTCGTCTTAGCGTCAATGACGTGGAACAAGATGTTGCTTTTCAATTCTCCAATGGATAATTCTAGGTGGATCAAGCCGATTGCACGTTGTCCTCCTTGATTAAAACCTTGGATGACCAAACGACTGTGTGATAATTCTTCCATAGTAAAACCCAGTCGTTTCATGGTCATTTTTGGAAGTATGTTAACAGCTGAACCTCCATCAACAAGAATACGCTCGATCCTTTGTTCACGAGCATAACCAGAGACATAGAGTGGGCGATTGTGGGGCTTAGAGCCTAACAATAGATCCTCATCAGTGAAAGTCAAGTCTGGAGAGCATGCGTAACATCCTTGTGTTTGTTGAAGCATATTGGTATGAGGGGCGTATATCTCTGGCTCCTCAAGAGCTTGGGTGAGCACTTCTTTTGGTGATGTGGAGGATTGCAAGGGTTCAACTTCATCGACTTGAGATTGAAGTTCCTCCAAAGATGACAAGGTCTCTTTTGGATCACCATGGTCAATGTCCTCCTTTTCGTCCTGGATTTCACAACGAGAAATTGTGTGGACGGCCTCGGCTGAGTCATTTTGAAAGAATTTTCTAGGGAAGAATTCTTCCAATGTGATGAGCTTTCGAGATTTTCGGGTTTGTGTTGAATCTTCATACACTTTTGTTCCTAGTCTCCCTTGCCTCTTATAACTCATTCTTTTTAACCAAGGTTGAATCTGCTTTTGTGCTCTTTTGGACTCTTGGGTGATCAAATGAAGAGGGAATGCCCGTTTCTTCTTCCATCTCTTGCGAACAACCATTGTCCAGCCTTCTTCCTCATCCATCATTGACCTTTTATCATCATTTGAATTATAATGAGGTGCTTTTTGTGAGAGCTGAACTTGAACTGGTTTCAGAGAACCAAACTGGATGAGCGTGGTATTTTCCCCTTGCTTAGTAGTCGGAGACAGAGAACTAGGTAACCCACAAGAAAATGTGACAAAGTTTGACTGAGCAACATCATTAAAATCCAAGTCGATTTTCCTTTCCTTGGCTAGCTTCATGATGAGTTCTTTAAGAACAAAGCATTTTTGGATTGGATGACTTATGATGCGATGATACTTACAATAGTTCGGGTCATCAACTTTTCTCATCTCTTCCGGTCGTTTGCATTCTGGCAATTCAATTAATTTCAACTTGAGCAGTTGTTCTAGCATTTCAGGCATATCGGCGTCTAGAAAAGGATAGACCTTTTGTTCCCATTCCTTAAGTGATGAGCGGCGCGTTTCACGCTGTTGGCCTCCTTCAGGCCTCTTTTCATTGGCCTTCACATTTTTTGTTGCAATTTTGATTGGGGCAGGATTGACATTCATTGAGTCTTTGATATTACTTTTTGCATTCCTGTCATTTTTCCTTATTTCCCGCCTTTCTTTCCTTTCCTTAGGTACGGGAGGTTTCGTATTTCCATGGCTGGAAATACTTAACTCCATGTCATGTGCACGAGTTGCCAACTCTTCAAATGTTCGAGGCTTTACTCCTTGGAGGATGTAAAGAAGTCCCCAATGCATGCCTTGGATGCACATCTCTATAGCAGATATTTCAGTAAGTCTATCCTTGCAGTCTAGACTCAAAGAACGCCACCGGTTGATATAATCAACGACGGGCTCATCCTTCCACTGTTTAGTATTGGTAAGCTCCATCATGCTTACTGTGCGTCGTGTGCTGTAGAATCGGTTGAGAAACTCCCTTTCAAGTTGTTCCCAGCTATCGATTGACTCGGGCTCTAAGTCTGTATACCAATCAAAGGCATTCCCCTTTAGGGAACGGACAAACTGTTTTACAAAGAGGCCTCCTTGAGTCCCTGCATTCTCGCAAGTTTCTACAAAGTGAGCAATGTGTTGCTTAGGGTTTCCTTTGCCATCAAATTGCAAGAACTTGGGAGGTTGATACCCATTTGGCATTCTCATGTTATCAATGCGCTTTGTATAGGGTTTGGAATATATGAGAGAACTTGTGGAAGAACCTCCATATTGTGCTCGAATGGTGTTTGTAATCATATCCTGCAGTTGTTGGATAGATATTGAGGCCATTGAGGTGGAATGTCCGTGTTGAGAGGTGCCTTCACCTCCTTTTCCTTTATCACCCTTGACGTTTTCTCCTTTGAAGGTAAAGCCAGGTGGCTGCTCAGGGCCAAGGCTTGATTCACCCGAATCTTGTACCTCCAGCTTGTTCATTAGGGTTGCAATTTTGACGTCCTTTTCCTCAAGTGCCTTTGTGAGAAGGATGACTCTTTGTTCCATTTCAGCCATCTTTTCTTCCATGGTAGAGGTATTAGTCATCATTACTGGCATGACCTCTATAGATGATGGAGAAAATGATGAAACAGGATGAGTTAGTGGTACTTCACTCCTTAAGTTTCTCATCACGGGCGAAGAGTTGATAGAGAAGGTCTTTGTTGGGGACGATTCATTACTGATTTCCAAATCTTCCGAGGTAGATGAATCTTTGGTGGTAGCTTTCCTATTTGCAAGAAAGTCCAGAGAAATGTCAGCAGGAGATTGGTTTTCTTCAGTTGGTTGAGGTTGGAGTCGATCAAGAGCTTTAGATCGACTGCGAGTGATTGGGCCGACATACTCATCAGCACTGGAATCATCAACCACTGATTTTCGGACATTCTTGCTAGAGGCCATTGAAGCTAGTAGCAAAATGATGTCGGATTTCTTTTCTTTTGAAGGAGAAAGAGATGAGAGGCAGAGAGGTCCCACCGGGCGTGCCAGAATTTGTAAGCGACTAAATTTCTCGTTTCGAAATAAAGTCGAACAAGTGAAAATAGTTTCGCAAATGTGAATTTGTATTGATGATTGTGTGGTACAATTCTCTATGATTACAAAAGAGTTATCCTCTGATTCGATCTCCTTAAAAGACTTGTTGATTGGATTTGTAGTAATGAGATTTTGTTTTGAACACAAGATATCCTTCAATTTGGTTGAGGAATGGATCGAAGATCTTTGAAACAAAATTACAATGAATCTCTGGCTATGAGCTTGTTAGAAATTCTTTGTTCTTCGTGTTCTTCGTGTTCTTCGTGCGTTCATCGTCTTCGAAGGTTTGTTGTGGAAGTTCTCCGGGGCTTTAGAGGCTTGAATCCTTGGAGCTTCACTGATTTGTGGTTGTTTGAGGTTTCTGGAGGCTTTTGAGCTTGATTCCAGTGAACTTTGAGATCTAGGCAGATAGTTTGGATGATTCTGCTTCGAATGTTCTTTATATTTGAAGATTTGTGGTGGAAGTTCTTCGGGGCTTTGGAGGCTTGAATCCGTAGAGCTTCACTGATTTATGATTTGTTGATGTTTTCGGACCTTTGAGCTTGATTCCCGCAAACTTTAGGATCTAGGCAGATGATCTGAATGATTCTGCTTCGAATGTTCTCCGGTTTTGGGATTGAAGTTCTTGAAGTTCTTGAAGGCTTTTGAGGCTTGATCTTCGCAGAGCTTCTTCACTTCTGAATCCCCTGGTCCCCTAAATGTCTCAGGAAGGCTTCTATTTATAGGAGTTTTGGGGTGGGTGAGTGACACGTGGCGGAGCTTGATTGGTGACACATGTCACAGCTTGATTGGTCCGCTTAAGTCATCGCTTACACGTGCGAGGTTGCTTGAGTCATCGCTTACACGTGCGAGGCTGCCTGAGTCATCGCTTACACGTGCGAGGCTGCTTGAGTCATCGCTTACACGTGCGCTGATGCGTGATTGGCTCTTGCATGACACTTGGCAAATTTCTGTTGGCCTCTGAATAGTGATAGCAAAACCTAGCAGTAATACATGGTGTTCTGTAATTTGCTGTATTTTGTGGACTTGGTAATGTGACGTGTCAGCTTGTGATAGGTCGGGAATTTTCCCTCTCTACAAGATGCTCATATGGAGTTTGATTCTGGATAACAGAACTTAAAATGCGATTAATAGCATGAAGAAGACTCATCTGCGTGTAAGGTCTTAGTAAATTAAATCGACCTGTGTTCAAGGATATTCACATTAGTCCTTTGCCTCTTAACATTCCCAGAAGAAGACTCATCTCCATTAGTCCTTTCCATCACTGCTTTAAGCGCTTCTTGAATTGAACTTATACAATATTGCTGTTGGTGCTGCTTTTGGTTTTGCTCGTCGCTACTCATTGAATCCTCTTCTCCAGTAATGAAAAGAACGTTCTTTACACGACCCCCAAGTGTTGTAATCTCAGCTTTTAAAGTTCTTAAACGTAAAGCTTTCAAGGTTTTGATGAGATCAGGCAAAAGATCAGACCTATCCTCGCAGCAAAGTGAGGCTTTGATCACAAACTTACCATCCTCATCAGATGTATCCACGGTTAGCTCGTCTACTTCAGTGGGTACTGGACTCGTTTCTGCTATCAAAGAAGTCTGGCGCTTTAGCTCTTTAACATGTTGTATTACTTCTGCTAATAATGAAGCTTTGTCCGTCTATATCATATAACCAATGAACCAATCATCAAAGTTAGTATCTTTTTGCTAATGGAATAACAATAAATAAATATGAATGTGATTTGAGGTTTTTTCTAGTTGAAAAATGAAAGTAGTAGTGGGATTTTAATGGTGGGGTTTTTCATTTTTGAAGGTAAGGCATGGATCGATGTACAGTGTGAAGAGTATAGTCTACAGTGTGTGTGCGACTGATAATAATGTTAGTTTGTCTGTCTTCAGATCTTTTCATTCTCTAACTTTGGTTTGACTGATATCCGGCAAGAAATTTCTGTGGCAAGCTTTTCAACTGCTCCGTTGTTCCTCTTTATCATATCAACTTAGCGACATTAACGCTTATTCCCTTTTTTTTTCGTTTTTTTCCTCTCCTCGGAACTACCACAATACTCAGAAAAAGAATAAGCCAAAAGAAACACAACAATAAAGAGCTTCATATTTAACAGAAAAGAAAAGAAAAAAATGTGACTAAGCGTGACTACACTATCTATCTCATATCTAATGGTAGGTTTTGAACGCACAACCTAAAATAACTAGAATCTTAGGAAAATCTGAAGAGATATTTGATTGAAAAAGCTCATTAAGTTTGTTATGATACATACAAAACAACAAGTGTGCAAGAAAAGTATAAAGGTATATGAAACCTATATAAAATACAACATGTTGTACGCGTGTTGATATATATGTATATATATTTATGATTATTTTTTTAAGTACTTACTTTGGTGGTGCTGGGCAATAAGCTACGCAGCTTAGCAAGATGGTTGTTGATGCTTTCTCTTCTCCTCCTCTCAGCTTCACTATGACTCTTAGAAGCAGCAAGAGCCTTAGCATCCATGATTTTTTGGGCAGTGAGTTTGCCCAACTCAGCTTGAAGCCCAAAAGGAGCTGAACCGGATTGAACAACAGGTCCAAGAGTGTCAAATATGATTCTGAGATGTTAAATATTAGCATTGATACACTATGTTGAATATGCTAGTATAGATGCGGAAGCAAAAGCATAGAGTATAGAATACAGTAACACACGAGAGTTACGTGGTTCAGCCTAACGGTCTACATCCACGGAGGAAACCCTAAAGGGTTACATCAATAATATATTAGAGTGTAGTACAAATCCTGTATTACAATGAATCATAACATGTGTATATATAGTAGACTAAACCCTAGACTAATAGACTTCTAGTACAAGTAGGAGACTTGGCTTGCACACAAAGTAGAATTAGGTTTGGGCCTATGCTAATGGGCTAATATATCTCTAACACCCCCTCTCAAACTCAAGATGGAAGCTTGATGAAATCTTGAGATTTGATAAGGTTGAGAAGATCCCTTGAATGAAGTTTGGCTCTGTGACAGTAGTTTGAGGAAGGTAATGGTCTTGCAGTGTTGATGCGACTTCTAACGGTGGCTTGACTATACCGGAGAGTTTTGACGGCAGTAGTAGGAAGCCAAAGAAGATTAACGCAGCGAAGAAAATACCGAGGAAGACAAAGATTGCTCTTAAATATACCGTAAGGACAGAAAACCATGGCCATAGGAACCTGGCTCTGATACCATGTTAAATATTAGTATTGATACACCATGTTGAATATGCTAGTATAGATGCGAAAGCGAAAGTATAAAGTATAAAACACAATAACACATGAGGGTTACGTGGTTCAGCCTAACGGCCTACATCCACGGAGGAAACCCTAAAGGGCTACATTAATAATATATTAGAGTGTAGTACAAATCCTGTATTACAATGAATCATAACATGTATATATATAGTAGACTAAACCCTAGACTAATAGACTTCTAATACAAGTAGGAGACTTGACTTGCACACAAAGTAGAATTAGGCTTGGGCCTATGCTAATGGGCTAATATATCTCTAACACCCCCTCTCAAACTCAAGATGGAAGTTTGATGAAATCTTGAGATTTGATAAGGTTGAGAAGATCCCTTGAATGAAGTTTGGCTCTGTGACGGTAGTTTGAGGAAGGCAATGGTCTTGTAGTGTTGATATGACTTCTAACAGTGGCTTGACTATACCGGAGAGTTTTGACGGCAGTAGTAGGAAGCCAAAGAAGATGAACGCAGCGAAGAAAAACATCGAGGAAGACAAAGATTGCTCTTAAATATACTGTAAGGACAGAAAACCATGGCCACAACCATGGCCACAAGAAGGTGGCTCTGATACCATGTTAAATATTAGCATTAATACACCATGTTGAATATGCTAGTATAGATGCGGAAGCGAAAGCATAGAGTATAGAATACAGTAACACACGAGAGTTACGTGGTTCAGCCTAACGGCCTACATCCACGGAGGAAACCCTAAAGGGTTACATCAATAATATATTAGAATGTAGTACAAATTCTGTGTTACAATGAATCATAACATGTATATATATAGTAGACTAAACCCTAGACTAATAGACTTCTAGTACAAGTAGGAGACTTGCTTGCACATAAAGTAGAATTAGGTTTGGGCCTATGCTAATGGGCTAATATATATTAGAGTGTAGTACAAATCCTGTGTTACAATGAATCATAACATGTGTATATATAGTAGACTAAACCCTAGACTAATAGACTTCTAGTACACGTAAGAGACTTGGCTTGCACACAAAGTAGAATTAGGTTTGGGCGGTTGGGCCTATGCTAATGGGCTAATATATCTCTAACATGAGATGATCTGAAGATGGACCATCATAGGCAAACTGTAGAGAAGGAGCACTTCTGTTGAATAAATTGGCATACGATGATGGTGGTGGAGGGACCAGAAATGGGTCATGGTCTCGGACAAGGTTTGTGGCAAAGTGAACTTGGTTGAAGGCATGGACTGGAGGGAGAGACCATGGTTGTAAGATTGGCTCAGGGAAAATCAATCCTCTTCCGCCTCCATATATGTCACTATTTTGTTGTTGTCATTGATAATGATGGTGTTGTTGCATCTGTTGGTGTTGTTGAAGAAGTAACTGTTCCTGGAAACTTTGTATGTTAATATTATTGACACTTTGAGTACACTCTTCTTGATCTTCTTCTTTCTTTCCACACATCTCTCTCTTTCTCTCTAGCTTTCTCTCTATGTATATATGTAACTAAAAATATGGAACAAGTTGGAACTTGTACTGCTTTCTGATCTGAATAAGAGAGAGAGAGAATTCAAAGAAAAAGGTAAGGAAGTTGGTTTTGTTTCACACTAGGAATAGGAGAGTGAAAAAGGGTATTATCACTAAAGGAAGAAATGCTTGAAAGGAAAATAAGACAGACAGACAGACCTTGTTTAATATATCTTGATGGATGAAAGATGATGATCTTGGTTTTTCAGAGAGTCCTCTCTATCTATCTATCTCTCTCTCTTGTGGTATACGATGATGATATCTCTTTCACTTGGGTAGGTTTTTCCTGCCACAAGCCTTTGTGGGGGTGAGTGAGTAAGTGAGTGATGACCCTTTTTATCCTTTGCCTTAGCCAAGCCTTTCCTTTTCCTTTGTGCTTTGTTGGTATCTTTTTGGTTTTTTTGTTTTTTTCTTTGCTCTTCTGCACCCTCTCCCACCACTCTAATATATAGAGCCTGTTTGAGTACTGCTGGTCTCCTTTCCTTTCCTTTCTTCTTACGGCATTCTCTCTATCCATGGATCCCTGTAGCTTTCAGGGTGGGGTATCTTTTTAACTTATATATAATTTATTTCTATCAAAAAGAATTGTACCTATGATATACGAATTAAAATCACATTTTTTTCATAAATTTTTTTATAACCAATAGCATAGTTTACTGTAAATTGATACATGATAAAAATGATGTCAACAATAAACTTATACAAAAATAATATTAAAGTTACATTATAATAAATATTGTGACCTAACAATACTCTAAATTAATCCAGAGTTTTATAGTTCAAAGAAATTATATGATATAATTCTAATGTAACTGTAGAATTAAAAAAGATCATTTCTCTAAACTAAAACAACATGTGGTTGTTGCTTTGTGATTGGTTCAAAGTGTATAATTACACTACACAAGCGCAGTTAGAGAGGGAAAGAGAGATGGGAGACACAAGCAGAAACAGAGTGAACACACAACACACAGATCGTGGACCGACCAAAGACCAAAAAGGCTGAGAGTATCATCATGATAAAAGGCTTAGCTAACCCTTTTCTTTCTTTCTTTATTATTATTATTATTATTATTTTGTATTAGATTATTTGTGTGTTTTTTTTTTCTTTCTATTTCATCTTTTAGGACCTTTCCTCTACTACCTCGGTCAAGCCCCCACGTTCTTCCGTACTCTTCGCTAATCGCTATCTCCACGCCACCCTTTTCTGCTTCCCCAAGACCATGTAATCATTGTGTCTTGGAACATACTCCACCACCTCCCTTCTCTTTCTCTCTCTCTCTCTCTTTCTAGGTCCTCATCCTATGTTTTCTTGGTTTCAGTTACATATGTGTTGATGGCTCTTACCGGTCCTTTTGGAATTTATGTCCTTTGGTAGCTAGGTATAGATCAAAGATTTGTGTACATGTATACACATCTTCGTATAAGAAGGGTTTTAGCTTTGCCATGGTTATTACATGATGGGCAACTCTTTTTTTTTGGAATCAAAAGCAATAGAGATGTGTCAATTCAGAAGAATATTAGAGCACTAATTAAACATATAAGTACTTAAGTTAAAAAAAAAAGGCGTAAATGCACTTTTAGTTCTCACATTTTGGAGTCATTTCTATTTTGGTCCCTACATTTCCATTTCACCACTTTTAGTCCCTAAACCAATTAACGCATGTTATTTTAGTCCTTTCCGTCAGTCAACAGACGGAAATAACTGAATTGACTAACGGAGGGATTAAAATATTATTAAAAATTTACTGTAGAACTCCTCAGATAAAAAAAAAAAAAAAAAAAATCTAAAGAACACAAGAACACCAAAGAACAGAAACCCAGATTTTAGACGTAAGAACACTAGCACAAAAAAACCAAAAAATTACATGAATTGAGATCTAAGAACATAAGAACTTGTTCTTCAATATTCTTCTTAAATCAAGAAATAAACCCAGCAACGATGTCAAACCCAGAATCAAAGAGCAAACCCAGATTGAATATCAAAGGCATCAAACCCAGATTGAATATCAAAGACATCAAACCTAGCAACGACATCAAACCAAAATCAAAGAGCAAACCCAGCAACGACATTTTCCTTTATTTGAAATCCAAATAAAAAACAAACAAAATTTTTACTTTTATTAGTTTTAAAGTGAACACCAGATTTTCATACAAACACCAAACACAACAAATTTCAAAGCCACTCAAACAAATTTTGCACAAGCATTTGCCCAGACCTACCATTCCAACCGCAAATAAAAACCACAATAGCAAAGCATTCAATCTATTCACCAAAAAAATCCCACGAGTCCCCTTCGGCTCGTATCGAGAGAAGGTGAGATCGAAGATTCACTATGGGGTTTCAATCTATAGAGCTTGAAGCTCCAGCCATGGAGGCAGAGAGGGCAAGTAAGATCGAGATTAGAGAAAAAGAGAGAATGGGTTGAGTTCAGATCTACTTTCACTTTGCCCATATTTGCCTTCACTTCGCTTAGATCTACCTTCGTCATGCCTAGATCTACCTTTGTCGTGCTCTTGCCTAAATCTCCCTTTGCCATGGCCCGATCTGTCTTCTCTGTGCTCAAATCCCCCTTCATCAAGCTTAGATATGTCTTCATCGAGCTCAAATCTGTCTTCGTCATGGCTGGATCTCCAAGAGTGAGAGATCCGATTCCATCTCTCTCTCTCTCTCTCTCTCTCTCTCTCTCTCTCTCTCTCTCTCTCTCTCTCTCTCTCTCTCTCTCTTTCTGAGTTTGTGCTCTAGAAGAATCGAAGAATGAAAAGTATCAATGAAAAGTGAGGGTTTAAAAAGGAAGTTTAAACGGTTGGTTTGGATCTATGAGTTTTGGTTTTTTTGTGCCAGTGTTCTTACGTTTAAAATCTGGGTTTCTGTTCATTGGTGTTCTTGTGTTCTTTAGATTTTTTTTTTTTTTTTATCTGATGAGTTCTACAGTAAATTTTTAATAATATTTTAATCTCTCCATTAGTCAATTCAGTTATTTCCGTCTGTTGACTGACGGAAAGGACTAAAATAACACGCGTTAATTGATTTAGGAACTAAAAGTGGTGAAATGGAAATGTAGGGATCAAAATAAAAATGACTTCAAAATGTGAGGACTAAAAGTGCATTTACGCCTAAAAAAAAAAAAACAAGTACTCCTACATAGCTACAGTAAGGAATCATAGACCTTTGTTCTAGTTTAAGCTAGAGACATGCTTTCAACGGCTGCAGCGGGTCTAAAGAGCTATATCTCAATATAAAAAATGTTAGAAAGTACTATCTATCAAGTTTATTAAAAAATATCCTCACAAAAAATGTTTATTAAAAAATGCATAAAAACTAATATGATGAATGATGATGAGGAATGTGGTTGATGTCACATAAAAAAATTAATAATTTTTTTATTTACAATTAAAAGTTTAGTCATTGAATTATAAAATTTATATATAGTATCACTAATCCAACATGAAAATACTATTCTATATTCTAATAGGAAGTTTAATAACCTAATAATATTTTACAATCTAGGAAAAAATTGTAATTCATTGGTTACTTCCGATATTCGGTAGCATAAAAAAAGGACAAAACTGTAGCTCCACTCCTTCCTATCTTTACTTTTTGTCCTTCCTATCTTTGTCTTCTTTTCTTTCTTATTTTAACATGGAGATATATGTTTCCTAAAAACAAATGACATATATAATTTGCGATAAAATTTTGTAAATTTTTTTTACATATTATGCTATAAATTTTTTAATTGAATTCAATCAGATTGTTGTATTAATCAATAAAATTATACGATTAAATTTATTTAAATAACCTAAAATATAATAACTAAAAAAATGTACTTTTGTTGTTATCTTATTAAGAACTTTACAAATAACCCCACCCTATCTCGAGTATCACTCGAATCTAGATTTTTTTTTAACCTCTCAAGCCTTATGAGCCTATGGCTTTTGGAAGTACAACTTACCAAACATGGGTAGTGGCCCTAAAAACTGTACTTAAGCTACCATACCTCAAATTTTGGTTAAAATAAAATATTGCAGGTAATCAAAGTTGGGGAAAGAAAATACTAGTACTTTGTCTGCTATATGAATTGAGGCTGTTGGCAAGTTGTATATCGAAACTGAAAAGGGCACAACACCGATGGACTTATAGATGTACCATGTACCCGATTACTTTTGACATATGGCACAATGTTCAAAGCTCCTCCAGTCATTGTCTTCCTAGCTTCATAAAACAGAAGCTCTGTTCTCTGCTTTTAGCCGCTTAGCTTGCTGCTTGGGCCTAAAGAGGTTTAATGGTACTAAAAAACAGGAAAAAGGCTCAAACCCTTTGCCCGGCAAGGTCTGGGTAATTACACAGTTATATAAGCAGCATGGTTAACAAAAGTTGAACTATAACCCTGCATACTTTTTCATTTCTCTTTTCAACATAATAATTGTTTAGTGAGAGAGAGAGAAAGAGAAAGAGATAAATCTTTCTTCCTTTCCTGTGTTTTTATCGTCTCATCCTTTTGATCAAGGGTTCAAGATCGGATTCTTTCTGTTATTGATAAAGATTTGAGCCTTCTTATTGTTTTTGTATAGCCCAACAAATGACATATATAAATAAATTACAACCAGTAGATTTGTTTATTTTTGGTTTCATATGCATATAAATAGAACGTATTGAACAACTGATATTAACCCCATAATAGTGTATTGAAAAGTGTTTTAGATTTCCTGGTTGATTTCAATAAGAATTTAATTAACTTGATTAATTAACCAATTATGTATTCAATTCAATTTTCTATTACCTTTTTCCCTCTTCCTTGTATATGTGTGTTTGTTTCTCCAAAAAAAAAAAAAAAAAACATTCTCCTATTAATCGCTATAGTCCAAACATGTCACCAAATAAACAACAGTTATGGAAATAAATAACATAGTCATATGAAGACGAAGTAGAAAACATCTAAAAAAAAAAAATACTATGATGGTTACCGCTAATCCCAATAAGAATTTCACTAATTAAAATTGAAGTTTACCATTGAGAAATGCTTATATCCCTAGTCACTATATCGTAGATACTTACAAATGGAAATCCACTATATGCTCTAAGTCATATCGCATGAACTGCGCATGCGTCCATGACTTCAAAGATCACATTAAAGATTTCTTTTCTACGGTATAAACAATTGTGGCTTCAGCTTTGATCATCGACTAGAACACCTTCTTCAAATTCACTTTTGTGTACTCCCTATTTGTGGTGAAAAGAGGTTCTGGGGTTTTCTTTGATGTGCACGGCTACCATCGATCAATAAGTGTCCTTTTATACTTATGCATGTATAGTACAATTTCCTAGACACCAACAATGCAATATTCTAGACACTTACCGACTTAAACAACCTAAATATAAATTAGGTTTTTTGTATCTTAGTCGAGCGAGTCTCAGTCAAGAGTGTGTTGAGAGATTTGTTTTGATCGACTGATACTCGATTGAAGGTGAGTTGAAAAGACACAGAATTATTTATGTTAAGATGACTTGATGTTGTATGGTATTTAGACATGTTCCATCCAGTAAATTTAACAATAAGAAGCTCTTTTATAATTTTTATACTTCTTTCTATTATAAATCTACTACTTTTATTTTATCTTTTTTGTTTTATATTTGCTTATAGAAAATGAGATAATATAAACCTCAAATTTTGGATTGGACGTGAGGGTTTTGTTAATGATCATGAGTATCCAAGAATACCGGTTAAGGTGCATTTATATGAACAAAAATATGCAAAATGAAGTAAATAATCTTTTTATGCTTGTACTTCAACTTTATCTTAAAAAATCTAAAATTTGTAATCATTATATTCTGGAACCTTAGATCTCATAATTCTTAAACCCTAAACACATATATAACTAGAATTTCATTTTTGGGGGCCAACCAAAGCATTAAAAAAACCATTTTAAAAATAAAAAAAATACTAAATTTTAAGATTATATTAATATGTGAAAAATGAACTAGCAATTATTCAACGAAAAAAAAACGTAAACAAATGAAATACAAAAAAGAATTATTTCTTATTATATTTCAATTCAATCATCTGTTACAATAGAACTTAATATTCTTTTAAATCCTACAAACTCATGATCATCTACAATTGTTTTTGTACTAAAACTCACCATTGACACTATTTAAAAAAATATTTGACAAGCACTTATGAATATATATATATATATATATATATATAGGTTTGTCTCATACCCTAAGTATGAAAATTTATAAAAAAATTTAATTAACTTTCAAATTCTTTAAGAAATAAAATTTGATTGTTTTAAATCCTCAAAAAAAAAAAAAAAAAGATATTAAAAAATCTATTTCACAAATCATAAATTCCCTTTTCTTTTGGTTTGGAAATTCTAAAATAAAAATTTTAATATATTCATATATAGAAACTTTTTCTCAAGTAGAATACATTCAATAAAAGTTGGTGAGTTATTTTTCATGTTGTATATTGCCCAAAGATAAGATTGTACGGGAATTTCTTTTAACCAGAAGGTTGTATTTAATTAAGGAAAAACTTATATAATCATATTTGTTGAGATTAGCATTAATTGTATAACCCATCAGATACCAAGTACCAACAAGTTCATATTTGTGTCTCCCCCACGTTCCTTGCCCTTGGTACGGAAGGCTTCTTTTACCCTATTAGGTCAGTCACTACTCAGTTACCCTTTTTTTCTTTTTCTGTTCTATGATACTATTTGTTTTGGCTTTCTAGCTAGTTCTTTCTATTGGTTTTTTTTTACATTTATATATATATTTTTCCCTTCTTTTTTTTTGCTATAGGGAATGGAAACTTAAGGAAGGGTTTTAATTTGTTATAGGACAACCTTTGCGGTCACACGCATGGCTGCTTTGGTCCCCATTGGTTTTTTTTTCTATTCATCTTTTAGATTTATTTGTTTATTTTTCTTTTTATTTTATTTATTTATTTGATGTTGTGGAACTTAGTTTTTTTAAAATACCCTATTCAAACATTTGATGATAGCCGCACTAGCACTAGCACTAGCATAACCCCACGAGAAGGCTTTGGGTTTGGGTGGGGTTTTGTACATGATGACGTCAATCCCACCCTGTCATGACGTTTTTTTGCCTTTTTGCAAATTTAATGCTTACGGCTCCTTCTTCTCTTTCTTTCTTGCCCTAGCAATATTCAGACCAATTCCTGAGCTTTTGGGTTTCAATGAGTGCTATTTTTGAATTCTTTCCACTTTGGGTACTCAACTTTTTCCATTCCTCCTTCCATTCCTACTCCAAAATTTATAATTAATATTATCACCATAATATATATGTTTCATTAGCTAGTTTATTTAACTATCTATATATAAATATTGTGGATTCCAGTTAACTCAACTGGTAAAGTCTCTGATGGTTGTATAAAAGATCAGGGGTTTAATCACCACCTATACCAAAAACTGATCGGTGTCTTGGTCTGATGATAAAGAGCTATCATTAGGAGCGGACTTCATAAGTTAAAATTTTCTCCAAAAAAAAAAAAAAATCTATATATAAATATTAAATATTTTTATAATAAGATATAACCTCAAAGCCAAATCAAATTCCACCATTACTATGGTATACGTACAATAACAATTTCTACACTTAGTTGGGTTCCGCATATACATATACATACACACATATATATATATATATATAGATGAACCTCTCTACACTCTTAAAATTTATGTTTCATTTAGGTTACTTTCAAATAAATGTTTTCTTAAGCTCATTCTCTTCATAGAAGAGGAGTCCTTGATGTATTGTATCGTGAGCTCTTTAATTGAAAATTTCAATGACAACAATTGTTAGGAAGCTTCGAGTGCCAAGCCATTATCAATAAGCTAAATTTCAAGCAGCCCATCCATCCACAATTCTAACACTAGGATTACTTGCCTTTTGTATTACTCATGAATTGTAATCTTCAACCAACATTATTGGAAGACTTATTGTCCTCCCTTGATGTGATCATAAAAGTAAGAATTTAGTTCGGGTTGCAATCTCAACTAAGTTATACATTTTTAATCAAGTTTCATTAGCAAGAGCTAAGTTCAGAACTCAGAAGCAAGTAACATGCGCAACACTTCTCATAATCTTGTGGGTGATAGTGAAGTCTTTCAACTACAAGAAAAGGACAATTTAATTCTATGGTGACCATATATAAACCCTCATTTTTTTTCACCTTTTCCAGATTGCTTACATAATTGTCTTTCTCTTCTTCTTCTTCTTCTTCTTCTTCTTCTTTTTTTTTTTTTTTTTGCTTGGTGGGAGTGGGGAAGGTACCTAGTGTCAGTGTGTCACAATGGTAAAATCGAACTTGGAAGAAAATTGACATATTCCACTTTCATAGTGCTTTGCCTACATGACTACATTTTTCCTTTTGTTTATGAGCTTTCAGCCTTACACGCATTACCCTTCCTAGAGATGATTATTCCAACATCTCCATTGCTCTTTACCTGTCGGTACAAAAATAACAGGATGAATCCGCTAATCTACCCATAATACTACCCCAAATATTAACCATATCATTGAACTAATTATGTTTTAATTAACCTTGGACTAATGGCAGAGCTAATGAGATAAAATTTATATTTGACATACATTTACACACATGCATGTAAATACATACACTAAGAAAAAAAACTATTCATTTAAATATTACGTGATATTTTAATTTAAGAACACACATGCATGTGAATACATACACAAAGAAAAAAAAAAACGATTTATTTAAATATTACGTGATATTTTAAAATAAGAAAATGCATAAAAAGAGAGGTTTTTTTTGTCACATGCATAATATTTTCATCAAAATTTTCATATATATTTAAATATGAATATCAGTATTCATTCGAAACTTCTAAGCTTATCTTAAAACAATATTGGATGTTGGAGGTTTTTTTTTTAATATAACTATCATCATATTTTACTGTTTATATACAAATTTTTGTAAAGGGTAATAAATTATTGTAAAAATAATTTGAAATCTAATTTTATATATAAAAATATTTAAAATATAATAACAATGCTATTTTTCATATAATTAAAACTATTGTTTAAGAATATAAATATATATATATATATATATATATATATTTATATCACCAAAATTATAATTGCAGGGGTGGCAATCCTTGATGTTGAACCAATAAAAAAGTGACAAAAGAAAGTATCATGTAGTTTGCTCAATGAATAACTCCCAAAACAAAACGACAGAATTTACTCATTCAGGCACGGACAGAAAACATTCTATCTTTATTAGTATCTTTCAATCGAAAAAGAAAACATTCTTTTTCTTTTTCCTTTTTCCTTTATTTCTAACTAAAAAGTCTTAAGAAATTTGTATATAAGTTTTAGTATTATGCGAATATGGTACGACCCAATTGGGCCAATTCAGAGGCTAGAAGTTATGAGACAACACACCACTTCCACTAGCACTAGGAGATTAAAGAAGACTCTTAGGTACGTAAGATAAATAATCTAGATTCCTTTTAATAATACTAATTGTAGGTCGTCATTGGCTAGCTCTTGTATAAAATTTTCCGAGTCCCGAGTCATCAACCATCACTAGGAAATTTGATTAAACTAGTCATAGTTTTTAGGAACTTTGTTTGTCACTTCCGTAGATAATATATAGGATTAAGGAGTCCCATAATATTTTGGGTGTAGCTTCTGCAATCCTTTTGAGTCATCAGAGTACTCACCTAACAAATCAAAATAGGTCATGCTAACGAGTATTCTTAGAATATTGGTTAACAATTTATTTTAGGAAAGTTTTGACACAATTTTTATGGGAAATTAAAAAAGCTGTCAAAACATTAATTACTTTTTTTTTCTTTTCTCATAAATTTTTTTTTTAAAATGAATTATTAATTAATGCCCTAAAGACATTTATTAGCATTTCCCAATCAAAATTACTAAATATGGAAGTGTGTAGGTGTAGCAGCTGTGTCTCATCAACATGGTCATCGATATCAACTTTCCACCCTAATTTTCCTCCAAATATATATATATATACACACACACACACACACAATTCCACCTTAACCACACGAACCTATTTGCATTTGGGTGAATTAGGTTTTGTTAAGTTTTAGATCCAAAATCTTAACAAAGAAAAAAGAAAAAAAAAGTATCTTAGGTACATCAAATACTTGGGATTTTCTCATTAAATTATATAAAAAAAAAAAAAAAAAAGTGATTTAAGTTGTGGGGGAAAAAAGACTAATAGGCCCGTTTGAATATCTATACTGGGCCAAGGGCCCAATCCATGGAAAAACCCTTCCTCGGCCACGGAAAAATCCTCCTTGGATGGATAAAGCCGAGGGCAAAAGAGGTAACAGACCATCAGTGGCAAAACTCCAGACCATTTCACAGGGCAGGGAAAGCACGAAAGTGGAGAAAGACGACAGATAAAACGAAAGCGTACAAGGGAAGGCAACCTTTATTATACTCAGTGCCTTGTGGCTGACACAGCCATACTTCTCTATCCTTACAACCACTCCCAACAACTAGAGGTAAAGGCAGATGGGACAAGTACCTACCTTAAGGACCCCAGTCAGGAGGAGAAAAACGACTATAAAAGGGGAGTAAAGAGGAACAAAAAGGGGATGGCCAACAAAGGGGAGGCACCAGAAAAAGCTCCTCGGATCCTGCCGAGGACCAAATTTTCTTTGTTAAACTCGGCCCATGAGAAATACTGTGTTGGTCGTTGTTCATACATTCAAACCCAGTTTTTTAGCCCACTCTCTACAAATTCATTGTATCGGGCTCCCTGGTCTAAGGATCCACGCATCTTAGGTTTGGCCTAGAAAATGTGTCCTTACAATTGGCGCCGTCTATGGGAAGAACTTGTGCGTTAGCAAGTGCAACGACCAATCACAATAGGGTCAAGCTCCTGCCACCGGGAGTCCATTAGAAAGACCGTCATGGCGGAGGTACGAGCTGCACAAGAGCCTCCCCCTTGTTACCTCAAACACATCGTCGTTGTCGTCACTCAGGCCCATACTTCGAAGCGTGGATTACACATGAAAGATTGTCAAGTGAAACGTGATCCTAGGGGCTTCTGACGTCAGATATTTGCCCAGGACGCTAGACGATGGACTAACTCTCGTGGGCCTAGTAGTCCAGTCTGTTAAATCCCCTACGAAGAGAGAAGTTGAAAACAAAGCCTAAAGGCTAGACAGAACTAAGGCCTTGCATGGTCCTCGAACTTAAGTCTCTGAGAAAACTAGACACTCTGAAAACAAAGCCTAGAGGCTAGATAAAACCAAGGTCTTGCATGATCTTCGAACTCAAGCTTATGGGGAAACTAGACACTCTGAAAACAAAGGCTAAGTACTAGACAGAACCAAGGCCTTGCATGGTCCTCGGACTCAAGCCTATGGGGAAACTAGGCACTCTGAAAACAATATCTAGAGGCTAGATAGAACCAAGGCCTTGCATGGTCCTCGGACTCAAGCCTATGGGGAAACTAAACACTCTGAAAATAAAGGTTAAGTACTAGACAGAACCAAGGCCTTGCATGGTCTTCAAACTCAAGCCTATGGGAAAACTAAGCACTCTGAAAACAAAGCCTAGAGGCTAGATAGAACCAAGGCTTTGCATAGTCCTCAGACTCAAGGCTATGGGGAAACTAGACACTCTAAAAACAAAAGTTAAATACTAGACAGAACCAAGGCCTTGCATGGTCCTCAGACTCAAGCCTCTAGGAAAACTAGGCACTCTGAAAACAAAGTTTAGAGGCTAGACAGAATCAAGGCCTTGCATGGTCCTCGGACTCAAGCCTATGGGGAAACTAGACACTCTGAAAACAAAGGCTAAGTACTAGATAGAATCAAGGCCTTGCATGGTCCTCGGACTCAAGCCTATGGGGAAACTAGATACTCTGAAAACAAAGCCTAGAGGCTAAACAGAACCAAGACCTTGTATGGTCCTCAGACTCAAGCCTATGGGGAAACTAGACACTCTGAAAACAAAGCCTAGAGGCTAGACAGAACCAAGGCCTTGCATGGTCCTCGGACTCAAGCCTTTGGGGAAACTAGACACTCTAAAAACAAAGGCTAAGTACTAGACAGAACCAAGGTCTTGCATGGTCCTCGGACTCAAGTCTATGGGGAAACTAGACACTCTGAAAACAAAGATTAAGTACTAGACAAAATCAAGGCCTTGCATGGTCCTCGGACTATATACAACAAGTTAAAGCTACGAATGTCATCGGAAACTAGAGGAAGGACCCTAATGCCGGGCGACCCTCTCGGACAGTTTATTTCAGATTACACATCCCTAGGAGGTTACTCTGTTCGCAATACGAAACGTGCGGCTGTTATCCCGGTTAGTCCTGTATGGTTAACTTATTTAAAATCAGCACTGTTGTGCTCGTCGATTTTGGTCAATAACTATATCATTGAAGTCATCGATTCTAAATACCATTCAAGAGAAGAATACCAGTACATCCGTTCACACGATAATTATTGCAAAAAAGAAAGGATACGTGAAATGTGGTAAGATCATCTTTTATTAGATAAAGAGATGGTACAATATACATAAAGGAACTTAGACAAGCCCGAAATCAGAAGTTAACTAGAAATAAAAAATTATAACATAAAAATACACGGGGATGACAGACCCTTCAATTCTGCTCTAACAACGACTAGGCAAGTCTGGGCGGCACCAGCGATGGAAGAAAAGAAGAAGCAGAGGCACCCAGGTGGCGCCAGTGAGGGAAGAGAGGAAGAAGTGGGGATGCTAGATCCCCGTACTAGCTCCGACGGTGGTCGAGCAAGTATCATATTAGCTACAACCACGTGAGAGCGGATGGTACCGGCGATGGGAAATCTCAGTGTTATCGCACCAAAAATCTGATGTGACATTCACCTGCTTTAGATTTTGGCTGAAGGAAAAAGAGGCTCCTCCCTTACACTGTCCAGGAGAAGGAAGGCCTTGGGCCTTTGTCTCCCTTGTCCTAACCGGGCCATTCTGAACCTCGGAGATACCCCAGGCTTCCAAAGAGAGAGTTGTTCCTTCATCCTCATCTTAACCATGATCATTCCACTCCCAAGATCTCAATCACTCTCACAGTAGGGACTTTGGGAATGTTTAAGGAGTTAGAAATCTAGAAACTCAAGGCTCCGCTAACAAAGATGGACTATCTCCCACCGCGCATCTTATATATGGGACGAATCTGGAAGTAATCAATTTGCTCCAAAACTCCCAGAAGGAATTACAAACGAGATTAATCTTGCTCGAATTCCCAAAGTAATCTTCAACCATTGAATTTATGTCACCTTGTTAAAGAGCCCTAATTAAAAGCATGCCTCATGTACCGAAATGACAGGGATATGTTGGGGATAGATTAAAAGAATATTTCATAACCAAGAACGCGCCTCGAGCAAACGAAGAGACTCTAGCATTAATGGAAGACAAGGCTTGGGAAACCGTGACAGGGGCTCAATGTCACCAAAACCCTCCTGTCCATCCAAGGAGCCGAACAGCAGGATTTTGAGGGGCTATTATAGGTGAAAAAAGACTAATAGGCCCGTTTGAATATCTATACTGGGCCAGGGGCCCAGTCTATGGAAAAATCCCTCCTCGGCCACGGAAAAATCCTCCTCAGATGGATAAAGTCGAGAGCAAAAGAAGTAACAGACCATCAGTGGCAAAACTCCAGACCATTCCACAGGGCAGGGAAAGCACGAAAGTGGAGAAAGACGACAAATAGAACGAAAGCGTACAAGGGAAGGCAACCTTTGTTGTACTCAGTGCCTTGTGCCTGACACAGTCATACTTCTCTGTCCTTACAACCACTCCCAACAACTGGAGGTAAGGGCGGATGGGACAAGTACCTACCTTAAGGACCCCAGTCAGGAGGAGAAAAACGACTATAAAAGGGGAGTAAAGAGGAACAAAAAGGGGATGGCCAACAGAGGGGAGGTACCAGAAAAAGCTCCTTGAATCCTGCCGATGACCAAATTTTCTTTATTAAACTCAGCCCATGAGAAATACTGTGTTGGTCGTTGTTCATACATTCAAACCCAGCTCTTTGGCCCACTCTCTACAAATTCATTGTATCGGGCTCCCTGGTCTAAGGATCCACGCATCTTGGGCTTGACCTGGAAAATGTGTCCCTTCATAAGTTAAGGCCTATTTTTTGTTAGGCCTACGTAAGCAGCCCAAGCAAAAATAAAAAGCCCAAATAATATTGGGCCCATTATCTTTTTCACTCTTTATCTTTATGTGGTCCAAATCCACATGTGAAACATATTAGATAATTTGGAGTATATTTTGGAGGGTAAAAGAATGTTTCTAAGCTCACTCACAGTTCTAAGTAAAGGCTACAAGGTGGGTTTAAAGCCCTTAGAGATAGTTTTTTTAGTCCACCTGACCCAACCTGATCCATCAGGTGTTTGTATATAAGTTTATTTTATTACCCTTATTATTTTATTTTATTTTTTTGATTGATTTCGGAATTTTGAGAATTAGTTAAGATGAACTTGGGAATTTGGAATATAACTTAAACATATTATATGAATTAAAACAATTTAATGAAAATAGTGTTCAAACTGAAAGCCTAATTTTTTTTTTTTTTTTTTTTACAAAGCATAAAACATGTATGCCTAACTCATCGACTCAACTCATGTGGATTGGATTAGGTTGGTTTCTACACATGTAATAAGTTAGGAATTTCTCATCGCTACAAGGTTGGGTTGGGTTTGGGTTGGAAAAAACCCTCCAACTTGACTCATGCACACTCATAGTTCAACATATCAACCAAAAACTAAATATTCCATGATATGATAGGACAATTTAAGGAAGTATATATCAGTGAAGTAGTGTTAAAGTTCAAAGATTTTGATAGTGATTCAATGGAATTGGAAAAATCCTTCTTTCAAATGAGGAAACATCAACTAAAAATGTGTTGTTTATAGTATGTTTTCGAAGTTAGTGTAGAAAACTTCTTGAGTTTTCAAGGCATGGAAGTTGATAAAAATTTAGCTAAAACCATTATTCAAACTAAGTCACCCTCAAATGAGAAATATCTCTAATTATTACTTTGTCACATATTGTAGAAGGAGGTTCATTTAAAAAGTGGCAAGAAGTAAAGTTTTCTCCAGTTATTCAGTTTAAAGTCTAGAAGACTTCGTATGAAACGAGGAGCATCAAAGGGCATTTGAGGAGACGAAGGAATACCTCTTGAACTTGGGCCAAAATGGGGTTTTACCCCTTTCTCACATATTTTCCAGCAAAATAATCCTTGTCTAAAACTATTTAGGAATATGCTCCTATTTTAAAACTCGATTTTTAGAAAATCCAGTTTCAATGTAAAACTAGATTTTTGGACAATTGAGTTATAGCAAAATGAAACTAAAAAAAAAATGTGGAACTCGAGTTCCATGCACTTGAGTTATGGAACTCGAGTGCATGGAACTCAAGTTCCACTTGAATATTTTCAAGGAACTCAAGTTTCATGAACTCGAGTTCCACAAATTTTTTATTTTTATTTTTTAAGTTTCATTTCGCTATAATTCGATTGTCTAAAAATCGAGTTTCAACCCTAAATAGTTTCAAATATAAGGCATTTTGTTGGAAAGTTTGTGAGAAATGAGTATTTGGCCATTTTGGCCCTTGAACTTGAAGCCATTAGTGTAACACCCCGACCCAATTGTTATAATTAAACTATGTATTTAAGTGGTTAAGTATTATTAATATTTTAAGCCACTTAGAAAAATTAATATAAAAGTATTTAATAAACATATTATTTTATAATGTCATTGAATAAGAAATTGTAAAGATTATAAATAACTGAATGGCCATTTGTATTATATATATATATATATATATATATATATATATATACACACATACACTAATTATGTACAAAACTATAGTTTAAGTGGGTTAAGTTATTACATACATAGTTGGTATTTTAATTAAGCATGATGCATGATATATATATATATATATATATATATATAGTTGTTGGTGTTTTAACTATGTATGATGCATGAGATATTATAGTGGAAATTCCACCCACATGCAATCAATTGAAAATCAACACATGTAAAGCCTAGAACCATGCATGGTGACAAACCCCATAGACCAAGACTTGGCCATGCAATCACTAAGCTCCACCTCACCTCTTCCTTGACTTTTTCAGACAAATAGAACATCCAAGAAGCTCCTTACTTCTCCATTTCCTAAGGGTAAACACCCAAGTCTGAAATTTCAGCTTACTTTACTCTCTTTTTCTCAAGTCCACCGGTTCACACACCAAAAGAAAGACAAAAACCCACCCAAAAGTCTTCCCCTTATCCCATTTTCTTGGCTGCACCAGACAGAAAGTCCAGCAACAAGAAGGAAGCTTCTTTCAACTCTCCCAAGCTCTCTACCTCTCATATTTTCTGGTCCAGCCACTAGGAAAGGGAAACCCTTTCATGTAAGTCTATATATATATATATATATATATGCTATTTTAAGAAGCTTTGAGCTGTGTTGATGGTTTGTGGAAGGTAGATTAGGGTTTTTATTAGTTAATGATTTTGTATGATTAAGGAAGTAAGAAAAAGTTAGGATGAGTATTGTTGATGCTGCTGCTGGGATTTTTGGTTGTGTTTATTTTGCCCTAAATGGTTAAATGACTGTATGTAAGTGTTTTATAACATGTCTTATAAGTGTGTAGAAATCCCCATATGAAAATACCATTCTTTGATAATTGTTTGTGAATTTACGAAAAAAACGTTGCAAAGCTGTCACTGTGACAGATTCTGTGTTTGTGTATGTTAAATTATGTATTAAACTGGATATAGTGAATTTGGATGCTAGGGATAATTCCTATGAAACTTAAGACACTAATGGTTGTTATTGAATTGGTTTTATAGCATTTGGATTAATATAAAAATAACGGTTTAATTTAGAAGTTGCATGAAATTCTGTCAGGACAGATTTGAGTATGCTGTCTTACGTGATTTTTAGTAAATCATGGGTTTATGCTTTGACTCCGAAATTTTCATAGTATATACTGGACATACAGGGGAGTAGTTCTGTAAATTTTCATGACAATTGGATATGCGTAAACAGCCCGTTTGTATTTTACAAATGGGGCATATACTGCTGGAATAGAACAGTGAACAGTAAGGGACATGCCTAACTTTGAGGATTTAATTCCAAAGTTAGGGTGAATGTTTTGAGCTATAATTTAATATGCTCATCCTTTGGTATGTTAGAATCATATATAAATTTTATGAATTGGTTTCTCTATGATTTAGTACATTATGTTGTCTGATGAATGCATTCTGTGTTTGTGGGAACCTCTTTGAGGTGGGATTAGGACTTCCTTGATTCTAAGAGATAGGCTTTGAGATGAATGTGAAGTTTATGGTGAAGAATTATGGATAGTAATAAGTTTTGATTTATCGTTTAGGTGTAACCAGTATCCAAGTCTAAGCTCCTTCGACTTTAGGCTCTCGGTTCCTCTACTTTCAGGTAAGGGATAAGTTATATGGGCATTTGGTAAGTCATGAGGTTATTTTAAAGTATATTATGCATTAAAATGTTTTTGATTAAAGATATGACATGTAATCATTATTCTGACAAAGATATGGTCGTGAGCTTTCAAAAAACTTATGTATATGATTTAAGCATATTGATGCAATTATTGATTCCACGAACATGATGTTTAATGAAAAGAATGGAAATGCTATTATTATGAAATATTATGCAAAATAAAAAATTTCAGTATGATGTAAAGTATGAAATGTTTTCGGGTTATTTCCTCTGATAATTTGAACTCAGCCAGTAGGGTTTAAGTACTGGCTTTCCATGGAAAAATGTTATATGTTTGGCCATTTAAAATAGAGGAAATGGGGCTGCCCGTAACTCTAGGCCATTTAAAGTAGAGGAAATGGGGCTGCCCGTAACTCTAGGCCATTTAAAGTAGAGGAAATGGGGTTGCCCGTAACTCTAATCTGACTAAGTCCTTCTCCCCAATGTGTACGGATGGTGGGGAGGAACAAAACCTGGAGGGGATGTGCCATCAGGCCTCCCAAAAGGGACAATATCATACACACGGGAGCACCCAAATGTGATGAGGCCTTCTTTGTACAGCTTATCAGACATGGACTAACCAATATGTTATGAACAGCTATGTTATGTTATTAATCATGAGAGAATTATTTTGTTTAAATGCATTGTGAAAAGTGAAAACTCTCATGGCAAGAAGAAGTTCCTAATGAAAAGAAAAGCTGTTCATTAAAGATAAAAGTTTCTGAAGTTCTGTTGTGCTATAAAGATAAAGTTTCTAATGAAAGTACAAGTTTATGTTTAAAAGTTATCAGATATCTGTTTTTTTTGAAACGTTAAATTTTATGATCATGAAAGTTATAGTATCTTATGAGAAGAAGTTTATAAAGAAAAGTTTTCTTATTAGTTAAGACGTTTCTATTTTCATACAGAGTTGCCAATTACCTTATTTAAGTTAAAATAATTACTTTGTAATGAGAATATATATATGGCAACTTTGTAGGAAATGAAAGAATTTTAATCCAAAAGATTTTGGTAATATTATTCTGATAAAAAAAGGGAAAACAATTATTTTCCCATGAAAAGCGTATAAGTTATTATTTTGAATAGTATAAAATACTATGCATGGAAAGCTGTTCTCCTATTCGAATATGCATAGAATGAAATGATTTGATTTACATGCATCCTTATTGAATTCTCATATATTTTACCTTTACTGGGCTGTGTAGCTCACCCCTTCCACTCTTTCAGTTAGCAGATTTTATTTTGGAGCAGAGAAAGCCTTAGTCGAGTTTTGAAAGGAGCTGGTTTAGTTTTATATGTATAGATCCTAAATTAGCAATATGATGTTTAGATTTGTAGCATTGTTTATTTTAGGATCTAATGAAAGTGTATACCTTAAAGTATTAAGAGATGTATTATGTGAAATTCCGAATTTGAACAAGTGGTGAATTATGTTATTCTTTGGAGTACAATGTAGATGCTCTGAATGTTAAGTGAAAGGTTATATCATTTAAGTAAAGAAACAAAGATGACAAGAATGAGGAAAGCTTTGGTAAAAGTTTTGTAAAAATTAAGTTGGTTCTTGTTAATATTAGGTTTAGGCTTGATATTAGCATGCCGGTCATGGTCACAAATCCCGAAATCGGGTTTAGGGCGTGACAATTAGTTTTAACACTTCCAAGAAAAGGAAAACCTTTTGAACATTTCAATTCAATGACACATGATTCAATTGGGAACCTATAAGGGGTAAGTGGGGACTTTGTTAAGATCTCATTCTTTTGAAATGTTAGTCTTATTTATTCTTAAAAACCTATTATCAATTACTATAGGTTACATGTTAGCGTTGCCTTGTTTTTTGGGAAACCTAGCATGAAATGTTGTTAATTTGTACTTGATTTTTGGGTGAGTTGCCTAATTGGGCTCTAATTCTAAATTCATTCATTAAAAATGTTTTAAAAGTTTGGTCTATTAGGGGCATAAACACCTTAGGAAGTTTCCTTAAGTAATTAATATAACATATAGAGACACACTTTAACCCAAAAGACCTAAACCCAAAGGATATGTGCTCAATTATGTTATATTAATTAGTTATTCTTCTCATCTTTATTCAATGTGGGACTTCACTTACACGTGTAACTCAAGAATCTCCCCCTCACATGTGAGTCTGCCTCTCTATGGGCTTCAAGACCTCTCTGTGGGCCATGAACAAGTCCTACTCACTCCCTCTTGCTTAATGGGCTTTTTACTTCATCAACGCGTCATCTATGGGTCTCTCATACGCCATCCATGGGAACCACGAGTCAACCTCTCATGCACATCCATGGGAACCCCACACATCCATGTCCATGGAAACCTCACATCACACCATTATTTAGCACTATTAGCAATATTCATTTGTTGGGTTTTTTTTTTTTTTTTTTTTTCCTTTAAGATCTTTGTGTGTGGGCCGTTTAGGTTTCTTTGTCCCCGCTGGGTAGGGACTATAAACATCTCACCACCTTCGCTGCACACCACCATAGGCTCTGATATCACTTGTTGGAGGGATAAACACCTTGGGAAATTTCCTTAAGTAATTAATATAACATATAGAAACACACTTTAACCCAAAGGCCTAAGCCCAAAGAATATGTGCTTAGTTATATTATATTAACCACTTATTCTTCTCATCTTTATTCAATGTGAGACTTCACTCACACGTGTAAGCCAACATGGTCAGCCAATACTTGGCTGCCATGTAATACACACATGTTTCAAATTTGTCAAATTAGTTCCTATAGTTGCTAGACATAATGTGTTACACCCTTTTCGTATATACCACGTGTTGGTTAGCAATTAGCCAATTAGAATTCCTTATAAGCAAACTCATTACCATTGCAATTCCCACTTGCCGGTTTTGAGCCGCCGTAATAGGATTTCCTATACCAGCGTTTTCAAAAAGCGCTAGTACAGGCTTATCTATTACAACGGTTTGTAAAAACGCAGGGAAAAAAATGCTGGGACAGGACGATTTTTTTGTAGTAATAGACGTACACATGTTTGGCATGTACACTAGGAACTTAGAAACATCATATTTCTAGACATGGTCGTTCCTTATGCATGTGGAAATTTAACCATGCTCGTTATTGAGCTCTTAAAGTAGACCTAGATTGACATGGAATTTGGAAGAAGATTACAGATTGATTAAACTTTAATTGGTCATTTCTAATGGTTTATGAATAGTTATAAACTTACATTAATATTTTCCCTTCTTGTTAATGTGGCGTGAAGTGTGGCTTGAATTTTGCCACAAGCCCAAGCCCATTCTTGTAAGTCGGTCAAGGATGACCAAGTACAACTAGGAATATAATTCCTAGTACAGCCGACCTATAATATATATATATATATATATATATATATATATATATATTAGGTTTGTGTTGAATGGAAAAACATAGAGATAATTAGAGAATTCCTAAAACCTAGCAGCAGCCGCATTAGAAGAAGAATAGAGCTTTCTTGTCTTGTGGGTGTGAGAGAGTTAAAGTGTAATTGGGATTTGAGTTTCTTGAGAGTGTTCTTGTGTACTATTGTATCTCCTTATTTTATAGTAAAATTTCTCTATCGTCACCGTGGAGGTAGGCAGTTTGCCGAACCATGTAAATCTTGTGTTCTTTGTATGTGCTTGTTATTTAATTTCTACTTATTTACTGTTATTGATTTGAGTCTTGGGGTGCTATCTGCACAACAAGTGGTATCAGAGCCAGGTTAGAATTCAATCCTTTGAATACAGTAAAGATGTCAAGCACAAAGTATGATATAGAAAAATTTTGTGGTAAGGGAAATTTTTCACTTTGGCAAAGGCGAATGAAGGATCTCCTAATTCAACAAGGAGTTCACAAGGCCTTGCTTGGGAAGGAGAAGAAACCGGAAACGATAAAGGATATAGAATGGGTAAAGATGGATGAGAAAGCAGCTAGCGCTGTTTGCCTCAACCTTGGTGATGAGGTCATTCACAACATCCTAGAAGCAAAGACTGCAAATGAGGTTTGGGAAAAATTAGAAGGTCTTTATATGAGAAAGAATCTGACGAACAAGTTGTACGTGAAGAAGCAACTATATAGTTTGCATATGAAGGAGAGTTCTAATTTGTTGGAGCATATCAACACGTTTAACATGTTGAACACCCAACTGTCAAGTTTGGGGTGAATTATGAGGACGAAGATAAAGCGTTACTCTTATTAGCATTGCTTCCTACTTCTTTTGATCATCTAGTGACTACGTTGATGTACGAGAAAGAGACTATAGTACTCAAGGAGGTGACTAGTGCTCTCTTGTCACACATAAAGATGAAGCAAGATGGTAATGGTTCTCAAGCTGATGGACTTATTGTAAAGTCTGAGTCAAGCAATAGAGACACAAGCAAGTCAAGAGGACGAAACTCCAATAGGAACATATCACAGTCTAAATCACATGCAAAGAAAGATATAGAGTATTTTTATTGTCATAAGAAAGGACACTACAAGAATCAGTGTAAAGAGTTGAAAGAGCATTTAGAGGAGAAGAAGAATGGAAAGAAGCCCCTAGAATCAGCTAGTGTTACTCTTATTAGCATTGCTACCTACTTCTTTTGATCATCTAGTGACTACGTTGATGTACGAGAAAGAGACTATAGTACTCAAGGAGGTGACTAGTGCTCTCTTGTCACACATAAAGATGAAGCAAGATGGTAATGGTTCTCAGGCTGATGGACTTATTGTAAAGTCTGAGTCAAGCAATAGAGGCAGAAGCAGGTCAAGAGGACGAAACTCCAATAGGAACATATCACAGTCTAAATCACATGCAAAAAAAGATGTAGAGTGCTTTTATTGTCATAAGAAAGGACACTACAAGAATCAGTGTAAAGAGTTGAAAGAGCATTTAGAGGAGAAGAAGAATGGAAAGAAGCCCCTAGAATCAGCTAGTGTTGCTGAAGAAATATCAGATGACACTGAAGTTGGTGCAGATTTACTTTCAGTCTTATCAGGTAACAATATTCCATTGAAATCTTGGGTTTTAAATTTAGCATGCTCATATCATATGACTCCAAAGAAAGATTGGTTTGACACGTATAAGCCTTACAACGGTGGTATGGTCCAAATGGGTAATGATGCTACATGCCCGGTTATTGGAAATGGTACCGTGAAGATCAAGATGTTTGATGGAGTTGTGAGAGTTCTTAGTAATGTCAGACATGTTCCAGATCTTAGAAAGAATTTAATTTCTTTAGGAGTATTAGATGATTTGGGCTATTCATACTTATCAAAGGGTGGAATCATGAAGATTGCCAAAGGCGCTTTGATGGTAAACAAGGGACAAAAAATAAGCACACTTTACAGATTGATTGGGAACACAGTTGTAGGAAGAGTTGCAGTCACCATTCTGATGGAGTCCAGCACTGACGACACAAAATTATGGCATATGCGACTTGGTCATATTGGTGAACATGGTATGTTATAGTTGCATTAGAATTTATTGAAAGGGGTGAAGACATGCAAGCTAGACTTTTGCAAGTATTGTGTGTATGGGAAGCAGCATAGAGTCAATTTTAAGACAGGCTCTCATACAAGTAAGGGTATTCTTGACTACATTCATTCAAATGTTTGGGGTCCAGTATCAGTTTCTTTTCATAGTGGTGCTCAGTATTTCGTCAATTTTATTGATGACTACTCTAGAAAGGTATGGATTTATTTTATGAAACATAAATTTGATATGTTTGACATATTTAAAAAGTGGAAAGCACAGGTTGAGAATCAGACTGGCAGGAAAATAAAATACCTTAGAATAGATAATGGACTAGAGTATAGAGATAAAGAATACATAAGATTTTGTGAATTAGAAGGCATTATTCGTCACTTCACAGTTAAAGGAACTCCACAACAGAATGGGGTTGCAGAGAGAATGAATAAAGCCTTAGCGAGATTGAATGCAGGGTTGCCTAAGGTGTTTTGGGCAGAGACAGTTAACACAGCAAGCTTCATTATTAATAGATCTCCATCATCAACCATTGATTTCAAGATTCTAGAAGAGGTTTGGTCAGGTAAACCAGTTGATTATTCGAGTCTAAAAATCTTTGATTATCTAGCTTATGTGCATGTGCAGAGTGGAGAGCATTCTAAATTGGATTCAAAGTCAAGAAAATGTGTATTTCTTGGTTTTGAAAAAGGTGTTAAAGGCTACAGGCTTTGGGATCCAATTTCAAAGAAAACGGCGACTAGCAGAGATGTCATATTTGATGAAGGCTTTATGTTGAAACAGAATGAAGCAGAGATATGTGATGATAGTCCATAGGAGTGGAGCTGGACGAGAATAGTTCACCTAGTAATAAGGGTGATGTTGAGATTGATCCACAGCAGCAACAAGAAAAGTCTTATTCAATTGCTGAAGGTAGAGAGAAGCGGGTTCACAAAGCACCACAGATATATAGCTTTGAAGACATGGTTAGTTTTGCCCTCGTAACCAGCGGTGGAGATCCATTCACTTTCAAGGAGGCTACAAATAGGAAAGACAATGATAAATGGCTTGTAGCAATGTCAGAAGAGATGGAGTCACTACAGAAGAATAAAACTTGGGAATTAGTGAAATTGCCCAAGGGAAAGAAGGCTATTGGTTGCAAGTGGATATTTCGCAAGAAAGAAGCATCCTCAGAAAAGGAAGTTGAAAAATTCAAGGCATGGTTAATGGCAAAGGGTTACTCACAGAGAGAAGGAATTGATTATAATGAGATTTTTTCACTAGTTATGAAGCACACCTCAATTCAAGTACTCCTAGGATTTGTGACAATGTATGACATGGAGTAAGAGTAGCTAGATGTGAAGACCGCATTCCTCCATGGAGATTTAGAAGAAGAGATTTAAATGCAACAGTCAGAAGGCTTCAAAGAACCTGGCAAGAAAGATTATGTTTGTTTATTGAAGAGATCATTATATGGCTTGAAGCAGTCTCCCAGGCAATGGTACAAACGGTTTGATTCATTCATGGTCACACATGGGTACATGCATTGTGAGTTTGATTGTTGTGTTTATTTTAGAGTACTTACTGATGGCCCTTATATATTTCTTGCTTTATATGTTGATGACATGTTAGTAGCTACAAAGAGTCAACAAGAAATTGCGAAGTTGAAGTCTTTGTTAAGTAGTGAATTTGACATGAAGGATCTTGGAGCTACCAAGAAGATCCTTGGGATAGAAATTCACCGAGATAGAGGGGTTGGTAAATTATGGTTATCTCAGAAGGGATATCTTAAGAAGGTGTTAGAGAGGTTTAGTATGCTTGATGCAAAACCTGTTAGTACACCGCTTTCTGCCCATTTTAAACTGCCCTCATAGTTGTATCCAAGTTCAAATGAGGAGTCAGAGTATATGTCTAAAGTGCCATATGCAAATGCAGTTGGGTGTCTTATGTATTTAATGGTGTGAATAAAGCCTGATATTTCTCATGCAGTCAATGTGGCTAGTAGGTATATGGCAGATCCAGGCAAAGAGCATTGGATTGCAGTAAAGTGGATCTTTAGATATTTTACAAGCACTCGTGATTTCGGTATCCTATTTGATCAAAGAGCTAGTATAGAAGCTGTGGGTTATATGGATTCCGACTATGCAGGGGACCTTGATTCTAGAAAGTCCACGACAGGCTATGTGTTTAGGTTTGCTAGTGGCCCAATTTGCTGGAAGTCTACACTACAAGATGTAGTTGCTTTATCCACTACAGAAGAAGAATATATGGCGATGACAGAGGTAGGAAAAGAAGTCATTTGGCTTAGTGGACTGGTTAATGAGCTTGGTTTCAAGCAGGATAGCGTGGTACTACATTGTGATAGTCAGAGTGCAATTCATTTGGCAAAGAATCAGGTATATCGTGCAAGAACAAAGCATACTGCCATGCGATATCACAAGATTAGAGAATGGGTTTCGTCTGGTGATATTTCTTTGTCGAAGATTCTCACTAGTGAGAATGCCTCTGATATGTTAACAAAGCCAGTTCCAACAGACAAGTTCAAGCACTGCTTGGACTTGATTGGTGTTTGCAGCTTATGAGCCCTAAAGGGCTAAGGTGGAGGCGATGGAGGAGTTTGCTCGTATAGCTTGATCAATTCAAGCCAAGGTGGAGATTTGTTAATGTGGCGTGAAGTGTGGCTTGAATTTTGCCACAAGCCCAAGCCCATTCTTGTAAGTCGGTCAAGGATGACCAAGTACAACTAGGAATATAATTCCTAGTACAGCCGACCTATAATATATATATTAGGTTTGTGTTGAATGGAAAAACATAGAGATAATTAGAGAATTCCTAAAATCTAGCAGTAGCCGCATAAGAAGAAGAATAGAGCTTTATTGTCTTGTGGGTGAAAGAGAGTTAGGGTGTAATTGGGATTTGGATTTTTTGAGAGTGTTCTTGTGCACTATTGTATCTCCCTATTTTATAGTGAAATTTCTCCATCGTTATCGCGGAGGTAGGCAGTTTGCCGAACCACGTAAATTCTTTTGTTCTTTGTGTGTGCTTGTTATTTAATTTCCGCTTATTTACTGTTATTGATTTAAGTCCTAGGGTGCTATCTGCACAACACTTCTTTTTGGTATTTGACCTATCACGCAATTACATAGCTTATACTCCAAACATATTATTTTTTGCATTTTCTCTATGTGAATTAATTGATATAAGCAGAATGTAGAGGAACAGGTATAAATTGCAAGGAACAAATTATTGCATCACTCTTTAATGTTTCACTTTATATTATAGGGTAAATTCCATAAAACACCCCTGAGGTTTGTGATAATATCCAACTAAATCCAAAACATTTTAAAACCTACCAATTTCGTCCTAAAAGACAATTTTGTCCCTAAACTTAAAAAGAAAAAAAAAAACACCGTTACTTTTTTTTTTTTTTTTTCACTCCTTCCTCTGTCTTTTGTCTCTTTCCTCTCCCCATCTCCCTTGAGTTCTCCATCTCAAAACATATCCCAAAGTCACCATTGCCATTCAACCATCACCTCGCCAAACACACCACCCACTTAACCACCACGGCAACAACCCACCCCACCACCATGGTAACATCCTCCTACCACCACCATGAACCTACAGATGCACAAAAACCCACAAAAAAATCAAAGCAAAATTCACACAACTGAAACCCATAAAATCTGAATCCAAAAGGCAAGACCCATCCCAAAATCCATCAATAAATCAAAACCAGAAAATTCCAACCCAAAACCCATTGGAACCCACCTAAAATCAAAACCCATGAACCATAAATCAACCCATCATGACCCACGCCGGACTTGAGAGACCCACAACCCACGACCACACCGGACTTGAGAGAGCCATGACCCACGACCTACGCTGAACTTGCCATGATCCATGCCGGACTTGATGCACCCACAACCCACGATGGAGCCATGACCCATGGAGAAGACGGAGAGAATACAGGCATACGGCTTGGTCAGGTGGCTTGCGATGGGGCCAATGACAGTGGGTCTGGCCATGGTGGCTTGGTGATGGGTTTTGGGTTTGAAGATGAAGAACTCAGAGGAGAAAGGGGGAAGACAGAGGAAGAAGGGGAAAAAAAAAAAGTCAAAGTGTTTTTTTTTTTTTTTTTTAAGTTCAAGGACAAAATTGTCTTTTTAAGATGAAATTGGTAGGTTTTTAAATCTGTTGGACTTAGTTGGTATTATCTCAAACCTCAGGGGTGATTTGTGGAATTTACCCTATATTATATCACTCTTAATGTTTCACTTTATATTATTTCATTGACATACGATATGTCCGTATGTCATATCTAATTACTTTTTCAATTTTAATATTTGATTATTTTATAGGAGAAAAACAAAAATACATGTTGGTGGAGCATAAACACCCATAAATGCCAAGTTAAATATGCATATCTTTCTATTTTATGGGGTTCTTAAAAGAATTTTCCTAGTGAATATATTCATTCATCCCTAGAAACTGATGTGTTTTCCTAGTGAATTTATTCATTCATCCCTAGAAACTGATGTGTGCAATTGTTTTTTTGATTTTAAATTGACTACTTTTCATGTCTTTGTTATCAATAAAACAAAAAGCATAAATAGGTTAGATATGCATATCTACATACAAGTATATTCAGCAAAACAAAGGGAATGTCTTGACACCAAGAAGTTAATAAGGAAGAGGACCTTTAGATTTGAAGAATCCTATTAGCCTTAGGGTGTGTTTGTTTTGGGTGAAAATCACTTCCGGAAATGAGGCTGTTGGTTGGTCCGGAAAATTCTATTTTCCGGAAATTGAAATCCGTTGACCGAAAAAAAATGCCTTTGACCATGGAAATCATTTTCCACTTCCATTTTCACTTCAAAGAATTTCTAGAAAAAGAGAGAGAGAGAGAGAGCGCGCACGTGTGAGAGGAGAAGACCGAGCTTCAGTCAGTCTGACGATTGCCGGCGACCTCCAAGCTTCAGTCCGCGCCGATCTCGCGAGCTCCAGTCCGACGACCGCGATCCGAGATCGCGATCTCGCCTTCACGAGATCGCGCCGTTGATCGCGATCTTGCCTTCGCGAGATCGCGCCGAATCGAGATCGCGATTGACGATGCGATCTCGCGAAGCGTCAATCGCGATCTCACGAATCGCGCCGTCGCAAGATCGCGATCGACGGCGCGACCTCGCGAAGCGTCGATCGCGATCTCGCCTTCGCGAAGCATCGATCGCGATCGTTAATGATTTTTTTCCTGGGTTTGTCTTTTCCTTCTTCTTTTCCAAACACCAGAAAAAATTTTCCGGAAAATTTTTTGAAATGCAACCAAACACATAAAAACATTTTCCTTTCTGGAAAATAGCATTTCCGAAAAATGGAATATTTTCCGGAAATGCTTTTACACGAACCAAACACAGCCTTAATTTTTGGCATTTTCTTAGAAAGCCAATATTGACCTGCCCAAAAGTTTTATTAAAAAAAATAAATAAATAAACTCACGTACACACGTTTTAGAAAAAGAAATGGACCAAGACAAGGAAAATGAATTACCATCCCAAATTTCATGGCAAATCGATAATCCTATCTGTATTTGAGTATATCCTTCAGAAAGTAAAATGGAATCAATAATCCAATAGGTCAACATATTACAATCATCTTTTTTGAGTGTGCTTTTGATCCTGGAAATCTCTAAGTGGGTCCAAATAAATCTCAGCTTTCACTCAAAAATTCCACAAGATTAATCTTCTCAAAGTAAAAGTAGTACTAGTAGTATTGGTACAATTTGACAGAGGTTGAGTTTGGAATTTCCAAACGTCTCAATCAAGTTCAAGTATGAACTAAGGTTTAATTTAACTTTTTTTTTTTTCTAGTCCAGTTGGAGTTGGTACTTTCAATTGTTTCAACTTTCAAGCATTAAAAAGAAAAGTAGCTTTGATTTGTAAGAGTAAAAAAAAAAAAAAAACAAATCCACCAAAGTTTCCATGAAATGTATCCTCAAAGTGGGACAGTGCATTTCTGCATTTAATAACACCCTCCACCTCACCTCAACCGGTCTCTTTCATTAAGTACAAAAATGCTATGAATATTCATTTGTCGCTGCCGAAAGCTAATTCATCCTAATTGTTAGAGATATATATTAGACATATTAGCCCAATGTAATAGGTTCAAGCCTATTCCTGCTTGTACTAGTAGTCTAGGGTTTAGTCGCCTATATATACTCATGCTAGGGTTCATTGTAACACATGTTATTATACTACACTCTCATACAATAAAGATGTAGCCCTTAAGGGATTCCTCCGTGGATGTAGGCCGTCAAGGCTGAACCACTTAACTCTCGTATTCTCAGTGTTCCTCTTCTATGCTTCCTCTTCCGCATCCACTTTAGCATACACAACATGGTATAACACATCACGTTGCTAATATTCATAATAATAATTAATATTTAACATGGTATCAGAATAAGGTTCATTCTTGGCATCAAACAAAACATCTCTAGCAAGCAAAGAAGAATATCACATGTACACCACCATCGGAAGTCATGCATGCTTCTCTGCTGGATCTAGACTCTACGGCATCTCGTAGCCACCGTGGCGCAGTGCTATGTCCAAGATCCTCAAACTCAAGCAAAGTCGTGACTTAACTTTTCAGATTTGTGCAAATCGACGCTTCACCTGATGAAACCAACCACAGATACGTGATCCACGGCCTCTCGCGATCCAAACCCAAGAAGCTGGTCTCCGCCGGAATTGTCACGCGCCCTTACGCGCCAAAACGAGCTCCAGAAAATTCCCACGCGTCGCCTCAGATTCATCACTTTTAGATCTTCTTCTTGGTACACGTGCCACCATGACGGCCTCCTCGTCCACCGATCTACAGAACCTGAAATTATGGGCCTCAACCGAGCTTACACGCGCCGCCATGCGCCTCCCAAGTTTCTAGCTTCTCCTCCACACGCCGGTGAAGATCGCACGCTCTTGCCAGCGTCGGAAAACTACTGCTGATGTCATCTGATGTCACTGGATGACATAATCACTCCACATCAGCAGCCATGCATGCACCTCCACATCAACCCTAGTCCACGTCAGCGACACGTACTCAGCCACGTCAGTAGTGTCGTCTCGTCAGCACCACGTCACCTAGTTGACCGTTGACCTGGACCGACCCGACTCGGACCACCTGGATCTAACCTGTGAGCACTTTGACTGTTGACTTTGACTTTGGACTAGTTGACTTTGACTTTTTGCATTGACCTTTGACCAAAAGTCAAAATTTCCAAAATGGCCTATCTTGCTCTGTTTTTCACATAGATTCTGATTTTGGGCTTTGTTTCTGCATTTGAGACTCCAAAATTAGTCAATTGGCACATTCTTCATTATGGTTTCTTCAAAGGCATTCTTCAAGGCATCTCCAAGTGATCTTCTCGTGCTTATCCAACCTCAAGCCTTCATCGAGCTTCTACCTTGAGTTTGAGGGAGGGTGTTAGAGATATATATATTAGACATATTAGCCCAATGTAATAGGTCCAAGCCTATTCCTGCTTGTACTAGTAGTCTAGGGTTTAGTCGCTTATATATACTCATGCTAGGGTTCATTGTAACACAGGTTATTGTACTACACTCTCATACAATAAAGATGTAGCCCTTAAGGGATTCCTCCGTGGATGTAGGTCGTCAAGGCTGAACCACTTAACTCTCATATTCTCAGTGTTCCTCTTTTATACTTCCTCTTTCGCATCCACTTTAGCATATACAACATGATATAACACATCACGTTACTAATATTCATAATAATAATTTATATTTAACACTAATTTTGTTTCTAAATCATATATAAGCCGAAATGGTACATTCTTAACACAATCTAAAGGTACCAATAACTTAATAATCCCTTTTTCATATTATAATTATTAATTATTATTTCTTCTTTGGACAGCGAATGTATGGATAAAAACACCCATCAGCAACAGATAGCTACAAGAGATAGAGACGGCCACATAAGCAGAATGAAAAATTAACAGACGAGGAGAAACATTGACGCACCTAAGCTCGGGGTTCCCCACCGACGGAGCAACCTTGAGATATCACCCCAAGCCTCGCTAAAAGGGGTCTTAAAATCGCTCCAACAACTCTTGTAGGGTAGACCTCTGTTTCCTTTGAATTCCCATCTCGTTTGTTGAGATAATTGCTTCTTCGGCCTCAGGAGCTGAAGGTTGGTAGAAAACCTCGTAAATGTCATCCGAATTTGAGACGCCTACTATTTCATTTTCTTTTTCTTCTTCTTCTTCCTCGCCTTCCTCTTTGTTGGTGGGCCGAGAGGAAGTGGACTCAATATTTCTAGTGCTTCAAACTAAAACATACTCACCCATAACTATCAAATTATTAATAAAAAAAATTCTAATATAAAACACGACCTATATATAATAAATAAATAAAAGGAATTAAAAGTTCTACCGGCTCATTCTCAAATTTTGGGCCAAACTACTAAAGGCCCAGAGTTGGTTTATTTGTATAAACTAGGCTTTCGTTTTATTTGACGTGTATATCTAAAAGCTACACTTGCTCAACAATTCATTGAGCTTCGTTCAACATGCAACTCTGTTGGGCCTCCTCATCCGCCCAAACCTAAACCAAGAAAAGCACAAGCAAACTACTGCGAAAGCTCCCAAAAAACAAATCGTAATTTAATTTTTAAATGAAATTTATCAATTTATCAACAACAAAAATTTGTGTTTTTATTTTATATATATAATTTTTATGTTGAGAATTTAGTTTATAAGTGGATAAAGTAATTTGAAAATTAACAGGAAAGTAGTTCTATTTTTTAGGCAATATTTTAGTGGAAGTTAAAGTTGCATTTTTACCAGATTAAACTAAAAAAAAAAAATGAGAAATTCAAATAGAAGAGGCCTTTTAAATAGTAGTATTGATAACATTTGGCCCCAAATTGATTTTGAGCTATCATTTTCAACCCTTTATATGATGATTATTGATTTGGAATGGCCATATCTATTAGGTAATGGATATCCAACTTTATCCGATTCAAATATTCCGGGTAATACCCGGTTCTTCGGAGGTTGACCTTAACCGGGTAGTTCCAACCCTGACCCATATTTAAAAATAATAATAACAATAATAATAAAAAAAAAAACCCTAAACCCCACAGTCTCACACTCTCTCTGCCGCTCCGCCTCTCCTTATCGTCTCTCTCTCTCTCCTCACCGCTTCGTGTTGTGGGAAGGTTCTGTCTCTTACATATACACACATTTATTTGTTTTGGCATCGATTTTGCGCTTGATTCTTGTTCCTCATTCTCTGCGAATCAACTGGGGCTTTCTACCACTCTCTTTCCTCAGGTAAATGACTCATTCTTTTTCCCTCTTTTGCTAGTTTGGTTTTTTGTTCTTTGAATGTTGTTTACTTGTGTTGTCTTATTGAATTTATTGTCTGTGCGTGTGTTAGATTTTGGTTTTAGAGTTTGAATTCAGCTGGGTATGTGTCGAATTTGGTTTTTCATTGAATTTTATCAACTGGGTATGTGTTAGATTTAGTTTTTGATTGTGTTAAGGTGTTTGTTCTATATGGGGATATGGCTAAGTTTTTTCACAAATGGAGCATGTAAGACTTGGTAATTCTTCAAGCATTCTCAATTTCTTGTTTAATGACTGAACCTTTCTTTAAAAACTAATAGTTTGTACTTTGTACACATTTGAAATGCAGTACAATTCTAATGTTGAGTGTTGACAAATTTATTTGACAATTGTGGATAGGTTTTTGATATTGACAAATTTCTGTAAAATCTGTACTAGGTCATTCCTTTTTATAACTTAAATATTCTACTACAAAATGGTCACTTAAAATACCTCTACAATAACAGATGTGATTATGAGTAGAAGAATAGGCATTTCACAAGGCAGCACAAACTTTATTTGCTTAATCTCATTTGGAACAAAACTTTACTGAGTTTCCTTGAATTGCATGCATTATTTAGGATTGAGAATCTAAGTTTTGATGCAATTTTACATGCTGATCTTCACTACCATGGACCTTCACGTTAAGGGATTTTGTGAAATTTATTTTAGTAGTTGGCATTTGCTTGACAAACAACTGAAGAGCCAGAGGAAAATATTGCTCAGTGAATTGATTGTGTAATTTCTGTTGCTATTTGGCATGCCCACAGTTTTTTTTTTTTCTTTTTGCATAGTTGTTGTTTTCTGCATAACAGGTCCTTGTTCCCCTGCATTTGTTTCAGGGTTGTACTGCTTCTTTATTTCAAGGTTGTCTGAAACAGATCCGGTAAATAACATGTGTTGCTTCTTTATTTTATTTTATTTTTAAAATTTTTTATCTAATAAAATTTCTATCTCTATCTCAAAAAAAAAAGAAGTAGATACAAACTAATCAATAATTTTTTAAAATTTTTTTTTTATTGATTAGTTTTTTCTTTTTTAAGATAAAGCTATTGGTTAGTTTTTAAGTTAAAATGTTTTGAATTTTTTTAAAAAAAAATTAAATGGGTTTTAGGTTTTGGGTAGGGTATGGATATCCATGGATAATAAATCTGGGTAAGATTTAGGTTTGGATACTAATGGGTATTGATATACAGGTATCCATGGGCAAATTTTCCGGGTAGGTTATGGGTATACCCGATCCATACCCTACCCATGGCCATCCCTAAATTGATGATTAATAAGACTATCCATGTGTATTATTTAAATAAGTTACATGACCCATTTAAAAAATCATATAATTACAAATACACGTAAATAATCTTTTCAATTATCGCATGATGGATTGGAGGAAAATAACTCCAAGCAAGTTTGGATCACATTTGATGGTGGAATAGTTGTGTGTTGTAGTATCCAAAAATGATATATACTTTCAAGTGGCATACAATCATGAACGTTGTATTCTCGTTTTCTCTCATTTCTAGGAAGGAGGAAGCCCACTGTAAAGGGTGCTCCTAAATAAGAAATCAAGTGCAGCTTTATCTTTAAAATTCCCTTCTTAAATAAGGTGTTAAGACAAATCACCCTTAGCTTTCTAGGGTTTAAGCACTCTCTCTCTACAGCGTAACCATGGAGGACAACACAACCCCAACAGCCCCAGCTCCAGCTCCAACTCCAATGTGGAGCAGCATAGTGAAGAGCCAACCACCTCCAAAGCCCAACCCTGAAACCCCAGCCCCTTCAACTGGAGTCTTCGTCGTCGACAACAACAACTGCAACTCCACAAAGGGCATAGCGGTGGCCGTAGTAGATGCCAACGCCTTAATCGAAGGCGGCGATAAACTCACCTGCAGTGCTGACAAGTTGGTCACCGTCCTTGAGGTCATGGCCAAGGTCCGTGACCCTGCCTCCCGTCACCGCCTCTCCTTCCTCCTCCCTTCCTCCCTCCACTCCATGGACCCCTCCCCCGACTCCCTCAACAAAGGTATTTCTTCCATTTCTTTACCTTCCCAGAAAATAAATAATAATAATCGTTTTCTCGAGAAACTAACAAGTTTCTTACCATTTGATATTAACTTATATTTAAAATGATGGTAGCAAGGTATGTTGAAATGTTGATCTTAATCTAGCTAAGTACTACTAATATTTTATCTAGACAACTAGACATATATTTGAAAATTAATCTCGTATTAGAATGATAGTCTCTGATTATTGTTATTTTTTTCGAAATTTAATTTGACAGTTATAAAGTTTGCGAGGGCAACCGGTGACTTACAGACACTATCAGATGTTGATTTAAAATTGATTGCATTGACTTATACATTGGAGGCTCAGATTCATGGGACCAAACATATTAGGGACTGTCCTCCACCTGTCCATGTGGTCAATGCGAAAAGATTACCTAAGAAGGAATTGCCAGGTTGGGGTTCCAATGTGCCCAATTTGGGAGAATGGGAAGCATTAGAACGTGCATCGGTTGGGGATGGTGGTATGTCGAATTCCAATTCGAGAATCCTACCTTTGCAGGACTTGAACTTGAATGTTGTGGATGATAAGGATTTGGAGCATGGTTTGAAGGTTGGTTCTGAGAATCAAGAGTGGGGAGGTGGAAGGTGGTGTAAGTAGGGTGAGGCCTAGGAGATTTTTGCCAAAGAGGTAACGATTGAAGGGAAGAAGATGGTTGCAAGTGGCATTGATGTGTCTCAAGGAGAATTTGATGAGGATGCTGGTGATTGGATGCCTGCTGTTAGTCGAAGTAATCATGGACAGTTTCTTAGAAGGAAAGCTAGGCGTGAACATTATGAGGCAATGGCTGAAAAGGATGCTCAAGAGGATGCTGAAAAAAATAGGGATAGCAATGTTGTTGAGGATGGTAGAAGCTTGGAAAATGAGATTAAGGAGGGGGAGAATGGTGATGAAAGTTTATCTATGATTTTGGAACAAATGAGGTTGGAAGAAGAAGAAGAAGAAGACAAGTCAAATGGTCTTCTTCCAGAGGGAAATGAGCTGGACATATCTTCTGAGAGGCTTGGATCCGGCAATCCTGAATTAGCAGGGGCTTCGTTTGAGAGCAATGAAGCTGAGGTAGATGGTGAAGATGAGGTTGATGTGGTTAATGAAGGATTGGATCATGTAGAGATGTCAAGCCAGGCCAATGAAAGTGTTGATGCATCCTATGCTGATGATGGTAGTAGTGAGCAAAGTTGGATGCTGAGATCGTTGTGTGAGTCTAGTGTGGCCTGTGTAACTAGTGACTTCGCAATGCAAAATGTTCTTCTACAGATGGGTTTACGCTTGCTGGCACCTGGAGGAATGCAGATACAACAGCTGCACAGGTATATATTTCATATACACTTCATTGGGTGATTACTAGTTAGTGTTATCTTTTGCATTTTGTTGTATTTATTTTCCTCTCATCCATCCCCTATTTTTAGGTAAAGAAACGTAGAAATTATGTGCATTGACGGCGGTTCATATTAAGTGATGGAAACTGTCTTAATATGCTTCATCTGGATTGTTGGTCTGAGTGGTGTATACTGTTATCCTTTTTCTCGACCAGAGAATCTGTTTTTATCTCAATGAAATTTTTACACCATATATATGCTTATCTTTGACAGTTCTGTCCTTCCAGGTGGATTCTGAAATGCCATGAATGCTATACAGTGACTGCTGAGATTGGCAGGATTTTCTGCCCAAAGTGTGGAAATGGTGGCACTTTACGCAAGGTAGCTGTTACAGTTGGTGAAAATGGAATTGTTTTAGCAGATCGTCGGCCACGGATTAGATTGCATGGCACTAAAGTAAGTATGTCCAAATGTGCGGCTCACAGGAATTATTATGCTTCTAATTGTAGCTTAATTCTGTTAGTTTCTAACTAGCAAACACTTGCTCTATACAAGTTTAGTGTTCTCTATCTTGTTCCTACCATTTGATTGTTGCGTACTTTGTCTTATTATCACTGCTTCCTGCCATTTGGTTACAGAAACTATCCCCTCCTTACTGGTTCCTACCTATTATGATGAAAATATTAATACATTATAGAGGGTAAGTATTTTTTGGATTTGTTTGGTGGATATTTCATTCTCAAGGCCTTTTGGAATCCAGATTGGAGCTTTACTGGCTATTTGCATGTATGTGTTTTGACATTTGTCCTTCTGCAGTTTTCACTGCCTTTACCCCAGCGTGGAAGGGAGGCCATTGCCAAGAACCTCATCTTGCGTGAAGATCAACTCCCACAAAAGTTTCTTCATCCCAAGACAAAGAAGAAAATGAATAAGCAGGTTTGTTTTGATTTGTGTACCTGCTGATTCTTGTATTTGTAATTTTTCATTTTTTTGGAGATCATGTCTTAATCATAACTGAGACTACTGTATATTTGATTCTCAGGGAGATGACATCTTCACTGCAGATGACTTCGGCCGCCATGTTGATAAAAGAGCCCCGTTGCAGCCTCCTATAAGAAAGGCATTAGCAGTTTTCAGTGGAAAGAGGAATCCTAATGACAACCATTTTTCTCGTTCTAAGCATTAGTTGGTTAACTGAAATTTTTTTCTCTGTTTTCTTGGAAAATGTATCAAAACTGGTTTTGATATTTAAAAGTTTAATGCCACCAAAATGGTGAAAGCTTTGTCGTGTTGAGTGAGACCTCTAGTGAACTGTCACCTATGATTACTATGTTCTATAGATATTTTGCTTAAAATGTGAGCACAGTTTTGGTCAGGTTTTACCTTTTATGTTTCTTTCTTTATCTTCTTTTACCCCTCATGCTACATTGCATAAAGGGATTGCAATCATTGCATACCAATTGCAGTATTGTTCTCATAGGCCAAGATGTGGAAGTAGGGGTGTTCACCAAATTGCATAAACTGCAAACATCATACCAAAATCGCCCGCAAAATGGCATAACCGAACCACACCACAAGTAATGGTGCACCGCACTGCATGATGCAGTGCTGTTTGCACTTGAAAATCGCACAAATTGCACCGCACCCTCTCTATATATTAATATATTTATTTATTTTTAATATTAAATATATTATTAATAATTTAATAACCCTAGGTTTCCCAAAAAAAAAAAAAAAAGTTTAATAACCCTAACAAGTGTTGACTAGAAAAGCCAACCCAAAGTAAAGAAAAACTAGCTCAATAATTTAAAACTTGACCCCAAAAAAAGGGAAAAATTAGTTTTGGGTTGAGTAGGAAAAACCCAAAATTTAAAAAATATACCGATTTCAAACCGCATCTTATATATAATATCGCACATGTGACCACAAAAATGAGGTATAATGCGGTTATGGTTTTGGCTAAACTCTAAACCGCACCGCATGACACATGTGATTGCAAAAAACGGTGCGGTGCAGTTACGGTTTTAGCTAAACCGCACCGCAAAATGCGGTGCTAATAATGGTCCAAAACCGCACCGCACTGCGAACACCACTTAGGTGGAAGTACGTTCAAAATTTGTGATATCAAACTAGGTACTGGGTTCCCATATAAATAGATGGTCATATGCTGCGAACCTTCCAAATCTATTGGCCTAAATTTTGATTCGATCAAAGATGCATTTTCATAAGTTCCAATCATGGTCAGACTAAAAAGCTAGTCGTACCTCAGGGCATCTTGATGAGAATTTATTTAATGAAATAATAACCAGAACAAAAAAAATGAAGAAGTCGGTTATTTTGCTGTAGTGTGAGCACAGTTTTTCTCATGTATTGTTACATTCAAGTTTTCGTTCCAAGCTCATAAGAATAGAAGAGGCCAACCAAGAATCATGTGCTTATAAAAAAAGAGATGCAAGTAAATCCTTGCTTGCCTTTTCCCAAATCCAACTTGGACCGTCCCCTGTGAATTATTACGTAATTTTAACGGTTTTTGCTTTTTATTCCTTTTAATTTCTTGTTTATTATTGCGAACTTGCCATGATTTATTGATTTTTTTTTTTTTTTTTTTTTTTTTTGAGTAAAGCTGAAGAACTCTGAAACTAGAAAATGGAAATTAATGCAACAGTGATTAGGGAAAAAGGAAAAAGAAAACGGAAAATAGGTGAAAGATTTGGGTACGGAGAGGACTATAGGTTTATAGGCTTGGATGCGTGACACGTGTACACAAGCAGATGCTTTATTTTGATGACGAGCCAGTGGATGAGAGGATCATGATGTGCACAGTGAGCTTCAGTTCGACTTGTCTGTTCACTTTCATGTTGGGGAAGCGCGCATGCCACGTAGACGTGTAACGAACTTTTATTATGATTTGTTGAAATTTATTATTATTATTATTATTTTCCTGAGAATGATTGTGTTGTATTATCCGTATATATATATATATATATATATTATTATTATTATTATATATTAAAAGGATTTAAAAAGTTAATCATCACCATCTAAATGACCAAAAATGCCACTAATTTAATTAAATAATCTCTATTACTAAAAAATAATAATGAGGTTAAATTTGTAATACAATAAAATTTTAAAAAAAAATTATAAATAAATTTCTTAAAACTTCTTATTAGATTTCCTATAAATTCTTACCAGAGTCTTAGACAGATACAAATTCTTCACATTTTATTTAAAAAAAAACAAAAATGAAATAATAAAAAAAAAATAAAAAACCTCCAATCCCATGAGTCACAACTTCCCACCCCAAAGCTTCCTTTATTTATACCCTTATGGAATTGATAACAGAGGCATAGATAGTACTGCTCAGTCATGCATGCACACCACGCGCTTTCTCTAAACTACTGATGCTTATGAAGCTTTTACAACTGCAACGTGCTTTCACTAATATCAGCCATGATTTTCTTCGCAGACGTGTTCACGTGAAAGAGTAACTTGTTGGAAATGAATGATGACCCAACCCTATCCAAACACAATCACAAATTCGCCAGTCATATCCAAAACACATGTAAGCCCATGCTAAAGAGGTAGAGATAATAAAAGCGTGGAGAAAACACAATTGTGAAGAATTGAGTAATCACACCATGAAGTGTTTGAATTTTGTCACAATTGATTGAAATAATCTCATCCTAATTTAGCTTTGTATTCTAAATCAATTTAAAAACTCGTTCTTTTGGCTTTCTTTTAATTTTTTCTACGAGTAATTAGCTCAAATAAATGGGATACAGTGTGGACTGAGTACTGAGGCCTTTGGTATATATGCGGCAATACTGAATATTGTTCCAACTAACACACACAAACAAACAAACGAGATAGTGGACAGGCAAGCAACACACAAAGAACAAACGGTTAGGAATTGGAAGTTTGAAAAGAAAAGAGACTTTTGAGTGAGAGGGTTTTGTAGCTCAAATCTTCAAAAAAAAAAATTCATCTTTCTTTCCTTTGTTTTTGGGAGAGATATACAACTCGATCAGAAGACCGCTCAACGCATTTTATCCAACCAAAAGCTTAGGTCAAAGTGCTATACTACTGTTGGTGTTGGGTATATTTTATAGAACTCACTTTCATTTCTTATTTTTGTTTTCTTTTGACTCGATCATGTAATGTAAAAAAACTTACATCTTTTATTATGTGATTCTTCATTCTTGTGGTTGTGGATGACTCCATTGAAACTCAAAATGTCCTCTTATATGCAAGCTATCAAGATGAAACATAAATTATCCTAACTTTTTATTTTGAATGTGTTAAAGGTCACTGTATTATTGATGAGTGTCAAAGAATGAATGGTGAAATGATGGCTTGTATTTAACTCTAGAGTATTCCGTAGGTAGCCAATTTTGGACATATCTGCTGCCAACTCATGCTTGGCCAGCACGCGGTTCATGCCGGGACAGCACACACACATCTAGCCTCACTCCCACGCATGCTTAGCACTACACATATAAAACCTCACATTCCTACATTGAAAAGGTAGGATCCAAGAGAGAAACCCACGGCCGAGAGAGAAATCTCGAATTTTTTTTGTAAATAACAATAAATATTAAAAAATTTAGTTAATTGTCACGTTTCAAAACAATGTTGAAAACTAGCATCTCGAGTGTCTAAAACTTGAGTTCCAAGATAAAACTCGAGTTTTTAAGTCTCGATTTGTAAATGGATTACTTTAAAGTGGGAAAAAATCAAGCTAAAAATCGAGTTTTAAAAACTCGATTTCCATAAATTGAATAAAAACGCCGCTATAGGGCAACAAAACGTCATTATAGGGCTTAAAAACGCCACTATAAGACTCCCTAAACCTGTACTTAAAATTTTTTTTTGCAGGAAAACGCCGCTATAGGGTTTTAGAACGTCACTGTAAGGCTTAAAAACGCCACTATAGGTGAAATTTTTTTTGCATAAAACTCGAGTCTTAGAGCACCCACAGCAGATGTGCTAAATGTGCCAAATGCCAAATTTTTGGCACATTTAGCACACCAAACACAAAAACGGAGCTTTATCAGATGTTCCAAATGGCAAAAATTATACCAAATATGAACAGTACCATTGTAAATTTGCAACGGTACGGACAGATGTTGTAAAAATTTTATTATTTTATATTCCCTTTTCTCTCTCCTCTCTCTTCATTTTCTTTCTTTTCTCCTCTCTCATTCTCCGGTTCCCTCTCTCTTCTTCATTTTTTCTTTTCTCCTCTCTCACTCTCCGGTTCCCTCTCTCTTCGACCAGTCCGGGATGTTTACTATCAATGACGACGGCGTAGCTCCGACGACGACTGGGCGCTCCGCCAAGCTCGATCTCGCTCCAGCCACTCGGTCTCACCCACGCTCCAGCTACGCTCGATCTCACCCACGCTCAATCTCACCGATCTCACACCCCGAGGCCACCATCAATCTCACGCTCAGCCACGCTCCAGCCACTCTGCCTCTCTCTGGTTGTGGGTTTTTTTTTTTTTTTTTTGCTGCAATTTGGGTTGATCTGATGGTGGAGGTGGGTTGTGGGCCATGGGCGGTGACAGTGGCAGTGGTGGTGGGCTGTGGGGGTGATGGCCCTCTCCTCTCTGTTTGAATCGATGGCTATTTGTTTGTTTGAATCAGTGCTGAATCGGTGTTGAATCGGTGGTGGTTTGGCATTTGGGTGGTGGCTGTGCTTGGTGATTGGTATTTGCTGGTTTTTTTTTTTTTTTTTTTTTTTTTTCCTATTTTGTTGGTGGTTTCTGCCTTGCTGGGTGCGTGATGGTGGGATGGTGGTTGCTATCTTGCTAGGCATGTGTGGTGGTGAAGTGGTGGTTATGCCGGTGGTGGCTGGTCGGTGTTGTTGCGATAGTGGTGGTTGGTGGATGTTGTTGCTTGGTATTTGTTTGTTATCGGTGGCTGAGATAATATATTATTTTAATGAGTAGTATATATTATTTTAATGTATAAAATTGAATGATAAAACATCTGATAAATGGGATGTTGTAAAATGATGTGGTCAAATAATAAAGTAGGTCTTTAATGTGGTAAAATGGCATAATTTTTGCCACAGCTGCTGTGAATGCTTTTAAAGACTCGAGATCTGCATTTTCACACTCGCAAAACGAGTCTTTTGGACTCGAGTTCTAATATGAATCTCGAGTTTCTAAAACTCGAGATATTAGTTTCCTTTATTGTTTCAAACGTTGTCTAACTAACTATATACAATTCTTTTGCACATCTATTTTGCACATTACCTCGAGAAATCTCTCTAGCCCTCTCTCATTCTCTCCCTTTTCCTTCATCTCCAACCCAAGAAAAGCCTCCCAAGAAACCCAACAAAATCACCCCAGTAACCTCAGAAGCTCACTGCAAGAAACCCAAAGGAGCAACAAAGGGCAGAAGAACAAGAAGAAGAAGCAGACTCAGAACATCAACAGAGAACCCAAACAAAATCATGAGCTTCTTCTCTCTCTTTTCTTTACTCATTTTTCTGGCTTTTGCTTTGGTTTGAGTCTAACTTGTTTATTGTGTTTTCTTTATAGCTAAACCCTAAATCCCAACGGAAGCAACCACAAGACAGAACCAACAACAACAAGAGCCACCACCATCAAGCATCAAAACAAAGAGAAATGATAACAAAAAGGAAGAATAGAAGCAAAGGGAGTACATCAACTGGGTAAACCTTGAACCCATCTCTCATTTCCCTATTTCATATCTCTGCATTTTACACTTTTACTCTGTGCACAATACACACATGACACATCCACATCCACGTCCACGTCCACATCCACACACACTCTATCTCTAATCTGTGCTATAATTTTACTCAAAAAAAAAAAAAAAAATTCTGTGCTATAAGCCTATAACAGCTTCATTTTTATACACAGTTTCACAACACCGAGCTCACAAACACGGACCCAGCACTTGATTTTTGTTTTTGCACACACACGCCTGGCCACGCGCAACCGTGTGTAAACGCACGCGCCACCACTGCTGTAGATCGTGGTTGACCCGTGAGGCTTTTAGCCTCCACATAACCTTTTTGTGGTTCACGCACCATTCAAGGCACTTTTAGCTTGTAGATCGGAGAGTGGTTAATGGGTTTGAGAGTAGAGAGACTCAGTGAGACCTTGGTTCGGGTTTAGAGCTGGGTTTGGGTCACGGCTCAGAGTTGGACGACATGCAGAGAGATTGAGATGCCACCCTTGTGGTGATGATGGCCGTTTGTCTCGGCGGAGCAAGGAAGTTCTGCATCTTTAGATCGGAGAGAGGGCTCGGGTTTAAATGGAAAGCTCGAGCTTGTTAGAGAAGGGTCTAGGCCAAGATAGTATTGAGGAACCGAATCACCATCGTCTGTGGTGGTGACGAGGATCAGAGATGGTGAAGCTTGAGCTTCGGCCATGAGGGATTCAGGGGTTAGAAAGAGCTCGGGTTTAGTGAGAGCTTGGTGAGGAGGAACTCGCCGCCGTGTGTTGGGTTTGGGCCAAATGGGCCTGACCCGGATACTGGACCCTATTCGGGTCATCTTGGCTTGAAGGTTGGGCTTTCGGCCGAACCGTGAGTGGCTTTAGGGGCCTTCGTTTCATGCAACCAGCCCATCAACCTTATTCCTTAGGCCGGACCCTCTCCACAGCTCTCGGGCTTCCACAATCATTGCCCTCTTGCATTCGGCCTACGCTCCCCTTTTAATTAATCTCTTGTTTTACAAACTTTCAGCCCACCTTTGGTTTTAATCCCTTTCACATGCTTCATTTAACTCTCAGCCCACTTTTTAAATAAAATTGGCCCATGCATGTCTTATTTTAATTAATAAAATGCCACTTTTTTTTTTTTTTTTTCATATTTTCATATTCACCTTTATCTATGTTTGCATTTTAATTCATTTTATCTTGTTTGCATGTGTTTTCCCGTTTTTGCATTTTAATCCAAAATTCCCAAAAATCATGGTTTAATTTCAAAATTCCCACATATCATGTTTTAATCCAAAATTCCCAAAAATCATGTTTCAATCCCAAAATCCCCAAAATCCCCAAAATTACATTTTGGCCCCAAATCTTTCTAAAATTGCAATAAAACCCTCCATCTGTCCAAAAATCACAAAGAGGTTCCCAAACCCCAAAGAGGTTCCCAAACCCCTTGGAAGTTGTTTGAAGTCATTCAAACAACATCAAAGGTCTTTTCATCATCTTTAAACCCTCACTTTTTGCTTACCTTCATTTAGAATAATTGATTTGCACCTTGTGTGATGTTTGCATGCCATGTCTAGGTTTACATGCTCTCATGCTTGCTTCCATGCTTCTTACCCAATCTATGCTTGGATCCACATCCTTACATGTTTTTTTTTTTAATGTTAAATCCACATGCTTCCATGTCTCATACCATGTGTTTGTGCCTAGATCTGTTTGTCTTTCCCATGTGTTGTTTGGCTAGATCCACATGTTTCTATGCTTGTTTACATGTCTATTTGTCTTTCCTACATGCTTTATGCCTTATGCCTTATGCCATGTTTTATGCTTAGATCTACGTCCTTACATGCTTATGTGTTTAAGTGAACATGCTTCCATGTCTCATACCATGTGTTTGTGCCCGGGATCTATCTTCCATGTGCTTATGCGCTCCATGCCATGTTTGTGTGCTTATGCCTAGACCTTGTTTGTCATGCCATGTGCTAATGTAGCCCTTTTGTTCCTTTTACCGCATCTTCTTGTGTTTTGGCCTAATGGTTAGGACCCGATGATCTACACCGAGGCACACATCAAGGGTTTGGATCACCCCTATTTTGCATGTCTATGCTCGCTCGCTTCTATGTTTTATGCTTGTGTTAGCCTCTCTTGTTCTAGGCTTTGCCATGTTTGACGCCCTTGGCGGGTTTGTGGTTGTGCGGTTACATCCGACGCCTATGAGGCCATGTTTGGGTGTAACCTCTTGGGATGCATCACTTAGATGCCGGTTGCTTCGCGCGTACCTCTCCCCTTTTTCACTCCATGCGATGATTATGCTTACCATGCTTATTTGTGTCACTTGTTGGCTTTCTATACATCTTTACATGTTTGCTTACATGTCCATGCATGAGTCTTGCTTGCTAGTGTGTCATCCGTGCTTTAACACAATGAAGTTATGGACATTCGATCCAAACCTACATTTGTCCCTCGTGGACACCACCTTTTGTTTGCCTTTTTGCTTGTTTGTTTCCTTTCTCGTTTTCTTGCTTGTTTATTTGACTTATTAGTTTCCTGTTCCTTTTTTTTTCTTTGTTTGTCATGTCCCTGTCACATGCTATGCTTATCATATTTATCTTGCTTGTTTGCTTTGTACCCTTTGGCGCATTATCTACGCATATCTTTCTTTCAATTCCTTGTCTGTTGGTTTCTTATCTTTGCCTTTACGTGTACGCACTTGGAGCGAGGACACTTGGAGCTAGGGCATGGTCTCCCATGCGCAAACAAAAAGGGCGCGGAGTCAAGCATGTAGATTTGAGCCAAGCAGCTATGTTTAGTAGGTTTAGGAGCTTAGTTTATTCCTTTTGGTTACGTACTCTTTTAAACCCTCTTCCTTTCTCCTCCATTTCTCCCTTAGATGGTTTGTATTAGGTATATCATGCCTTGTACCATTCGTCCTCATCTTTAGAGTATGGCGGCTCCTGTTTATTTTTTTGCACCTATATTTTGGGCCATGCTCTAGGGATGTAGGCATTTACTTTTCCGCTCTGTGTGCTAGCATTGTGTGTGATGTATGTATATATATACCTACTGGCCCCATTTCGGTGTGATTGTCACAGTTCATGTCACCTAAGGTAAGTGGTGCCTAATTTTCACCGCGAAAGTAAGGTGACATGTCGTCGGATTTTTGTCGTGGAAATCTGGTATATCGCCCGAATGCTTTAGGAAAGCATAGATTGGGACCACACTCATTCAAAAGCCAAACCTCAAAGCCCGCATATATGCAAAGTCCTGAAAGCCAATGTCGAAATCATGTTTTTACAAAAAATTAAGGTTTTATTAAAACAAATGACTGTCCTTGGATAGGCGTTGTGGGGTACCTAACACCTTCTCACATGTAACCAAAAAAATTTTCGGACCTAAGAATCAAGATTTTTTACTATCCACATTAGATTAGGAAAAATTCCCTTTTTCTTAAGCTAGGATTGGTAATAAAATCAATTAGAAATTGGTGACTAATCACACTTTAGAAAAATCCAATGATTGGTTGCAACTTCATTTATAAAATTTGGCCTAGGTTCATACCATAACGTCAAAGGTATGCCTACCTTCCTATATCAAGGGAGAAAGCACCCGAAGCTCCACACAAACACACACACCATTATTGAGAAGGGCCCTCTAATAGGGTCTCATGTGCACGAGAGTTGTCACCACGGTGGGTGGTTGAATGAAGGCATGGTGGCGGCGGTTTTTTCGCTACCGACCGAGGCCGATCGTCGATCCGTGGTTTTTGACATTGTCCAAAACTCTAAAATCCCAACGCATGCACTAGACTCTCTCTCTCTCTCTCTCTCTCTCTCTCTCTCTCTCTCTCTCTCTCTCTCTCTCTCTCTCTCTCTCTCTCTATATATATATATATATATATATAAAAGAAGGGGTAGGTTATAGATGGTAATTGTAGAGATATCTGTTTTAAGCAACAAGAGTTGGTTTTTCATTTCCTTTTCCTCATGGCTCGAATATTATTCCTCCTTATTGGTTTCTTGGTATCTGGCCTAGAATTATCTGGTGTATATATATATATATATATATATATATAGCCTCTCTACTTGTGTTTTTCCATGGAGTAATTTGATGAAGTCATTTTTGTACTGCATGGTATTGGACATTGTCTAAAACTCTAAAATCCCAGGGCTTGCACTAGACTGTCTAAAGTAGAAGTCTTTTCTTGCAATTAAGGATGTGCTGTCACATAGGAAAAAAAGGCACATAAAAAACTAACATGTCTACATTTTTAAAGGCTTAAAGCTTGAGCGTTACACTGTTTTAAGCCCAATTAGCGAAAAATAAAAATATAAGGAAAAAAAAAACTGTTTGTAAATTGCGAATGTGGAGAACTATAGGGTTGGGAAGCGATCGATTGGAATATTTTTTGGTAAAAGAGGAAGAATAATCGTTAGATTGTTAACGCACCATGGATTGTGAGAAGGGAGCCGCCACAAGTTTGGCCATCACTGTAAGTCTCCAGTCCACTCATTAATAGACTACAGTCCACCCATTAATAGACTACAGGAATCGCCACTGGTAGAGTTTTGTTTTTAATTTAAAATTTTTAGGGATTTTGGTTTTTATTTGGAGAATCAATTGGGTGTTAATTATGATTTAGATTGGTTTTTTGGGTCAGATTTGGTTTTGATTAAGGGATACAGAGATGGAAGAACCAAGCAGGGTTCTTAGTCTCCAAGAGAGAAAAAAAAAATCATTCTTTTTTAAAATTTAGTTCTTTTGAACTATGTCTTGACCCAATCCTCTATGAGAAAGGTACGTAGACAGTTTTTTAAAGGCTCAGTCACAATCACCTAAACAAGTTTAGGGCTAGAAGTCAAAACAATGTGATAGAATTGTTTGGATGCATGTCAGGCTAAGCCCATTTGTTTTGCATCAAGCATGCTTAAACTTGGGGCATTGGCCTATTTATGTTGAATGCGGATATGTCCTTGCAAGAAAGCAGGTTTTTCTTTGAGGTATCAATCCATTTTTTTTGCAAGCATGTCCACACTAAGGGTAATGGTCAAAAATGATTTCATGATAACTAGTTTCTAACAAGTTAGAGAAAGAAAGCCATTTTGCACGAACCAACGATGGCAGACCGTGATCTTCTTTCATGTTCCCCAATGGTCGCAACATCAAATGAATGCAGCTTCCATCCAAGCATGGAATATACTCCAATCTAGGAGCATTGGCTATGTATTTCCAATTAATTTTAATGAATAACTCCATTACTGATTGAAATTATCTTTTTGCAAGAATTAAGCAAGGACTTATCTAGCAATCCACAACAACTTCTAGCCATAGTTATTCTCATTCAAAGTCTAGGTTTAAAAGCAAAAAAAAAAAAAAAAAAAAAAAAAAAAAAAAAAAAAAAAAAGTCGTCATTCTTGCCTCAGGAATAAATCTTCGTTATTTCTAGTCCATCTTCATCTTCTTCACCTTTTCATCATGAACAAATCTCTATTTTCAAAGAAAAAATCTCTATGAACAAATCTTCAAAAGGAAAAATCTCCAAATCCATATTCCAAAGGAAAAATCTCCATGAACAAATCTTCTTAAAAAATTTTCAAAAATTCAATGGAAAAATCTTTAGAATAAGTCTTCAAAAGAAAAAATCTTCATTTTTCAAAATCTCCAATGAATAAATCTTCAAAGGAAAAATATCTAAAACTTTTTTTTCAAGGAAAGATCTCAAATGAATAAATCTTCAAGAAAAATCTCAAATTTTCAAAAGAAAAATCTTCTAGGAAAAATCTACATGATAAATCTCCATTTTTCAAAGGCAAAATCTCTAATAAAAAATTTTGAATTTAAAAATTTTAAAAACTTCAATGGAAAAATCTCCATAGTAAAAAATTTTCAAATCTTCTGAACACATCTTATCTCCAGAACAAATGGTGGACTATGATCTCCTTCTGTATTCCCAAGTGGTCGCAACATCAAATTAGCTTTTCACACTTAACATTCAACAAAGCATGCAGGATGTTCCAAACTAGGGGCAATGGTTAGGTATGTCCAATTATTTTCAATGAATAGCTCTGTTACTAATTGATAATATTTATTTTGCAAGAACTAGGGTTCAAGACCCATTCATATTGACATGAATAACTTCTTACAAGAGATTTTTGGATCCCTAGGAAGCACAGTTGAAATCCCTATTTTTTCTTGGCCTTTGGTAAGCATGTATTGTACTAATTTTTTAAATTTAAATTAAATAAATAAAGAAATAAAAATGCATGCATGAACTACGTTTGGTACCGATCCTCTTACTAAGTGGTACATAGGCAATCTCTCCTAAGATTCGATCCACATTTAGATCTACTACACGTCGGTCTGCATTTTGATCTGTATGCATCATACATTCACCATGGTTAAGTACTCATTGCAAGGTTAGGTGTCTTTTTCATACATTGACATTCGTTTTTCAAGCTTCGTCAATGAGAGGTGTTCTGTAGCCTGCATTTAAACTCACATAAAAGGTAAAATGGTAATTTCATCTTGGAAATATGCATTTTAATTCTGGCCATTAGATCCTTAATCTCATTTTACCAAAATGATATTAATATTGCAACGATCAAATCAACAGGTCATGAGCCCTAATCGAACTATCAAATTGAAAGTTATCATCAAATCAAGTTTTAATGACTTAGATGCACTATCACAAATTGAGTCTAACTATATGTGATTATGAACAATTAATTTCAATTGGTTATAATTATGATCAAATTGAAATTAACAATGTGTCATAATTTGATTGGTTAGGATCACATCTTATGGTAAGGTTGTACACGCTTGATTAATCAGATAGTCAAACATTAATTATTCGATGAATAATTTGAGCAATTATCTTTTTAATTAGGATAAATTTGGAACTAATTAAGTCTAAAATGGGAGTGATCCAGAGAGGAAGGTTTAACAAAAAGGTGGTTCCCTTGACTTGAATCAAATTGCTCCTTATTGGTGTATTAATAGCTCTTATTTGCACATGACCAAACTATCTCAAGCGACCTTTTTTTTTTTTTTTTTTTTTAATAAATTTTTTATTAATAAGAGCTACCTCATCTTTAAGTGAATTTCCACATTTCAAATCCTATCTTTTGCTCTTATTTGCACATGACCAAACCATATCCAACGACTCATTTTTTTTTATCAACTGGAGCTACCTCTATCCTTAAATGAACCCTACCTTTCTTTGTATATCCACTTATTCATCATAATATCTCACTTAAGTTCTAATTTTACATGTGCCGGAACATTGTCTAGTCCAATTTTTTTATCTCAATTTTCATTGTCTGATTGTGGGGCAATACTCCACCCTTAAACTATCATTATGCAAAAGTGACTGATGTCTTTGCCATACTACTAAAATTATGGATATTTCCAACAGATAATAGTGCACCTGTAGTTTGCTGTATAATTTTTTATGATACCACTTTAATATGTCCTATACAAAAGTGATTAATATCATAAGCAGAGTTTCATCACTAAGGAGGCTAGGAAGTGTGTTTTTTTTCCCTTGGAGTTTAGAAGTTAGAACACATACAATTGAAGAGGCAATCAAATTATTCAAAGTCCTATATAAGAGTGTATTGAGACTTTTGGTGGGTGTTTTGACTAGAATTTCAGAGTGATTCAAGTGCTATTTTTGGTTGGGTGGCTCTGAAGTGAAGATGAATTTCATTAGAAAGATTTAACAAGCTAACTTCTCCACTTCCAACATAACCCCAAGCAAAAAACATGGAGGTCATTTAGTTCATGATCGATATACACATTATATAACAAAATTCTACTAGGGAGAAGCTTCCACAAAAAGTAGACTTTAGAAGTACAAGAGCATAAATTCGTTTAAAATTCAAGCTTAGGCAAATCTCAGAAATTACATACTTGTAAGAGTATCTAAGTATGCTTAAAATGTGAGCACAGTTTTGGTCAGGTTTTACCTTTTATGTTTCTTTCTTTATCTTCTTTTACCCCTCATGCTACATTGCAAAAAGGGATTGCAATCATTGCATACCAATTGCAGTGTTGTTCTCATAGGCCAAGATGTGAAAGTAGGGGTGTTCACCAAATCGCATAAACTGCAAAAATCATACCAAAACCGTCCGCAAAATGGCATAACCGAACCACACAAGTAATGGTGCACCGCACTGCATGATGCAATGCTGTTTGCACTTGAAAATCGCACAAACTGCACCGCACCCTCTCTATATATTAATATATTTATTTATTTTTAATATTAAATATATTATTAATAATATAATAACCCTAGGTTTCAAAAAAAAAAAAAAAGTTTAATAATACTAACAAGTGTTGACTAGAAAAGCCAACCCAAAATAAAGAAAAATTAGCTCAATAATTTAAAACTTGACCCCCAAAAAAAGAGAAAAATTAGTTTTGAGTTGAGTAGGAAAAACCCAAAATTTAAAAAATATACCGATTTCAAACCGCATCTTATATATAATATCGCACATGTGACCACAAAAATGAGGTACGGTGCGGTTATGATTTTGGCTAAACTCTAAACCGCACCGCACGACACGTGATTGCAAAAAACGGTGCGGTGCAGTTACGGTTTTAGCTAAACCTCACCGCAAAGTGCGGTGCTAATAATGGTCCAAAACCGCACCGCACTGGGAACACCACTTAGGTGGAAGTACGTTCAAAATTTGTGATATCAAACTAGATACTGGGTTCCCATATAAATGGATGGTCATATACTGCGAACCTTCCAAATCTATTGGCCTAAATTTTGATTCGATCAAAGATGCATTTTCACAAGTTCCATTTTCATAAGTTCCAATCATGGTCAGACTAAAAAGCTAGTCGTACCTCATGACATCTTGATGAGAATTTATTTAATGAAATAATAACCAGAACAAAAAAAATGAAGAAGCCGGTTATTTTGCTGTAGTGTGAGCACAGTTTTTCTCATGTATTGTTACATTCAAGTTTTCGTTCCAAGCTCATAAGAATAGAAAAGGCCAGCCAAGAATCATGTGCTTATAAAAAAAGAGATGCAAGTAAATCCTTGCTTGCCTTTTCCCAAATCCAACTTGGACCGTCCCCTGTGAATTATTAAATGTAAAACCTATCCTTCGTTTTGAAATTATCTTTCAAGATGGTAGTATCCCTCCAAATTTAAGTAGTTAACAGTGCTGGATCTTTTGATTGTGTAAGAACTCTTCAAATTCAAAAATTCCTTAAACTACTTAGAGAACCCTAGAATTTGTTCTATAGGAGCCCTGAACTTGAGGCCACAATGTTGTTGATAGACGATACAAGGAAACCAATTGGCAAAGACAAAATTGATAAACATGAACCAGACACATCTTCAAAGCACTTTGATTGTGACTATATCTAATGCTTTGATGCTCAAGAAAGCAGGAGGGGCATGGTTTGTAGATTTCTTTTTCTTCTACGAGGAAGTGGGGGAAGGGTGAATGCTGGTCAAATGGATAAGTACTTGCTGACTGCTTTCTTTATAAACAGCTCACCACATCAAAAATAACTCAAAAAGTCAATGTTCCATTATGTAAAATAAATTCATTTCTGATTTGCACCCAAAGAACAATTTCTAAGAAGATTGTGATTCAATTAATCTCAATGTCCACATTAAAACTAGCATGGGATACGAAATCGCCTTTTTTCGCATCCATCTGCTAATTTCCAATTGGGGGTGACATAGTCACTGAGATCCCTGTGAATAACGGGCATACTTAGAGCATGACGATCACTATGTACATTGCAACCTACAAAAGAGTTCAATCACCATCATCCATAGTGAGATTATATACTCCCAAAAGCACAATGGAACCAAAAGTAACAAAAATAATTGGCCAAAAAGTTGGAAGTTAAGATAAGAAAGCTTAAAAAGTGAAGAAAACCAGAAATTAATCTTAAAGGCCATACCCATCCAATGTATTCTATCCCATTTGAACTTATAGCCCTTTTCCTGGGGCAAAAAGAGATAGTCAGATTTCATTATATTAGAGCGGTGCAATCTTAAAAAGACTTGTGCAAGATAAACATAACAATACATTAACAAACAGACTCATGACAATAGGGTCAACTATAGATTATAATTATTAACAAAGCCAGAAATTTTTTCATGCCAGGTAATATGAATTTGAAAAGGCAGAGTAAAAAGAACAGTACCGGGCGGCGGTAATAATATTTAAAACCAAGAACAGTGTCCATATCCAACTTGGGTGGCGGCTCCAGTTGGGCATAGTCACGTTCAACCTGTTTAACATCAAGCCCACTCCCTCTAATTAGGAGTCTTTTCTTCAGAACGTAACTGTTCATCCAGTCAGGATAACAGAGCTCAAACTTAACAACAGATCCTGCAAAAAATATATTATAATATAATAATTAAATAAAGGATGAAACAGAATAGAATAGGACAGAAATCATTTAAAGTTCAGTTGGCTCAAACTTCTTCTGCCACACCTATCCTTTTCCATAAAGGAGGTTCACAACATTCTTCTCCTGATTCTGATGATTCTTCTTCGACTGATTCTTTTTTTGATTCTTCTTCTTCTAATGATGATTCTTCTCCTTCGGATGATGATTCTTCTTCTTCGGATGATGATTCTTCTTCTTCTGATGAAGATGATTCTTGCATGCTCAACTTGCATCTTGAAACAACAAGTAAATAAATATAATAATTTAAGATATGAACAAAGTAAAGGGTTGAAATCTCTTATTAAGAATAAGAAAAACGATTTTCATTCATGGTTTATTTCAGAAGAAGAGCAACTGCATTTAATTAATTATTAAGAAATAAGGATTGGCAATTACATGGACTTTGAAACGGCCTCTGCTGGTTCTGTGACCGACTCCATTGGCTCTGTGACCAACTCCATTGGCTCTGTGACCGATTCCATTGGTTCTGTGGCCGACTCCATTACTGACTTGTAGAGATGGGTCTATAGGTCGTAATTCGTTAACTGTACTAGAAAGTCATAAAAATATCAACAATACAAAAGAGCCAATACTTAATTACAAGTGTAAAGTATTTGATCATCTAACTTTGAAACCATCAACAAAACCTAATACGACATGGATTGAAAATCTAAGTAAACCAAAACAATAAACCATCAAATTTACAGAAGCCAAACAGAGGGGAATCTGAAAAAATGAATCGAATAATTTTGCTAAGTTGCAGAGGATATTAAACAAATTTACGTGGTTGTAAAAGCCTAAAACCGAAAAAACACAGAAATAAACCCCAATAGATCAAACAAAATCAACAAATTTCAAAACCCTAATCCCGCAGAATACAAAAATTTATAACAGTGAACCAGCGTACTTCCAATTACTAACTAATAATATTCTTAGACTAAATCCAAGATAAATTTGATGAATTAATCCTAAACCTCATGCTCATGCGGAGCAGATTGTGCTTAATTCATAACACCAATGAATTCACCGTGTAGTGCCTTGTGGGACGGGCCCTAGTTATTTAAATTGAGAGAAACGGTGAGCTAGCCCTAAAACACAAAATAATCAAACAAAACCCTTTCATATTTTTTTTTTTTTTTGCGAGAGAGAGAGAGAGAGAGAGGGAGAAGGAGAAAGAGAGATTACCAGTGTAGGCGAAGAAGGGAAGGAGAGAGCAGCGTGCTGCCAGGGTTCCTAAAAGCACCGACGACGAAAGAGGGAAACCTCAATTTATATTTATAGTATACAACTGGGCCTACTTCGATTAAAAGCCCATTCTTTTTCATTTCTTTTTTTAATGAAAGTGATAATTACTAAAACCGGCTCTCAAAACTTTAAATTTTTTTTTTTTTTGTTAAAGAACCGGCGATCCCCTGATCTGATGACTCTTGGTCTTATCACCTACGGTTCATTAGCAAAACAATAAACCGTAATAAAAACTTCATCCAACCTATTAATATATTCAACATTTACTCATTTTTCACTATGAGATTAATTCAATTCAAATAACCTGAACAAATAGAAAATAGAGCTTGTGTTAAACTATTTCTCATCAATTTTGGACAAATTTTGGGTCTTAATATGTCAATGTTTTTCTAAAAAAAAAAAAATCAAAGTCAAATGGTCAAACCAACAATCAATTCATTTTTCATGAATTTGGTCCCATATTAACCTGTTTTTCCATGGAATAAAATTCCCTTTTAACCTGTCATTCAAGTTAAAGAAAAAAAAGGGAGAGAATTCCCTTTTAACCCATGCATTTTTTCCCGTTTAGGTTTACGCAGGTTGATGACCATATAAATTTCTTTATTTGTTAAGGAATTAAAACATAAAGAGCTTAAACTATAATGGTTGTGTATATGTATATATGTGTAGTTTGATTCTTGGAGGGAGTTGGTAAGGGGAGACAGTTGAAGCGTCTTATTCCAGCAAGTTTCATAATATTGGTAAGTACATAAGGTTCCTAATTTGGCAAACAGAGGACTTAACACTTTAATCGAGCTTGCATTGAGCTTTCTCTAGCGAGGTTTTATGATTTGCTTGTTTAGCACTCCTTGCTAGGCTAATGTCGTTCTCGCTTGAGCAAAATGATTGCGTAATATGTTTTTCTTAACATAATTAAAAAAGAAAAAGAAAAAAGAAAGGAATACAGATTATTTTAAGTCTTTAATGGTTAGTAATAGCCAAGGCAACAATTTGAAGGGTTTGTATCAACCAAAGTCACCTCTCAAGTGTACGTTTTGAAAGGCAACTCTTCATTGTTCACAATTAATCATCCATATTAAGTTTTTTTCTTTTTTTTTAGAGAGTTTCAATCTATGGCGTCCTTTCTTAATGATAGCTCTTTATCATCAAATCAAGACACTAATCAGTTTTTGATGTAGGTGGAGATTAAACCCCAAATCCCTTATACATTCATATTAAGTTAAGTATACATTTTCAAAAATTTTACATAGTTTGCTCAACATTAAAGAGAAATTCATAAGATTTTCCAATATTACTACTTGTAAAATCCAAGCTCAGTTGTATATACCAGGCGATTTGCTTCGAACCCGCTACCAAACTCAATCAAGTGGGGGCAAATATCATCTTTAAAGTTTAAATGACCAAATCGTATCTTTAAACTATTTTATTTATTTTAATTTTTTATACAAGATAAAAATTATACTTTAGCCTAATCTAGGTATATACGTGTGTAAAGTTTCTTTCTGAAAACTTGAACCCCGACCTTACCCCCCACATCTTATAGAGCACTTATAGTTGTGGAGTGACCACCGCAACAAGGGTGCGCGGTGGCTATCTTTAAATTGATTTTAATTTCCTTTCTTTCCGCTTTTTTTTCTCTTGAGATTTGCAAGTTCCCTTAAAAAAAAAAAAAAAAAAAAAAAAAAAAAAAAAAAACAATAAGTGCGCATTAGATATTTCTAAAGTAGTTGAACTTAAGCACTACTACTCCAAGACTTTTTTTAGAGGGAATTTGAATACTAAAAAAAAAAACATTAAGTTCAAAACTCTTTGAAATATTGAGTCATGACTCTCAAATGTTATGTAAAGAAACACTATAATTTATGAATTTCAATTAAATACAAAATTCTAAATCAATTCCTTAAAAAAACCTAAATTAATTGAAAACTTTTTTTTTTTTTCCTGATGGCAAATTAATTGAAAACTTTACAACTTTTTTTTCTTTGGTTTTTTTTTTTTTTTTTTTGGTTTTTAATTTTCTTTTTTGACAAGTAAATTAAAAACTTCATATTAAAATGACAAAGGAAGAATTGGAGACTAGAGATTGGAGTATTTTGATGCTGTTTGGAGTGGGCGTCTACGTTTTCAAATTCTGGGTTTTCAGATTTTTTTTCCCCTGCGCGTGAACAGTAATATCACATGGGTTCACTGTGCAGGGGACAAAAATCACTGCTTACGCACTATTCACAGCACTATTCATGCACTAAAAAATATTAAAAATGGGTCTCACGGTACTATTCATGCATTTAAAAATTATTTTGCTACAATATTTTCAGTTTTCAGTTTCAGCAACAATAAGTTCAATTCAAACGGACCCTATATAACATTTTGATAAGTAAAATACCAAATTACTATTCACCAATCACATTCGTTATATAATTATCTATTATGCTATAATGTTCTAAATTCTGATGCCTCAATTAGATAAGTTCCAAGCTCAATCAAGAATAAATCACCAAAAGATGCATTGGTGCACAAAAATTTGAAAATGAATAAAAAATTATTGGATTTGAAGCATGAAACTCCAAATGAAGTGCAACAAGACAAAAAGATCCTACCATATTTTCTTCTAATGTCTGCAAGCTAGATAATGAAGCACTTGGTAGGAAAAACAAATAAGGTATCAAAACAAGCACATTGCAAGCAACAAGAACCACATGATATTGGAAAAAAGCTATAACATGAGAAAAAAAAGGAAAGATGTAACCAAAGGTAACCCAAATAAACCAGGAAGATCATGAGATAAGGAGTTATTCAACCAACAGTAAAAGGACTAAACACTAAAAATAGTACATACATGAAGGAAGACAACTCACAACTGATGTAGGGAAACGTAAACCCAAAAGAATTTTTTTTTTTTTTTTTTTTAAAAAGGAAACCATTAGTCCCTTGTCTTTTATTTCTCTATGTTATATTTTATTTAGGCGAAAATGCACATTTAGTCCCTACATTTTAGGCCTATTTACAATTTGGGCCCTAAATTGATTTAGCTCCTAGGTTAGTCCCTGATTTTCAAAAATCGTTTTTAAAATAGTCCCTACCGTCAACCCAGTGACAGAAAATGTTGAGATGGCAAACGGAGGTCCTAGTAGTCAAACCCATTTATTAAAATAATAATTAAAAAGCTAGCGTGACACTGCCACCTCATCCATGTCAGCATTTTAATCAATAAAATAAGCCACGTCAGAAAATTAATCAATTAAAAAAACATTCTAGCACTAAAATAAATCAAAAATCATATATATTTTTTGAAAAAGAGAGCTTTACACTAAAATTAAAACAGGTATAAAAACTGAAATTTGTTTTTCTTAAATCAATCAATAAAATTAAAATTATAATGCATAGATAAATAAAAAATTAAAAAATATGAAAACAAACGGATCAAGAGGCTTACTTTAGTTTTCATGGTATTGCTGAAGAAACTCTAGCTAGAGAGAGAGAGAGAGAGATAGAGAGGACCTTGAGGATGCGAATCTCGGTGTTGAGGAGACGAGATGCACGAACGATGTCGTCGGTGTTGCCATCCTCGCATCTTTGAAGCTCGGATCTTCAACCATCGCTATTGATCATCCTTAAAGCTCGAATCTTCAACCATCGTTGTTGCAATCAGCAGGTTACTCTCTCTCCCTCTCTCTTGTTTGATCGGCGATGGTGGTAGTGGGTTTGATTGGGTTTTTATGGGTTTTCGTTGGGTGGGTTGTGGCCGTGGAGATCGGTGTGGCCATGGGTCTTGGATTATGGGTTTTGGATTCGTGTTTACAGGTTTCATTGGAGGTGGCTGGGTTTTTTTGGGTTTCCATGGGGGTGGGTGGTCTTTAATGGAGGTGGAGATCGATGTGGCCGTGGAGATCGGTGTGGCTGTCGGGAAGATGGGTTTCTGCCATGAAGAATAGGGAAGAACAAGAAAATGTATGTTTATTGGGTTTTTTGTGTTTGTTTCCCAAGAAAATTTATAGGTTTATGGGTTTGTTGGAGATTGGTTTGTTTACTGGGTTTATGGGTTTGATTTGTTGGAGAATTCGGTGTTGATTGTGTTAGAATTTGGGGAAGAACATGAAGAATTCAATGGTCTTGATTTGTAGTAGATCTGACGGTGTTGGGTTTGATGATCAGAGAGGTGTTGAATTTGGGTTTTTTCTTGTTGTTGTCATTTATGTCCTAGTGATCTGGGTTTGAGTTGTTGGTTGTTGCGATTGTGTTCTTGTGATAGGTTTGAGTTCCTGTTGTTGGGTTTGATTTGGGAAGAACATGAAGAACAATTGAAGAACATAAAGAATATGAAGAATTTTTTTTAATTAAATATATATGATTTTTGATTTATTTTAGTGCTGGAATGTGTTTTTAATTGATTAATTTTTTGATGTGGCTTATTTTATTGATTAAAATGCTGACATGGATGAGGTGGCAGTGTCACGCTAGCTTTTCAATTATTATTTTAATAAATGGATTTGACAGCTAGGACCTCCGTTTGTCACCTCAGCATTTTCTGTCACTGGGTTAACGGTAGGAACTATTTTAAAAATGATTTTTGAAAATTAAGGATTGACCTAGGAGCTAAATCAATTTAGGGACCAAATTGTAAATAGGCTCAAAATGTAGGGACCAAAAATGCATTTTCGCCTTTTATTTATTATTATGTATTTAGTATTTCAAAATGTCATGTCACTAGCAAGTGACTTTTAATGAAGTTGGATGGTTAGAATCTAATTGTTAGAGTAAGATAAAGGATTAGGATTCTATGGTTACTAAAGTCTATCATAAAAAAGCCTATGTTATCTTTAATTTTGTTATAATTTTCTTTGATTTAATCTTGATTGTTACTAAAATTTCTTCATAAACCCTTCTTCTACATTAGACCTAAGTTCTCCTCACCAAATAAACAATCGTGGGACTCAATAGTCCACACTGGAAGTGCCACTAATTTGGAATCCAATTCACCAGTTATAGGTTCATTAAAAGAACTTATATAAGAAAACTAATCTTTATACACACACACACACACACACACACATATATATATATAACGAAATTTATTGCACCAAAAAAATGATCACCCAAGTCTCCAAGGTGTATACAACTTGGGACCAAAAATAATCAAACACTCAAATAACAAACATCTACCCAATCACAAACCAAAAATTAAGAGTGACTTCCTATAGCTAACATCCAATCCAATAAAGTTCTAAAGAAAAACAATTTCAGTTCCACTAAAGTCCTTTCTAAATCCTTAAAGCTCTGGTAATGTCATTCTATAGATACCTTTAAACCCATTACATAGATACAACCCTTACTAAATGGTAAAAATACACCCTCTCCTTCCTATCATCTTAAATGTAAATATCCTAAGATTAAAATAAGAAAACAAATTTAAAGATAGTTTCCATAGAAACCTATAACCCCATTACATAGATATAACCGTTATCTAGTTCATTCACTATAAAGAAGAAATTTAACGCATTAAGATAGAAGAAATTTGACACACAAATACATGTTCGCAAACACACACAATGCAAGCATGGCAGACAGTTTAGCGCTTAATCATTTTTATAAACAAACTGAAACCAAACTACATATCATCTAGAATTACAAACATAAGAGTGGTGTAGCACAAATTAGTTTAACAGAGTAAATTCACGTAATAGCTACTACAATAATTGATTACTTGTGTTCTCTTCATTCATAACATCAATGTCCTCTTTCTCTAAGAGATATATTTTAACCATTCTCTAAGGGATGACTTTGATCTAAAGAACCAAGTGAGAACATTATCACAGTATATGATGAAAAGATTTTCAGCTTATAAATCACATAAGAAAAGTTGCCAACTTAGCTTCTTGGTAGATTTTTTTTTTTTTTTTTTTTTTGGGAGTGGTGTTTGGATTTTGGATTGAGTTTCACCTTCACAAGGGTAAAGAATTCTTGAGAAATTCTATCTCATGGTGAGATAGATAGAGCTGGTATTTCATTTATATAGAAACTATTACATTTTGTATATTGTCCATTTAGATGGATATGTACACAAGAGAAAAAAATAGGGAGCAATAAGGACAGCTAGCTGTGATATTTTGAAACTAGCACCAACACCTGAAGGTTTTTCTGCACCATCATTGGGAGTTGCTGGTAAGAATGGTCAAATTACAGGATTGGTACGAGTTACAACAGTTAAAAGTGTGGAGATCTTAGAGGGTAGAGTTGTTCGGATATAACTCTCCCCTTTTTGGTGTGCACATATTTCCTAAGATATTTGTTGGCTTTATTTCCTGAAGTTTTGTTGTAATAATTTCCTTTATTCTTTTGCTGTAATAGTGCAGTTTAAAACATCGTCAGGCATTGATAATGATGATGGCAATGTGGCAAAATCAGTTGAAAATGCCCAGTTGAGTGAGGAAGTAAATGGTACCCCTAAATATGGCAATGGCGATGTGAATGGGAGCACAATCTGTGAAGCTGAGGATAACTCTGACGATGATGATGATGAGTCAGAGCATCCTGGTGAAGCTTCAATAGGAAGGAAGATATGGACTTTCTTCACAACATGATGGCTGCAATAGTGTCTTTAGTTCACTCTTAGGAACTCCTCATTCTCTCTCTTTTATGGGTATCAACATTGTGGAATTCATGTACGCTTTAGGGATTCTAGCTTTAGTTAGATTTCCTTTGTTTTGAAATGATCATGTATATACGTTATGGCATATATGCATAACTACATGTAATGATGTATAATTCTACCTAGCCAAACATTGATCATCAATTTTTAAATTTCTTTCTTATTTTTTATCTAGTCAAACACTATTTAGCTTGATCATTTATTTAATAATTTCTTTTTTCACTTTCAGTCTAGCAAAATACTGTAGATCTATTTATTAACTTTTGTCTCACTTCCTCTCTGCACAAAAAACCAACAAACCCCACTCACACAACTGCCACAAAAACACAACAGACCCACACAATTGGTCACAAAAAACCCAACACCACTCAACCGGCCACCACAACCGGTCGTAAATTAACCAATCACCATTACCATCACCACCATGCTCATAGCTAGCCACAAAACCCATCACCACTACAAAAGAGAGCAAAAAAGGAAAAAAAAAAGATTTGAGTATGAGGAAACAAAGAGATGAGTAGAAGAGAGAAAAATAAAAATAAGATAGTGTAGGGAGAAGAGAGGAGAAGAAACAGAGAAACGGGTAAGAGTTAAAGAGAGTGAAAAGAAAGGAATAGAAAAAGAGAGAGAGTTAGTAAAAAAATTTGTTTTTTTTTTTTTTTTATACCTTTGTAACATCGTACAGGCCGTATATTTTTATATTTAGCTTCCCCACATTTAGTGAACGTTAATTTTTTTTTTTCTCATTCTTTTATTGGTTTTTGTGTTTTACGTTCTTTGCTAATTCTCACTATATTATTTGTGTTTTGTCAATTTTTTTTTTTTTTTTTTTGCCAAACCGACATTGGTTGCTCTTTTATATATATATATATATATATATATATATATATATATTATAGATATATCTCATAAATAATATGGACATGGATATCGTAAATAATATGTGTAAAAGGGTATAATGTCATAATTAACTCGGAAAACTGAGGGTATCAATGTAATTTGAACTTTTTGAGTTGGATCGCCCGGGACGTGCGGTTTTTTTGTTGCTGATGCATGTGAGTGAAATTAACATTATAAAATGACTGATCTGCCCCTGATACTATACGTAAACCAAGTCATAAGTCATGAAGAAGACGAGGGTAGAAAGTGAAAAAAAGAAAAGGGAAAGAAAGAAGTAAAAACTACACCATATATTGGTTCTGTTATAAGCATTTGTCTCAAAACGGTTTTTGTTGTCCATTTAGTTCCCTCTCTTTCCCTCCAAGCCCTCTCTCTCATAAAACACACTCTCTCTCCCAAACCAGAAGAGAAAGAGCGTCTCTGTTCTTCTTCGTTGCTTCTCAGGTAAGCCTTTTTTTTTCTCTCTAAGATTGAATCTCCGTTAACGATTTTTCATCTCCGTTAACGATTTTTCATTATAGTTTGCAATTTACGCTTTTCGTTATTTTCGAATCGAACAAGTTTAATCTCATTTTCTTCATCGTTTTGGTCACTTTGATCCATATCTGAAGTTTAGGTTTCAAAGAAAATATCCACACGCAAGTCATTGTAGTTCAAGAACTGAAAAAAATGCAAACTGACTCGTCGTCGAGCACCGTAACCGCGAACACCATGTCCGCCTCGCCGTTCAAGTCGCAACTACTCCATCCAAACGACGTCGTTTACAGCTCTCGCTACTCTCCTCCGACCTACTCCTTCGACTCGCCGAATTCGGACTCGGTCTCCAACTCCAACTCCGACCAACGCGTGTACCACTCTCGGACCGTACAGGAGCACCAGGAGATCGTGAACCGCCATTCGCTGTACCTCACTCGCCTCCGCGAGGCCACCGGAGAAGTCGAGTCTCTCCACCAGGAGAACAACCACCTCCATCCTTTGCTCCGCTCCTCCGCCAGCTCCAACAACTTCACTACTGTTGCGTCGTTTTCTGCCATCGACGCCGCGTTTCGAAGGTTGAGAATCGAAGGAGGCATGAACGAAGGAAGCGATCACGATCACGATCAGATTCCCTGGGATGACGTGGCGATGCCAGATCTGATTGAGAGTCCGACGAGCGTGATCGAGAGCGGAAGGATCCAGAGTGCTGACGTGGAGCGCTTCTCGTTACCGAAGAGTATCTCCGTCAGTTCCGATGGTTACTTAAAGAACAATCACGCTCATCATCAACCTGCTGCTGGTTCCAGTAGCACGACTGAGACCGCGAGTCCACTCAACGCCACGGTAATTACGTAATTTAACGGTTTTTGCTTTTTATTCCTTTTAATTTCTTGTTTATTATTGCGAACTTGCCATGCTTTATTGATTTTTTTATTTTTTGTTTTTGAGTAAAGCTGAAGAACTCTGAAACTAGAAAATGGAAATTAATGCAACAGTGATTAGGGAAAAAGGAAAAAGAAAACGGAAAATAGGTGAAAGATTTGGGTACGGAGAGGACCATAGGTTTATAGGCTTGGATGCGTGACACGAGTACACAAGCAGATGCTTTATTTTGATTACGAGCCAGTGGATGAGAGGATCATGATGTGCACAGTGAGCTTCAGTTCGACTTGTCTGTTCACTTTCATGTTGGGGAAGCGCGCATGCCACGTAGACGTGTAACGAACTTTTATTATGATTTGTTGAAATTTATTATTATTATTTTTTTCCTGAGAATGATTGTGTTGTATTATCCGTATATATTATTATTATTATTATTATTATTATATATTAAAAGGATTTAAAGGGTTAATCATCACCATCTAAATGACCAAAAATGCCACTAATTTAATTAAATAATCTCTGTTCCTAAAAAATAATAATGAGGTTAAATTTGTAATACAATAAAATTTTAAAAAAAATTATAAATAAATTTCTTAAAACTTCTTACTAGATTTCCTATAAATTCTTACCAGAATCTTAGACAGATACAAATTCCTCACATTTTATTTTAAAATAAAAAATAAAAAACCTCCAATCCCATGAGTCACAACTTCCCACCCCATGTACGAACTTCAAAAAATAAAAAATAATAATGAAAATAAATAAAAATTATGACACTAAACCAAAAAAAGATTATTGAACCTATTATATAGTTTTGGTTTTTTATTCACATCATACACAATATACTATTCCAACCAAACCCAACATTTTTTTTTAATCTTATTTTAATTGATTGTTTCCTTTTATTTTATTTCTTCCACACGTTTTTCTCCCAATTCTCTCTCGTTTTTTGCTGGCTCACAATTTTATTTGGTCTTCCTGCTCACATGTTTTCAATCCATCTTAGATCTAAAAAAGTCAAAACCATTTCTTAACAGATACAAATCTGAGTGTCTCTCTTCTTTGATCTAATTTCAAACTTAAAAACTGTAATTACAGATCTCTGTCAAAGTTTTCTCATCAACCACTCACAACCATTTCATCCATTGATAATTTTTTTTTTTTTTGGTGTTTTGAGAAGAAAGCCATCAAGGCCTAATCAATTAATAAAGTTAGGAACTGATATCAATAGATAAAGTTCTCCCTCAAGTGTGGTAAAGGAAGTTATTTATGGGTGATGTATAGTTACCATAGTATCGGACTAGAATTTGTTTAATTATAGCTAAACGGACTTGGTATGGACTGGTTATTATTATGAGTTAGTCTTTATTATAATACTCATAGTAAAGATATTTAAATGTACTGAATAATTGAAGTTCGTATTGAAACTGTAATGCAAGAAATGATTGTAGTATTAAACGTTTATTTTTATTTTTTTTAAATTCGTGTAAAAAATTCAGAAACATTTGGCATATATATATTTTTTGATATATATAGACACACAATCACCTAAAATTATTATTGTGGCATTTGATTAGGGAGGGATGAAACATGGCAATAAGTTATGGCAGCTTTGGTGTTTAACTTTCTGTGAGTTTCATGATTTAATAGAATAAAGAAAAAAGTAGGTACACAACATTTTTATAATAATTTTACAATAATGCTAAAGTGTTAAGCGATTAATGATAGATAATTTTACAATAGGATTCCGTATGTTTGAAAACAGAATAGCAGACGCCGCTTTTTATAGTTTATGTGCGTACATGAATTATACGTGTATATACTAACTATGAGTCGTTTACAATAATTTCACAACGAACCATAAGTGGTAAGTTGTTGCTTGTTCTAATTTGAATTCCTAATGAAAATTACTTGTTTGCCTCATAACTGCCAATATAACAATCCACCATTTAAAATTTGTTGTAAAAATATTATAAAAAAAAATTGTAGACATAATATTTCTTAGACAAAAGAGAACTTTTATTTTCCTGTTGTAGTCATAGGCCCAACGACTAAGTTTTGGCCCAACCATCTTTTTAATGTAACAAACTTTTTTTTTTTTTTTCTTGTTTCTCAAAAAATAAAAAACTTTTTTGCTCTATTTATTTATTTGTTATATTTTATAATTAATAAAATAGTTATTCTAATTTGCTAGAAAAGTGAAATCATAAATAAAATTAAAATAAGTTCTAAATCCCAAATAAGGTTCAAAAACTTATGACTACCAATTGATATTTATAAATTACATGAAAAATTACAATTACCTCCTCTTAAGTTTCCATTATTGCACTCGCCTCCTTTTTAATTTGAAATAAGATACTCATGTCACATAAAATAAACACCGCTTACACTTACCAACCCTTAGAACATTCACATAAGTTCGTGTGTATTAGAAAAATGTGTAAATTTACACAATTTTTCCTAAAAATGACTCACATAAGTCCGTGTATAAATGTGCAAATTTACAAGTTTGCAATAGTAATCGTATAAATTTACGCTGATACTATTCATTTTGTATTTAGTTGTTTATTCTTTTTTTACGTATCTCGAGAATGAAGAAAGAAAGTGGATGTTGGTTATTATGTGTGAAGAAAGAAAAATAATATAAAAAATCAAGAAATTTTGATATTTTAATGAAATGTAGTGTAAAATAGATAATCTGATGTGGGTCTTTTTAAAAAGTAAGTATGTAAAATAGAAAAAATAGGTTCTTATGCTAAAAAGTAGGTTCTTCCCCATTTTTCATGCTCGACTTGTACTATTGTCCATACCTCCTCTAATAAAAAAGTCGGAATTTTTTAAATACCGTTTGCCTGCTATTCAAAAAGTTCAGTGTATATAGTTTATATTTTTAGGGATGTGAGTGTCTTGTTCTAAACTAGATTGGATGTGAATATAATAACCAAAGACCTTAGGGAAGGTAATTGCAATTATCCTATAATTTATATGTGTCTACTAAAACTTTAGCTTTGATACGCACTAACACTCTATTTGTTTTAGCATTAACATTTTTGGGAAATTGGTTCATTTTCCCAGAGAGCACTTTCTGGAAAATTATTTCATTTTATTTCATTTTCTAGTATTTGGTAACACCTAGAAAATAAGCTTGAGAGAGAATATTTTCTGGTGTTTGGTATGTGCAAAATATTTATAATATTTCTTGTATATTTTAAAACATGTTAACATGTGTATTGTATAAGCCCAACTAATGTACTCAATATTTATAAAAAAAAAAAAAAAAAAAAAAAAAATCAAGAATGAATTTGATTTTTAAACAAAAATTTTGATAACAGATACAATCAAATTTAAGTTGTTCAATTTTCATGATATCTAGCATGGCAAAAATGTCAATATACCACTATATTCCAAAATATATAACAATATGCCACTATTTGCGAAATAATTAGAAGAATACCACTGTTCTATAACTCGAGTTTTATGTAGAACTTGAGTTCTATTAATGAAATGCACGGTGGTATATTGCCATTTTTGCCAGTTTATTGATGTGCTTGTTGTGTTGTGTACTGCAATCCGATACCCACTGCATGCATGTATGTGACTTAGTTAATTCCATCTTACAAATTAATCTCTGTCTAATGTCTATCTCATATCTTTTAAGCTTTGCACTACTTTTACATGGTTGTGTAAAGGGTAATAAAAGAGCAGCTTTCTGTTTTTGTGAATGAAAGTCTGTAATCCATCTTAATTTCTTTCCTAATCAGAGTCGAGCGGAAGAGTGAATTGTGTATTAAATGTCTGCCATTGAAGTTTTCATTGGCCCCATGAACTGGATAAATAAAATCGAGACACATGCATGTGTGCCCTTGTTTAAGCGTAGCTTGGTAGTTTGAAACTACAAAGAGGATGTGCCTTCTTGCTTGGGTAATGGTGTGCCCAAGCATTCCTCCATGGTCTTTACCACTTTGAAACTACAAAGAGGATGCCACCGCGTCACATTTTTTTGAAACTCGAGTTTCAAAACAGTGGTAGATTGCTAAATATTTTGCCAAATAATGCTATTTGGCCATTTTTCAATTTTTGCCTATCTAGCAGTCATCTTGCACATATATATATATGAAAAGTAACACACACACACACACACACACACACATTTAAACTAACCATAAGATCCATTTTAATAGTTCAAAATTCCACATAGACCAAATAGTTTAACCTACAAAATAATCTAGTACAAATAGTTTGATAAATGCCAAATAGTTATGCGCCACGTGAGAGAGAGATTGTTTTCCAATTTGTTTTTTGGAGATTACCTATAGAAAATAAGCTTTATTTATATTAGATTTTTCTGTTGATTAAAAATAGTTTTTTGTTGTCCAATTTTTTTATGCTACCAAACAATGGAAAATATAGAAAATTATCTTTAGATAAAATTTTCTAGAGAAACAAACAGAGCGTTATTAGTTATTGCCTCATCAATTTGAAACAACCTTGTATGTGTACCCAATTCGCCTTGGAAGCTTCTAAATTTATCCTGGGCTTGTAGCTTTATTTTTCCGGTGTCCTTTCTTTTTCCTTTCTTTTTGGAGTGCCCTTGCATAGTTGCATTGTATACTTTGTTTTCTTCCTTTGTTTATTAATAAAAATTCTCTCTTTTATCTATCTTACACAAAAGGAGAGAGAACAGCCCGCAATCCACCACCATAGAGATTCAAAGACCACGATCTACCACGGAGATTCAAAGACCGTGATCAATGATCCACCACCACTACGATCCACCGATGAGAAGGAGAGACAACTGGTGAGAAGAAAAAAAAAAGGGGGAATGAACACTAAAAAGAGAAGAAGGAGAGACAAGAAAGAGAGAAAAGAGAGAGAGAGAGAGAGAGAAAGAGACAAATGGACTGAGCAGAGAAGGAAGAAAGAGAAGAAAGAGAGAGAAGAAAAATAATTTTTTAAGGAAAAATAGAGAGAGAATAAATAAAATATTATTTTTTATTATAAGATTGTAGCTACAGAAATTTATTGTAGCTCCAATGCTATTTTTTTTTTTTTTTAAAGTATGGCATCTTTGCTGTAGCTTGAATTTTGGTGGTTTTGTGCTAAAAATAGCTTTTTAGCATTTATCACACCTTTGATGTGAATGCTCTTACTTTGTTCATATTTTGACTTGTCTAGGAAAAGGAAATTAAAATCGCAATCATTGATACTGGAATTAAGTATCAATTTTCTGTTTTTCTACTCAAGGAAAGCGAGATTAAAGAAAGGAAACTTAAATGGGATGATATAAGGCTGAAAGACACGTAAGATTTATATTCGAGTGTTAATTGATTTTTTATGTTGAAGAAATTTTTTTTTTTTTTTTTTTATTAATGTTAATGGTATCTCCTATTTGTTGCAGCAAAATCCAAAAACCTGACATTTATCGTAACGAGGATTCATTCAAAGACGGATGTGGTCATGGTACTGCATGTGCCTCAGTGGCAGCTGGGACCAAAAGTGACATAGTTTTGTTAAACACCTTTCATGAAACCATTGTAGGTTCAGCTCCATCAGCAAGAATCTATCCATATAAAAGTTATATAGATGAGTGGAACCATGAGATTCTTGAAGGTTTTAAGGCGGCAATTGAGCAAAAAGTTGACGTGATTTCTGTGTCACTTCAATTTATTGAACAAAGAACATATAATGGTCTCAATGATATTGTGATTGGATCATTTTTGGCCACGAAGGCTAATATCCTAACCGTAGCTTGTGCTGGGAATGATGGTCCTTTCGAGGAAACAGTAAAAAATGCTGCACCGTGGATATTGACAGTTGGTGCCTCTTTATCAAAGAGACGTTTTATAACCTCTTTGTCAATAGATGGTTCACAATATGAGGTAATTGTACGTTTTCTTACTTTATTTAGGTGCATAACAATCTTTGTTTCCTTTTGCTTTATATGCTTAAGATTGAAAGTTAAAATTCATCCTAATTAATCCAATAATTTTATCTTTTATGCTTTCCACTTGAGTGAAACAAATACTTATTCTTTCTTTGTTTCTTTTATTGATTTTTCCCCTAATATTCTCACTTTATCATTCACTTTTATAGTTTAAACAGATTTGGTTTCTTAATGAATTTTTTGCTTGTAGGGGTATTCTATCATCTCGAAGGCGATTAAAGATCTTCCTTTAGTAGTTTTTCCACACAATGAAAGGTACTTACATATTCAAAATTTTGAATTCCTCATAGTCACATATAATGTAATCAACTATAATTGATGACTAAATTATTTGCGCAGCCCTAAAGAACAATTAGAAGAACAATTGAAAGGCAAAATTGTGTTATGTGATAGTAAAGAAGACAAAGAAATGGCACAACAAGTAGGCGTAGCATGTGTGTTATATAGAAATGAGGACCATCCACCATTCGCTGAAGCTCCTCAGGATGTGCCATCAGTTTATCTCACTCATAAAGTAGCCAAAGATATTGGTGATTACTTAAGGTATACTAATCTTTAAATTAAAAATTGACCATACTTTTAAATTGATCATGCTACAAGATAAATTGAGCTTAACTTTATTTTGTTTTGTTTTTACAGTGAAAAGTGCGATAATGGGATTTCAATCAAGGCAACAATCGGTATAAGTAACAGGGTTGACAACCCAGACCCTAACAGAGTTGCTGATTTTTCGGGTAGGGGGCCTTGCGCATGTGCTAGAGAGATTCTAAAGGTAATTCAATTTAAAGAGATCCTTGTTAATTTGTAGTTCATTTTCCTTTTTAAAATGATAATAATCTTTCGTTATTTGTTTTCCATCAAGCCTGACATATGTGCACCCGGAGTTGAGGTTTTTGTGCCTGACATTAAACATGCATTAAATGATCAATACTGCATCACGGAAGGAACTTCTTTTGCTTGTGCACTTGTAGCAGCAAAAGCAGCACTGATTAAAAAGAAATTTGAGAATGAACCAGATTTTTCACCAGCTTGGATGCTATCAGCTTTAATGACTACTGGTAAAGGAATTTACTAGTATCTTTTTTTTTCCACCTTAATCTTCTGAAAATTCAAATTTTCCTAACCACTTTGCCATTTTCAGCTATTAATAATCTTCCACAGCAAATCTCAATTTTTGGCGAGGGAGCAGGATTTTTAAACTCTGAACAGGCCATGGATCCCGGCTTAGTTTTTAATTGTAGTGTAAATGATCATGCGAAATTTTTGCGTGGGCAAGGTGTCAAACTGAAGCTTTCTAAGATGTACAAATATGAGGGCTCTCCCCCAGAGAAAATCAAGCCATATGAATTAAATTACCCATCAATTATGGTTGAGATCCCAAAAAAGACTCCAAGACATGAATGTAGCATTCCTCGTGTGCTCACATGTGTTAGGACTTTGGGCTCTTTCGGCAATTACACAGCAGAAATTAGAGACAAAGCAGAGGGGATCGAGATCAAAATAGAACCACAACAACTACTCTTCACTCCAGAGAATTCTGTGCAATCCTTCTTAGTAAAATTGACTGTGGATATAAAACGTTGGGAAGGTGACTTGTTTGTGACACATCTAGTTTGGAAAAAGGAGCATCATACAGTAACAAGCCCAATTGTAATAGCTAGAGCTGTTTTTTTGGAGAAACTTGTAAAAGCTGCTAAAGCGAAAAAAGACCCTAGAAAAAGAAAAAGAAGTTAATGCGAATAGCTTTATGAATGAGGAAACAACTTGTGTTGATCTAACTTTTTGATGTGATGGAATAGATATATCAATGGTTCACATGAAAAATATTAGTCACTTCCTATGATGGCTATACAAGCGTGTTATTTATGACATGGGTTGCATCAGTTTTTTTTTCTTTGTAAATGAAAGGAAAAATTAGTAAACTCACCATAAAATCATTAGAGTTCAGATCAAACCCTGGTCTCATTGGAAAAATTCCTCTCAACTTTGGTGCCCTTGTGAAGCTCCAATCATTAGTGCTATTAGAAAATGGATTAACTACATTTGAAAATGAAAATGGAAAAAAAATAGATAAATAAAAAGAATCTCGAAATTGAGTGATAAGATAAATAAAAAAGAATCTCCAAATAAAAAAATAATTAAAATAACGTGTTCAACACACTCCAATAAAAAATTCGAGTCACTAAATTTTTCCGGATTGAGATCAGGTATTGCGCTTGATGCAATTCTTATGAATGGTTGAGATTGATAGTTACAAAATCAACTTTCAATCCCAACCATTAATTCAAAAAATTTAAGAAAAAAATTAAGAAAAGTTAAAAGTAAAAGTTAAAAAAGTGAAAAGTGTAAAAAATTTATAAAGGATTTAGGTGAATAGCACCCCGCACCAGATCTTAATCCAATTTTTCCTATTCCTAAGGACAAACAGCACTGAGAGAAAAGACAAGTTTGATGATGTAGACGCTGTCCCAAACTAAAATGACTAAAAAAACTCAATATATAAAAAGATAAGCAGTGAAGAGTTGGAAAGAATAGTACAATAGTTATGCCCAATATTGTAAAAAGACTACCCCGGAGCCCAAAAATTTACATGAGGATGAGTCTTTAGTCTCCACTAGCCATCAATCAATCGTAAATTAGTCTTGAACTCTTTTTATTTTTGCCCAAACCTCATGGCCCTACAAACAATTATACTCTGTGGATTGGAGAGCCTCTAGGAGGGTCATGTGTACGGATTCATCTATGCCACACACCTTTTATGCCAGTTTGTATTTTAATTTTTTGGTTAGAATGTGGTGTGATGTTGCAGGCAACCAAAAATAAAACCTATATTCCTAAAAATATATGTAGTAGTACGAGTAAGGATCGTTCCTATGGAGAGTATCTAGCCTAGTTTTATGCAACGTGAACAATGATTGGGGGGGGGGGGGTTGAGTATAATGAAAACAATTTAAAAAAATAACAATTAAGGAACAATTCAAATTAAAATATCGAAATCAATCAAAAGATCAAACCTTGGTCTAAGTCAACATCCACCATTGAAATTTTACAACTGATCATCGATGCAAGTATATATCAATTCACACTTTGAATATTCACCGTTGGAACTATTTTCCTATCTCTCCTTAGTCACAGTTAATTAGAAAGCAAGCGATCTAATAAACCCTAACTACTAAACAACCCAAGGCAAGCACTAAAGGTTTAACTTAGTAGCAGCTTTAAGATCTAGAGAGATCGATGGAGCTAAACAACATAAACACAAGCGGTTGTATTTAATTTAGTCAAGCGTTCTTCCTAAGATCTAATAATTTCTGAAGCAACAAATCATTAAAAATCTTGGTTGCTTCACAAATTAGAGGGATCAAACAATAACGAATTTGATATCTAACCTAGCAGTAGATTGCAACGAATAATAAACTAGTAGGCCTCCTAGTAATTAAACGAGACAATCATGAAAATAGGCACAGAAGAACATCCGATACTCAAGCATAAAATTGAACAGTAAAAACAAATTAGATCTCACAGTTTTATTGATTCCGAGGCTTCGGTTTCCTTCAACCAAGTATAAAAGTTTAGCCAAGCAGGGCCATGACAAAAAATTCGAAGGAGAAAATTAGAGAAGGGCGGAGAGAGAGGCGTGTGTGTGTCCAATTTGATTTCTCCTCCCCCTTTTACACGTTAATTCCCCATTTCCCAAGCCTACAAAATCTCCTGAAAATATTCTAAATAATAATATCCAAATCTGACTAATTAAGGAAAAATATTAAAAATAAAACAAAGTTCTAATATAAATAGGAAAGTGGTGTTTTTTTAGCTGGAATTTCCGTGCATCAGATCTGGAATTTCAAGCAGAGGAACATTCCATAACGTCATCAGTGCAGGTGCAGCAACTTCAAGCCCAATTCTGACCTTGATGCGACCCGTATCTCTCAAAACTCAAAACATGAAAGTTGTAGAGGTTTGTCTTGGCGTTCCATATTATCTTGAATCATCTCAATCAGAGATCGGTTGAGAGAGTTATGCCCAGATTACGAAGTGATATCAAAGCTGTCCAGAATCGCCCAATTAACTACGTTTTGCACTCAATGCCTCCATTTGCATCCTAAATCGAAATATAAGAATAATGGGTACATTTAGGCACCGAATAAGTATAAAAGACTAAACATTAAGGGAGAAAAATATGACATTTTGAATTCTCATCATAATGACTATGCCATGTATTAATACAATTTTCACTTAAAAATAAATTTAAAATGGACCATATTATATTTAGAATGAACCATATAAATTTTCTTCTCATGCCTACTTTTTTGCAATACTATTTATATATTATTTTTTATTCCAAAAATTACCACTTTAACAATATACTCTACATCATATATTCTATTCTTTTTTAGAGATTAACATAATTAGAGTTGATGCAAAAATACAAATCAGGGTGTGATTAACATAATAGTGAGATTAAGATATACATTTTATAGTGAATATTTATTTATAGATATAAATGTACCAAAATACAAAATTTCAACAATATTAAAAAGGATCGGATGTGAAGGTTTTTTTTATCATAAAAAAACTGGGGCTACAATAAAATGCAGAATAGCTAAAAACAATTTCAGAGCCTAGGACTCTTATTTGACCTTTAAAGTATTAAACCAATCTAGTATGATCTGTATCATCATTCAATAAATAAATTACAATTTACACAATTAGGCAAATATTTCAGTTTTATCACAACTAATTTTCAAAATACTTATTTCCAAAAAATTAAGATAAGTCTCAAAAACTAAAATAAATGAAACTAATAGATTTAAAATACATATATTTTTTTTTTCAAAACTTATTATTAATGTATTAGATTACACTGGTTAAAATCTAAACTTTCCAATCTTTCCCTTCTACATTTGTGGGTTAATTTTGTTTTAGTTTCCTTTTATTTCATGTACAAGTGTTAATTTTTATGGAAAAAATTTAGTAACAAAATTTGTAGCAGCCTAAAACCTTATTCAATATCATTGTATTGAAAGTGAATTTTAACAAATCCATCATTGAATTATATTTTTTTCTTATATCTTCTATGTTAGCAAAATTTCTAGAAAATTAAAGATCAATAACTATCTCGTCAATAAGTTGTTTAAATTGCAAGTTTTTGTAATTTAAAATTATGCATAAAATATAATCTTATAGATTTTATAATAAATAATATTCGATTGGCACAAAATTTGACATGTGTATTAAGAACGTAAAGAACATACAATTCAATTAATGGTTAGATTTTCAAAATATGTAGCTATGTTAATGATATTGAGTAAGGTCGTAATTAAACCTTGGTCCTTAGACCATACCCAATTTTGTAACTAAATTTTGTCTAATTTTTACTAGAAGTTCAAATTATCTATATTTAAATCAGTAGTATTATGCTCTTAATGTATTTTCAAAATCAGTAGTATTACTCTCTTTTTTTAGGAAAAAATACGCAGACCTAACCTTGTACTCACCAAATTGAACATGAGGCCAGAATAGATTGTCATTTGCGATGTATCGCTTGAGTGGAATTTTCTGTATCAGCTCTGATTTCTCAGCAATGAAAGAGTTTTGCAGCAACCTATGATTCTATTTCCTTGTGACAGGATTTATGAGGGAACTCACCGTGGGTTCTTGCAATTCTACCGTGAGGGGTCCATGGACTGTTGGAGTATGTAAAGAGGGCAGGCATTTGTCGCCCCATTTTTTAATTTTTTTTCCCCATCACCAACTCTCCACTTTGCACCTCGCCGGATAACCTCCTTTCCCCTCAAAATACTCCTTCAAGCGTATGTATGAACCACCGTGACCTTCCTTAGCTTCTAGAATTTGAACAATTGGGAAAAAACTTTGATTTGAATACTTTGTAAAACAAAGAATTATGGTTATGCAGCAACCTCCAAGTTTGCTTTGTCAAAAGAGCATCGTTGAACAAAGCTAATTCCTTGAAGCCCATACCACCTTTGGATTTTGGTTCACACATCTCCTCCCATTTAACCCAATGAATCTTTCTTCGGTCACCCCTCTGTCCCCACCAAAACCTTCAAATGAGCTTTTCAATTTCATCACAAAGGCCCATTGGGAGCTTGAAACAACTCACTGTGAATGTGGGGATCACTTGCACCACCGCCTTGATTAACACTTCCCTCCCCGCTTGTGAAAGCAATTTTTCTTCCCAACCCTGTAACTTCCTCCACGCTCTTTCTTTTATATAATCAAAACTCACATTTTTGTGTCTTCCCACTAATGAGGGTAAGCCAAGATATTTTTCATAATGCAGAATTTCAGGCACCCCCAAAGCTTCCTTTATTTATACCCTTATGGAATCGATAACAGAGGCATAGATAGTACTGCTCAGTCATGCATGCACACCACGCGCTTTCTCTAAACTACTGATGCTTATGAAGCTTTTACAACTGCAACGTGCTTTCACTAATATCAGCCATGATTTTCTTCGCAGACGTGTTCACGTGAAAGAGTAACTTGTTGGAAATGAATGATGACCCAACCCTATCCAAACACAATCACAAATTCGCCAGTCATATCCAAAACACATGTAAGCCCATGCTAAAGAGGTAGAGATAATAAAAGCGTGGAGAAAACACAATTGTGAAGAATTGAGTAATCACACCATGAAGTGTTTGAATTTTGTCACAATTGATTGAAATAATCTCATCCTAATTTAGCTTTGTATTCTAAATCAATTTAAAAACTCGTTCTTTTGGCTTTCTTTTAATTTTTTCTACGAGTAATTAGCTCAAATAAATGGGATACAGTGTGGACTGAGTACTGAGGCCTTTGGTATATATGCAGCAATACTGAATACTGTTCCAACTAACACACACAAACAAACAAACGAGACAGTGGACAGGCAAGCAACACACAAAGAACAAACGGTTAGGAATTGGAAGTTTGAAAAGAAAAGAGACTTTTGAGTGAGAGGGTTTTGTAGCTCAAATCTTCAAAAAAAAAAATTCATCTTTCTTTCCTTTGTTTTTGGGAGAGATATACAACTCGATCAGAAGACCGCTCAACGCATTTTATCCAACCAAAAGCTTAGGTCAAAGTGCTATACTACTGTTGGTGTTGGGTATATTTTATAGAACTCACTTTCATTTCTTATTTTTGTTTTCTTTTGACTCGATCATGTAATGTAAAAAAACTTACATCTTTTATTATGTGATTCTTCATTCTTGTGGTTGTGGATGACTCCATTGAAACTCAAAATGTCCTCTTATATGCAAGCTATCAAGATGAAACATAAATTATCCTAACTTTTTATTTTGAATGTGTTAAAGGTCACTGTATTATTGATGAGTGTCAAAGAATGAATGGTGAAATGATGGCTTGTATTTAACTCTAAAGTATTCCGTAGGTAGCCAATTTTGGACATATCTGCTGCCAACTCATGCTTGGCCAGCACGCGGTTCATGCCGGGACAGCACACACACATCTAGCCTCACTCCCACGCATGCTTAGCACTACACATATAAAACCTCACATTCCTACATTGAAAAGGTAGGATCCAGGAGAGAAACCCACGGCAGAGAGAGAAATCTCGAATTTTTTTTGTAAATAACAATAAATATTAAAAAATTTAGTTAATTGTCACGTTTCAAAACAATGTTGAAAACTAGCATCTCGAGTGTCTAAAACTTGAGTTCCAAGATAAAACTCGAGTTTTTAAGTCTCGATTTGTAAATGGATTACTTTAAAGTGGGAAAAAATCAAGCTAAAAATCGAGTTTTAAAAACTCAATTTCCATAAATTGAATAAAAACGCCGCTATAGGGCAACAAAACGTCATTATAGGGCTTAAAAACGCCACTATAAGACTCCCTAAACCTGTACTTAAAATTTTTTTTTGCAGGAAAACGCCGCTATAGGGTTTTAGAACGTCACTGTAAGGCTTAAAAACGCCACTATAGGTGAAATTTTTTTTGCATAAAACTCGAGTCTTAGAGCACCCACAGCAGATGTGCTAAATGTGCCAAATGCCAAATTTTTGACACATTTAGCACACCAAACACAAAAACGGAGTTTTATCAGATGTTCCAAATGGCAAAAATTATACCAAATATGAACAGTACCATTGTAAATTTGCAACGGTACGGACAGATGTTGTAAAAATTTTATTATTTTATATTCCCTTTTCTCTCTCCTCTCTCTTCATTTTCTTTCTTTTCTCCTCTCTCATTCTCCGGTTCCCTCTCTCTTCTTCATTTTTTCTTTTCTCCTCTCTCACTCTCCGGTTCCCTCTCTCTTCGACCAGTCCGGGATGTTTACTGTCAACGACGACGGCGTAGCTCCGACGACGACTGGGCGCTCCGCCAAGCTCGATCTCGCTCCAGCCACTCGGTCTCACCCACGCTCCAGCTACGCTCGATCTCACCCACGCTCAATCTCACCGATCTCACACCCCGAGGCCACCATCAATCTCACGCTCAGCCACGCTCCAGCCACTCTGCCTCTCTCTGGTTGTGGGTTTTTTTTTTTTTGGCTGCAATTTGGGTTGATCTGATGGTGGAGGTGGGTTGTGGGCCATGGGCGGTGACAGTGGCAGTGGTGGTGGGCTGTGGGGGTGATGGCCCTCTCCTCTCTGTTTGAATCGATGGCTATTTGTTTGTTTGAATCAGTGCTGAATCGGTGTTGAATCGGTGGTGGTTTGGCATTTGGGTGGTGGCTGTGCTTGGTGATTGGTATTTGCTGGTGTTTTTTTTTTTTTTTTCCTATTTTGTTGGTGGTTTCTGCCTTGCTGGGTGCGTGATGGTGGGATGGTGGTTGCTATCTTGCTAGGCATGTGTGGTGGTGAAGTGGTGGTTATGCCGGTGGTGGCTGGTCGGTGTTGTTGCGACAGTGGTGGTTGGTGGATGTTGTTGCTTGGTGATTGGTATTTGTTTGTTATCGGTGGCTGAGATAATATATTATTTTAATGAGTAGTGTATATTATTTTAATGTATAGAATTGAATGATAAAACATCTGATAAATGGGATGTTGTAAAATGATGTGGTCAAATAATAAAGTAGGTCTTTAATGTGGTAAAATGGCATAATTTTTGCCACAGCTGCTGTGAATGCTTTTAAAGACTCGAGATCTGCATTTTCACACTCGCAAAACGAGTCTTTTGGACTCGAGTTCTAATATGAATCTCGAGTTTCTAAAACTCGAGATATTAGTTTCCTTAATTGTTTCAAACGTTGTCTAACTAACTATATACAATTCTTTTGCACATCTATTTTGCACATTACCTCGAGAAATCTCTCTAGCCCTCTCTCATTCTCTCCCTTTTCCTTCATCTCCAACCCAAGAAAAGCCTCCCAAGAAACCCAACAAAATCACCCCAGTAACCTCAGAAGCTCACTGCAAGAAACCCAAAGGAGCAACAAAGGGCAGAAGAACAAGAAGAAGAAGCAGACTCAGAACATCAACAGAGAACCCAAACAAAATCATGAGCTTCTTCTCTCTCTTTTCTTTACTCATTTTTCTGGCTTTTGCTTTGGTTTGAGTCTAACTTGTTTATTGTGTTTTCTTTATAGCTAAACCCTAAATCCCAACGGAAGCAACCACAAGACAGAACCAACAACAACAAGAGCCACCACCATCAAGCATCAAAACAAAGAGAAATGATAACAAAAAGGAAGAATAGAAGCAAAGGGAGTACATCAACTGGGTAAACCTTGAACCCATCTCTCATTTCCCTATTTCCTATCTCTGCATTTTACACTTTTACTCTGTGCACAATACACACATGACACATCCACATCCACATCCACGTCCACATCCACATCCACACACACTCTATCTCTAATCTGTGCTATAATTTTACTCAAAAAAAAAAAAAAAAAAATTCTGTGCTATAACAGCTTCATTTTTATACACAGTTTCACAACACCGAGCTCACAAACACGGACCCAGCACTTGATTTTTGTTTTTGCACACACACGCCTGGCCACGCGCAACCGTGTGTAAACGCACGCGCCACCACTGCTGTAGATCGTGGTTGACCCGTGAGGCTTTTAGCCTCCACATAACCTTTTTGTGGTTCACGCACCATTCAAGGCACTTTTAGCTTGTAGATCGGAGAGTGGTTAATGGGTTTGAGAGTAGAGAGACTCAGTGAGACCTTGGTTCGGGTTTAGAGCTGGGTTTGGGTCACGGCTCAGAGTTGGACGACATGCAGAGAGATTGAGATGCCACCCTTGTGGTGATGATGGCCGTTTGTCTCGGCGGAGCAAGGAAGTTCTGCATCTTTAGATCGGAGAGAGGGCTCGGGTTTAAATGGAAAGCTCGAGCTTGTTAGAGAAGGGTCTAGGCCAAGATAGTATTGAGGAACCGAATCACCATCGTCTGTGGTGGTGACGAGGATCAGAGATGGTGAAGCTTGAGCTTCGGCCATGAGGGATTCAGGGGTTAGAAAGAGCTCGGGTTTAGTGAGAGCTTGGTGAGGAGGAACTCGCCGCCGTGTGTTGGGTTTGGGCCAAATGGGCCTGACCCGGATACTGGACCCTATTCGGGTCATCTTGGCTTGAAGGTTGGGCTTTCGGCCGAACCGTGAGTGGCTTTAGGGGCCTTCGTTTCATGCAACCAGCCCATCAACCTTATTCCTTAGGCCGGACCCTCTCCACAGCTCTCGGGCTTACACATCATTGCCCTCTTGCATTCGGCCTACGCTCCCCTTTTAATTAATCTCTTGTTTTACAAACTTTCAGCCCACCTTTGGTTTTAATCCCTTTCACATGCTTCATTTAAGTCTCAGCCCACTTTTTAAATAAAATTGGCCTATGCATGTCTTATTTTAATTAATAAAATGCCACTTTTTTTTTTTTTTTTTCATATTTTCATATTCACCTTTATCTATGTTTGCATTTTAATTCATTTTATCTTGTTTGCATGTGTTTTCCCGTTTTTGCATTTTAATCCAAAATTCCTAAAAATCATGGTTTAATATCAAAATTCCCACATATCATGTTTTAATCCAAAATTCCCAAAAATCATGTTTCAATCCCAAAATCCCCAAAATCCCCAAAATTACATTTTGGCCCCAAATCTTTCTAAAATTGCAATAAAACCCTCCATCTGTCCAAAAATCACAAAGAGGTTCCCAAACCCCTTGGAAGTTGTTTGAAGTCATTCAAACAACATCAAAGGTCTTTTCATCATCTTTAAACCCTCACTTTTTGCTTACCTTCATTTAGAATAATTGATTTGCACCTTGTGTGATGTTTGCATGCCATGTCTAGGTTTACATGCTCTCATGCTTGCTTCCATGCTTCTTACCCAATCTATGCTTGGATCCACATCCTTACATGTTTTTTTTTTTAATGTTAAATCCACATGCTTCCATGTCTCATACCATGTGTTTGTGCCTAGATCTGTTTGTCTTTCCCATGTGTTGTTTGGCTAGATCCACATGTTTCTATGCTTGTTTACATGTCTATTTGTCTTTCCTACATGCTTTATGCCTTATGCCTTATGCCATGTTTTATGCTTAGATCTACGTCCTTACATGCTTATGTGTTTAAGTGAACATGCTTCCATGTCTCATACCATGTGTTTGTGCCCGGGATCTATCTTCCATGTGCTTATGCGCTCCATGCCATGTTTGTGTGCTTATGCCTAGACCTTGTTTGTCATGCCATGTGCTAATGTAGCCCTTTTGTTCCTTTTACCGCATCTTCTTGTGTTTTGGCCTAATGGTTAGGACCCGATGATCTACACCGAGGCACACATCAAGGGTTTGGATCACCCCTATTTTGCATGTCTATGCTCGCTTGCTTCTATGTTTTATGCTTGTGTTAGCCTCTCTTGTTCTAGGCTTTGCCATGTTTGACGCCCTTGGCGGGTTTGTGGTTGTGCGGTTACATCCGACGCCTATGAGGCCATGTTTGGGTGTAACCTCTTGGGATGCATCACTTAGATGCCGGTTGCTTCGCGCGTACCTCTCCCCTTTTTCGCTCCATGCGATGATTATGCTTACCATGCTTATTTGTGTCACTTGTTGGCTTTCTATACATCTTTACATGTTTGCTTACATGTCCATGCATGAGTCTTGCTTGCTAGTGTGTCATCCGTGCTTTAACACAATGAAGTTATGGACATTCGATCCAAACCTACATTTGTCCCTCGTGGACACCACCTTTTGTTTGCCTTTTTGCTTGTTTGTTTCCTTTCTCGTTTTCTTGCTTGTTTATTTGACTTATTGGTTTCCTGTTCCTTTTTTTTTTCTTTGTTTGTCATGTCCCTGTCACATGCTATGCTTATCATATTTATCTTGCTTGTTTGCTTTGTACCCTTTGGCGCATTATCTACGCATATCTTTCTTTCAATTCCTTGTCTGTTGGTTTCTTATCTTTGCCTTTACGTGTACGCACTTAGAGCGAGGACACTTGGAGCTAGGGCATGGTCTCCCATGCGCAAACAAAAAGGGCGCGGAGTCAAGCATGTAGATTTGAGCCAAGCAGCTATGTTTAGTAGGTTTAGGAGCTTAGTTTATTCCTTTTGGTTACGTACTCTTTTAAACCCTCTTCCTTTCTCCTCCATTTCTCCCTTAGATGGTTTGTATTAGGTATATCATGCCCTGTACCATTCGTCCTCATCTTTAGAGTATGGCGGCTCCTGTTTATTTTTTTGCATCTATATTTTGGGCCATGCTCTAGGGATGTAGGCATTTACTTTTCCGCTCTGTGTGCTAGCATTGTGTGTGATGTATGTATATATATACCTACTGGCCCCATTTCGGTGTGATTGTCACAGTCCATGTCACCTAAGGTAAGTGGTGCCTAATTTTCACCGCGAAAGTAAGGTGACATGTCGTCGGATTTTTGCCGTGGAAATCTGGTATATCGCCCGAATGCTTTAGGAAAGCATAGATTGGGACCACACTCATTCAAAAGCCAAACCTCAAAGCCCGCATATATGCAAAGTCCTGAAAGCCAATGTCGAAATCATGTTTTTACAAAAAATTAAGGTTTTATTAAAACAAATGACTGTCCTTGGATAGGCGTTGTGGGGTACCTAACACCTTCTCACATGTAACCAAAAAAAATTTCGGACCTAAGAATCAAGATTTTTTACTATCCACATTAGATTAGGAAAAATTCCCTTTTTCTTAAGCTAGGATTGGTAATAAAATCAATTAGAAATTGGTGACTAATCACACTTTAGAAAAATCCAATGATTGGTTGCAACTTCATTTATAAAATTTGGCCTAGGTTCATACCATAACGTCAAAGGTATGCCTACCTTCCTATATCAAGGGAGAAAGCACCCGAAGCTCCACGCAAACACACACACCATTATTGAGAAGGGCCCTCTAATAGGGTCTCATGTGCACGAGAGTTGTCACCACGGTGGGTGGTTGAATGAAGGCATGGTGGCGGCGGTTTTTTCGCTACCAACCGAGGCCGATCGTCGATCCGTGGTTTTTGACATTGTCCAAAACTCTAAAATCCCAAGGCATGCACTAGACTCTCTCTCTCTCTCTCTCTCTCTCTCTCTCTCTCTCTCTCTCTCTCTCTCTCTCTCTCTCTCTCTCTCTATATATATATATATATATATATATATATATATATATATATAAAAGAAGGGGTAGGTTATAGATGGTAATTGTAGAGATATCTGTTTTAAGCAACAAGAGTTGGTTTTTCATTTCCTTTTCCTCATGGCTCGAATATTATTCCTCCTTATTGGTTTCTTGGTATCTGGCCTAGAATTATCTGGTGTATATATATATATATATATATATATATAGCCTCTCTACCTGTGTTTTTCCATGGAGTAATTTGATGAAGTCATTTTTGTACTGCATGGTATTGGACATTGTCTAAAACTCTAAAATCCCAGGGCTTGCACTAGCCTGTCTAAAGTAGAAGTCTTTTCTTGCAATTAAGGATGTGCTGTCACATAGGAAAAAAAGGCACATAAAAAACTAACATGTCTACATTTTTAAAGGCTTAAAGCTTGAGCGTTACACTGTTTTAAGCCCAATTAGCGAAAAATAAAAATATAAGGAAAAAAAAAACTGTTTGTAAATTGCGAATGTGGAGAACTATAGGGTTGGGAAGCGATCGATTGGAATATTTTTTGGTAAAAGAAGAAGAATAATCGTTAGATTGTTAACGCACCATGGATTGTGAGAAGGGAGCCGCCACAAGTTTGGCCATCACTGTAAGTCTCCAGTCCACTCATTAATAGACTACAGTCCACCCATTAATAGACTACAGGAATCGCCACTGGTAGAGTTTTGTTTTTAATTTAAAATTTTTAGGGATTTTGGTTTTTATTTGGAGAATCAATTGGGTGTTAGTTATGATTTAGATTGGTTTTTTGGGTCAGATTTGGTTTTGATTAAGGGATACAGAGATGGAAGAACCAAGCAGGGTTCTTAGTCTCCAAGAGAGAAAAAAAAAAAATCATTCTTTTTTAAAATTTAGTTCTTTTGAACTATGTCTTGACCCAATCCTCTATGAGAAAGGTACGTAGACAGTTTTTTAAAGGCTCAGTCACAATCACCTAAACAAGTTTAGGGCTAGAAGTCAAAACAATGTGATAGAATTGTTTGGATGCATGTTAGGCTAAGCCCATTTGTTTTGCATCAAGCATGCTTAAACTTGGGGCATTGGCCTATTTATGTTGAATGCGGATATGTCCTTGCAAGAAAGCAGGTTTTTCTTTGAGGTATCAATCCATTTTTTTTGCAAGCATGTCCACACTAAGGGTAATGGTCAAAAATGATTTCATGATAACTAGTTTCTAACAAGTTAGAGAAAGAAAGCCATTTTGCACGAACCAACGATGGCAGACCGTGATCTTCTTTCATGTTCCCTAATGGTCGCAACATCAAATGAATGCAGCTTCCATCCAAGCATGGAATATACTCCAATCTAGGAGCATTGGCTATGTATTTCCAATTAATTTTAATGAATAACTCCATTACTGATTGAAATTATCTTTTTGCAAGAATTAAGCAAGGACTTATCTAGCAATCCACAACAACTTCTAGCCATAGTTATTCTCATTCAAAGTCTAGGTTTAAAAGCAAAAAATAAAAAAAATAAAAAATAAAAAAAAAAAAAAAAAGTCGTCATTCTTGCCTCAGGAATAAATCTTCGTTATTTCTAGTCCATCTTCATCTTCTTCACCTTTTCATCATGAACAAATCTCTATTTTCAAAGAAAAAATCTCTATGAACAAATCTTCAAAAGGAAAAATCTCCAAATCCATATTCCAAAGGAAAAATCTCCATGAACAAATCTTCTTAAAAAATTTTCAAAAATTCAATGGAAAAATCTTTAGAATAAGTCTTCAAAAGAAAAAATCTTCATTTTTCAAAATCTCCAATGAATAAATCTTCAAAGGAAAAATATCTAAAACTTTTTTTTCAAGGAAAGATCTCAAATGAATAAATCTTCAAGAAAAATCTCAAATTTTCAAAAGAAAAATCTTCTAGGAAAAATCTACATGATTAATCTCCATTTTTCAAAGGCAAAATCTCTAATAAAAAATTTTGAATTTAAAAATTTTAAAAACTTCAATGGAAAAATCTCCATAGTAAAAAATTTTCAAATCTTCTGAACACATCTTATCTCCAGAACAAATGGTGGACTATGATCTCCTTCTGTATTCCCAAGTGGTCGCAACATCAAATTAGCTTTTCACACTCAACATTCAACAAAGCATGCAGGATGTTCCAAACTAGGGGCAATGGTTAGGTATGTCCAATTATTTTCAATGAATAGCTCTGTTACTAATTGATAATATTTATTTTGCAAGAACTAGGGTTCAAGACCCATTCATATTGACATGAATAACTTCTTACAAGAGATTTTTGGATCCCTAGGAAGCACAGTTGAAATCCCTATTTTTTCTTGGCCTTTGGTAAGCATGTATTGTACTAATTTTTTAAATTTAAATTAAATAAATAAAGAAATAAAAATGCATGCATGAACTACGTTTGGACCCGATCCTCTTACTAAGTGGTACATAGGCAATCTCTCCTAAGATTCGATCCACATTTAGATCTACTACACGTCGGTCTGCATTTTGATCTGTATGCATCATACATTCACCATGGTTAAGTACTGATTGCAAGGTTAGGTGTCTTTTTCATACATTGACATTCGTTTTTCAAGCTTCGTCAATGAGAGGTGTTCTGTAGCCTGCATTTAAACTCACATAAAAGGTAAAATGGTAATTTCATCTTCGAAATATGCATTTTAATTCTGGCCATTAGATCCTTAATCTCATTTTACCAAAATGATATTAATATTGCAACGATCAAATCAACAGGTCATGAGCCCTAATCGAACTATCAGATTGAAAGTTATCATCAAATCAAGTTTTAATGACTTAGATGCACTATCACAAATTGAGTCTAACTATATGTGATTATGAACAATTAATTTCAATTGGTTATAATTATGATCAAATTGAAATTAACAATGTGTCATAATTTGATTGGTTAGGATCACATCTTATGGTAAGGTTGTACACGCTTGATTAATCAGATAGTCAAACATTAATTATTCGATGAATAATTTGAGCAATTATCTTTTTAATTAGGATAAATTTGGAACTAATTAAGTCTAAAATGGGAGTGATCCAGAGAGGAAGGTTTAACAAAAAGGTGGTTCCCTTGACTTGAATCAAATTGCTCCTTATTGGTGTATTAATAGCTCTTATTTGCACATGACCAAACTATCTCAAGCGACCTTTTTTTTTTTTTTTTTTTTTTAATAAATTTTTTATTAATAAGAGCTACCTCATCTTTAAGTGAATTTCCACATTTCAAATCCTATCTTTTGCTCTTATTTGCACATGACCAAACCATATCCAACGACTCATTTTTTTTTATCAACTGGAGCTACCTCTATCCTTAAATGAACCCTATCTTTCTTTGTATATCCACTTATTCATCATAATATCTCACTTAAGTTCTAATTTTACATGTGCCGGAACATTGTCTAGTCCAATTTTTTTATCTCAATTTTCATTGTCTGATTGTGGGGCAATACTCCACCCTTAAACTATCATTATGCAAAAGTGACTGATGTCTTTGCCATACTACTAAAATTATGGATATTTCCAACAGATAATAGTGCACCTGTAGTTTGCTGTATAATTTTTTATGATACCACTTTAATATGTCCTATACAAAAGTGATTAATATCATAAGCAGAGTTTCATCACTAAGGAGGCTAGGAAGTGTGTTTTTTTCCCTTGGAGTTTAGAAGTTAGAACACATACAATTGAAGAGGCAATCAAATTATTCAAAGTCCTATATAAGAGTGTATTGAGACTTTTGGTGGGTGTTTTGACTAGAATTTCAGAATGATTCAAGTGCTATTTTTGGTTGGGTGGCTCTGAAGTGAAGATGAATTTCATTAGAAAGATTTAACAAGCTAACTTCTCCACTTCCAACATAACCCCAAGCAAAAAACATGGAGGTCATTTAGTTCATGATCGATATACACATTATATAACAAAATTCTACTAGGGAGAAGCTTCCACAAAAAGTAGACTTTAGAAGTACAAGAGCATAAATTCGTTTAAAATTCAAGCTTAGGCAAATCTCAGAAATTACATACTTGTAAGAGTGTCTAAGTATGCTTAAAATGTGAGCACAGTTTTGGTCAGGTTTTACCTTTTATGTTTCTTTCTTTATCTTCTTTTACCCCTCATGCTACATTGCAAAAAGGGATTGCAATCATTGCATACCAATTGCAGTGTTGTTCTCATAGGCCAAGATGTGAAAGTAGGGGTGTTCACCAAATCGCATAAACTGCAAAAATCATACCAAAACCGTCCGCAAAATGGCATAACCGAACCACACAAGTAATGGTGCACCGCACTGCATGATGCAGTGCTGTTTGCACTTGAAAATCGCACAAACTACACCGCACCCTCTCTATATATTAATATATTTATTTATTTTTAATATTAAATATATTATTAATAATATAATAACCCTAGGTTTCAAAAAAAAAAAAAAAGTTTAATAATCCTAACAAGTGTTGACTAGAAAAGCCAACCCAAAATAAAGAAAAATTAGCTCAATAATTTAAAACTTGACCCCCAAAAAAAGAGAAAATTTAGTTTTGGGTTGAGTAGGAAAAACCCAAAATTTAAAAAATATACCGATTTCAAACCGCATCTTATATATAATATCGCACATGTGACCACAAAAATGAGGTACGGTGCGGTTATGGTTTTGACTAAACTCTAAACCGCACCGCACGACACGTGATTGCAAAAAACGGTGCGGTGCAATTACGATTTTAGCTAAACCTCACCGCAAAGTGCGGTGCTAATAATGGTCGAAAACCGCACCGCACTGGGAACACCACTTAGGTGGAAGTACGTTCAAAATTTATGATATCAAACTAGATACTGGGTTCCCATATAAATGGATGGTCATATACTGCGAACCTTCCAAATCTATTGGCCTAAATTTTGATTCGATCAAAGATGCATTTTCATAAGTTCCAATCATGGTCAGACTAAAAAGCTAGTCGTACCTCATGACATCTTGATGAGAATTTATTTAATGAAATAATAACCAGAACAAAAAAAATGAAGAAGCCGGTTATTTTGCTGTAGTGTGAGCACAGTTTTTCTCATGTATTGTTACATTCAAGTTTTCGTTCCAAGCTCATAAGAATAGAAAAGGCCAGCCAAGAATCATGTGCTTATAAAAAAAGAGATGCAAGTAAATCCTTGCTTGCCTTTTCCCAAATCCAACTTGGACCGTCCCCTGTGAATTATTAAATGTAAAACCTATCCTTCGTTTTGAAATTATCTTTCAAGATGGTAGTATCCCTCCAAATTTAAGTAGTTAACAGTGCTGGATCTTTTGACTGTGTAAGAACTCTTCAAATTCAAAAATTCCTTAAACTACTTAGAGAACCCTAGAATTTGTTCTATAAGAGCCCTGAACTTGAGGCCACAATGTTGTTGATAGACGATACAAGGAAACCAATTGGCAAAGACAAAATTGATAAACATGAACCAGACACATCTTCAAAGCACTTTGATTGTGACTATATCTAATGCTTTGATGCTCAAGAAAGCAGGAGGGGCATGGTTTGTAGATTTCTTTTTCTTCTATGAGGAAGTGGGGGAAGGGTGAATGCTGGTCAAATGGATAAGTACTAGCTGACTGCTTTCTTTATAAACAGCTCACCACATCAAAAATAACTCAAAAAGTCAATGTTCCATTATGTAAAATAAATTCATTTCTGATTTGCACCCAAAGAACAATTTCTAAGAAGATTGTGATTCAATTAATCTAAATGTCCACATTAAAACTAGCATGGGATACGAAATCGCCTTTTTTCGCATCCATCTGCTAATTTCCAATTGGGGGTGACATAGTCACTGAGATCCCTGTGAATAGCGGGCATACTTAGAGCATGACGATCACTATGTACATTGCAACCTACAAAAGAGTTCAATCACCATCATCCATAGTGAGATTATATACTCCCAAAAGCACAATGGAACCAAAAGTAACAAAAATAATTGGCCAAAGTTGGAAGTTAAGATAAGAAAGCTTAAAAAGTGAAGAAAACCAGAAATTAATCTTAAAGGCCATACCCATCCAATGTATTCTATCCCATTTGAACTTATAGCCCTTTTCCTGGGGCAAAAAGAGATAGTCAGATTTCATTATATTAGAGCGGTGCAATCTTAAAAAGACTTGTGCAAGATAAACATAACAATACATTAACAAACAGACTCATGACAATAGGGTCAACTATAGATTATAATTATTAACAAAGCCAGAAATTTTTTCATGCCAGGTAATATGAATTTGAAAAGGCAGAGTAAAAAGAACAGTACCGGGCGGCGGTAATAATATTTAAAACCAAGAACAGTGTCCATATCCAACTTGGGTGGCGGCTCCAGTTGGGCATAGTCACGTTCAACCTGTTTAACATCAAGCCCACTCCCTCTAATTAGGAGTCTTTTCTTCAGAACGTAACTGTTCATCCAGTCAGGATAACAGAGCTCAAACTTAACAACAGATCCTGCAAAAAATATATTATAATATAATAATTAAATAAAGGATGAAACAGAATAGAATAGGACAGAAATCATTTAAAGTTCAGTTGGCTCAAACTTCTTCTGCCACACCTATCCTTTTCCATAAAGGAGGTTCACAACATTCTTCTCCTGATTCTGATGATTCTTCTTCGACTGATTCTTTTTTTGATTCTTCTTCTTCTAATGATGATTCTTCTCCTTCGGATGATGATTCTTCTTCTTCGGATGATGATTCTTCTTCTTCTGATGAAGATGATTCTTGCATGCTCAACTTGCATCTTGAAACAACAAGTAAATAAATATAATAATTTAAGATATGAACAAAGTAAAGGGTTGAAATCTCTTATTAAGAATAAGAAAAACGATTTTCATTCATGGTTTATTTCAGAAGAAGAGCAACTGCATTTAATTAATTATTAAGAAATAAGGATTGGCAATTACATGGACTTTGAAACGGCCTCTGCTGGTTCTGTGACCAACTCCATTGGCTCTGTGACCGACTCCATTGGCTCTGTGACCGATTCCATTGGCTCTGTGGCCGACTCCATTGGTTCTGTGGCCGACTCCATTACTGACTTGTAGAGATGGGTCTATAGGTCGTAATTCGTTAACTGTACTAGAAAGTCATAAAAATATCAACAATACAAAAGAGCCAATACTTAATTACAAGTGTAAAGTATTTGATCATCTAACTTTGAAACCATCAACAAAACCTAATACGACATGGATTGAAAATCTAAGTAAACCAAAACAATAAACCATCAAATTTACAGAAGCCAAACAGAGGGGAATCTGAAAAAATGAATCGAATAATTTTGCTAAGTTGCAGAGGATATTAAACAAATTTACGTGGTTGTAAAAGCCTAAAACCGAAAAAACACAGAAATAAACCCCAATAGATCAAACAAAATCAACAAATTTCAAAACCCTAATCCCGCAGAATACAAAAATTTATAACAGTGAACCAGCGTACTTCCAATTACTAACTAATAATATTCTTAGACTAAATCCAAGATAAATTTGATGAATTAATCCTAAACCTCATGCTCATGCGGAGCAGATTGTGCTTAATTCATAACACCAATGAATTCACCGTGTAGTGCCTTGTGGGACGGGCCCTAGTTATTTAAATTGAGAGAAACGGTGAGCTAGCCCTAAAACACAAAATAATCAAACAAAACCCTTTCATATTTTTTTTTTTTTTTTTTTTGCGAGAGAGAGAGAGAGAGAGAGGGAGATGGAGAAAGAGAGATTACCAGTGTAGGCGAAGAAGGGAAGGAGAGAGCAGCGTGCTGCTAGGGTTCCTAAAAGCACCGACGACGAAAGAGGGAAACCTCAATTTATATTTATAGTATACAACTGGGCCTACTTCGATTAAAAGCCCATTCTTTTTCATTTCTTTTTTTAATGAAAGTGATAATTACTAAAACCGGCTCTCAAAACTTTAAATTTTTTTTTTTTTTTTTTTTTTTGTTAAAGAACCGGCGATCCCCTGATCTGATGGCTCTTGGTCTGATCACCTACGGTTCATTAGCAAAACAATAAACCGTAATAAAAACTTCACCCAACCTATTAATATATTCAACATTTACTCATTTTTCACTATGAGATTAATTCAATTCAAATAACCTGAACAAATAGAAAATAGAGCTTGTGTTAAACTATTTCTCATCAATTTTGGACAAATTTTGGGTCTTAATATGTCAATGTTTTTCTAAAAAAAAAAAATCAAAGTCAAATGGTCAAACCAACAATCAATTCATTTTTCATGAATTTGGTCCCATATTAACCTGTTTTTCCATGGAATAAAATTCCCTTTTAACCTGTCATTCAAGTTAAAGAAAAAAAAGGGAGAGAATTCCCTTTTAACCCATGCATTTTTTCCCGTTTAGGTTTACGCAGGTTGATGACCATATAAATTTCTTTATTTGTTAAGAAATTAAAACATAAAGAGCTTAAACTATAATGGTTGTGTATATGTATATATGTGTAGTTTGATTCTTGGAGGGAGTTGGTAAGGGGAGACAGTTGAAGCGTCTTATTCCAGCAAGTTTCATAATATTGGTAAGTACATAAGGTTCCTAATTTGGCAAACAGAGGACTTAACACTTTAATCGAGCTTGCATTGAGCTTTCTCTAGCGAGGTCTTATGATTTGCTTGTTTAGCACTCCTTGCTAGGCTAATGTCGTTCTCGCTTGAGCAAAATGATTGCGTAATATGTTTTTCTTAACATAATTAAAAAAGAAAAAGAAAAAAGAAAGGAATACAGATTATTTTAAGTCTTTAATGGTTGGTAATAGCCAAGGCAACAATTTGAAGGGTTTGTATCAACCAAAGTCACCTCTCAAGTGTACGTTTTGAAAGGCAACTCTTCATTGTTCACAATTAATCATCCATATTAAGTTTTTTTCTTTTTTTTTAGAGAGTTTCAATCTATGGCGTCCTTTCTTAATGATAGCTCTTTATCATCAAATCAAGACACTAATCAGTTTTTGATGTAGGTGGAGATTAAACCCCAAATCCCTTATACATTCATATTAAGTTAAGTATACATTTTCAAAAATTTTACATAGTTTGCTCAACATTAAAGAGAAATTCATAAGATTTTCCAATATTACTACTTGTAAAATCCAAGCTCAGTTGTATATACCAGGCGATTTGCTTCGAACCCGCTACCAAACTCAATCAAGTGGGGGCAAATATCATCTTTAAAGTTTAAATGACCAAATCGTATCTTTAAACTATTTTATTTATTTTAATTTTTTACACAAGATAAAAATTATACTTTAGCCTAATCTAGGTATATACGTGTGTAAAGTTTCTTTCTGAAAACTTGAACCCCGACCTTACCCCCCACATCTTATAGAGCACTTATAGTTGTGGAGTGACCACCGCAACAAGGGTGCGCGGTGGCTATCTTTAAATTGATTTTAATTTCCTTTCTTTCCGCTTTTTTTTCTCTTGAGATTTGCAAGTTCCCTTAAAAAAAAAAAAAAAACAATAAGTGCGCATTAGATATTTCTAAAGTAGTTGAACTTAAGCACTACTACTCCAAGACTTTTTTTAGAGGGAATTTGAATACTAAAAAAAAAAACATTAAGTTCAAAACTCTTTGAAATATTGAGTCATGACTCTCAAATGTTATGTAAAGAAACACTATAATTTATGAATTTCAATTAAATACAAAATTCTAAATCAATTCCTTAAAAAAACCTAAATTAATTGAAAACTTTTTTTTTTTCCTGATGGCAAATTAATTGAAAACTTTACAACTTTTTTTCTTTGGTTTTTTTTTTTTTTTTTTGGTTTTTAATTTTCTTTTTTGACAAGTAAATTAAAAACTTCATATTAAAATGACAAAGGAAGAATTGGAGACTGGAGATTGGAGTATTTTGATGCTGTTTGGAGTGGGCGTCTACGTTTTCAGATTCTGGGTTTTCAGATTTTTTTTCCCCTGCGCGTGAACAGTAATATCACATGGGTTCACTGTGCAGGGGACAAAAATCACTGCTTACGCACTGTTCACAGCACTATTCATGCACTAAAAAATATTAAAAATGGGTCTCACGGTACTATTCATGCATTTAAAAATTATTTTGCTACAATATTTTCAGTTTTCAGTTTCAGCAACAATAAGTTCAATTCAAACGGACCCTATATAACATTTTGATAAGTAAAATACCAAATTACTATTCACCAATCACATTCGTTATATAATTATCTATTATGCTATAATGTTCTAAATTCTGATGCCTCAATTAGATAAGTTCCAAGCTCAATCAAGAATAAATCACCAAAAGATGCATTGGTGCACAAAAATTTGAAAATGAATAAAAAATTATTGGATTTGAAGCATGAAACTCCAAATGAAGTGCAACAAGACAAAAAGATCCTACCATATTTTCTTCTAATGTCTGCAAGCTAGATAATGAAGCACTTGGTAGGAAAAACAAATAAGGTATCAAAACAAGCACATTGCAAGCAACAAGAACCACATGATATTGGAAAAAAGCTATAACATGAGAAAAAAAAGGAAAGATGTAACCAAAGGTAACCCAAATAAACCAGGAAGATCATGAGATAAGGAGTTATTCAACCAACAGTAAAAGGACTAAACACTAAAAATAGTACATACATGAAGGAAGACAACTCACAACTGATGTAGGGAAACGTAAACCCAAAATAATTTTTTTTTTTTTTTTTTTTAAAAGGAAACCATTAGTCCCTTGTCTTTTATTTCTCTATGTTATATTTTATTTAGGCGAAAATGCACATTTAGTCCCTACATTTTAGGCCTATTTACAATTTGGGCCCTAAATTGATTTAGCTCCTAGGTTAGTCCCTAATTTTCAAAAATCGTTTTTAAAATAGTCCCTACCGTCAACCCAGTGACAGAAAATGTTGAGATGGCAAACGGAGGTCCTAGTAGTCAAACCCATTTATTAAAATAATAATTAAAAAGCTAGCGTGACACTGCCACCTCATCCATGTCAGCATTTTAATCAATAAAATAAGCCACGTCAGAAAATTAATCAATTAAAAAAACATTCTAGCACTAAAATAAATCAAAAATCATATATATTTTTTGAAAAAGAGAGCTTTACACTAAAATTAAAACAGATATAAAAACTGAAATTTGTTTTTCTTAAATCAATCAATAAAATTAAAATTATAATGCATAGATAAATAAAAAATTAAAAAATATGAAAACAAACGGATCAAGAGGCTTACTTTAGTTTTCATGGTATTGCTGAAGAAACTCTAGCTAGAGAGAGAGAGAGAGAGATAGAGAGGACCTTGAGGATGCGAATCTCGGTGTTGAGGAGACGAGATGCACGAACGATGTCGTCGGTGTTGCCATCCTCGCATCTTTGAAGCTCGGATCTTCAACCATCGCTATTGATCATCCTTAAAGCTCGAATCTTCAACCATCGTTGTTGCAATCAGCAGGTTACTCTCTCTCCCTCTCTCTTGTTTGATCGGCGATGGTGGTAGTGGGTTTGATTGGGTTTTTATGGGTTTTCGTTGGGTGGGTTGTGGCCGTGGAGATCGGTGTGGTCATGGGTCTTGGATTATGGGTTTTGGATTCGTGTTTACAGGTTTCATTGGAGGTGGCTGGGTTTTTTTGGGTTTCCATGGGGGTGGGTGGTCTTTAATGGAGGTGGAGATCGATGTGGCCGTGGAGATCGGTGTGGCTGTCGGGAAGATGGGTTTCTGCCATGAAGAATAGGAAGAACAAGAAAATGTATGTTTATTGGGTTTTTTGTGTTTGTTTCCCAAGAAAATTTATAGGTTTATGGGTTTGTTGGAGATTGGTTTGTTTACTGGGTTTATGGGTTTGATCTGTTGGAGAATTCGGTGTTGATTGTGTTAGAATTTGGGGAAGAACATGAAGAATTCAATGGTCTTGATTTGTAGTAGATCTGACGGTGTTGGGTTTGATGATCAGAGAGGTGTTGAATTTGGGTTTTTTCTTGTTGTTGTCATTTATGTCCTAGTGATCTGGGTTTGAGTTGTTGGTTGTTGCGATTGTGTTCTTGTGACAGGTTTGAGTTCCTGTTGTTGGGTTTGATTTGGGAAGAACATGAAGAACAATCGAAGAACATAAAGAATATGAAGAATTTTTTTTAATTAAATATATATGATTTTTGATTTATTTTAGTGCTGGAATGTGTTTTTAATTGATTAATTTTTTGATGTGGCTTATTTTATTGATTAAAATGCTGACATGGATGAGGTGGCAGTGTCACGCTAGCTTTTCAATTATTATTTTAATAAATGGATTTGACAGCTAGGACCTCCGTTTGTCACCTCAGCATTTTCTGTCACTGGGTTAACGGTAGGAACTATTTTAAAAATGATTTTTGAAAATTAAGGATTGACCTAGGAGCTAAATCAATTTAGGGACCAAATTGTAAATAGGCTCAAAATGTAGGGACCAAAAATGCATTTTCGCCTTTTATTTATTATTATGTATTTAGTATTTCAAAATGTCATGTCACTAGCAAGTGACTTTTAATGAAGTTGGATGGTTAGAATCTAATTGTTAGAGTAAGATAAAGGATTAGGATTCTATGGTTACTAAAGTCTATCATAAAAAAGCCTATGTTATCTTTAATTTTGTTATAATTTTCTTTGATTTAATCTTGATTGTTACTAAAATTTCTTCATAAACCCTTCTTCTACATTAGACCTAAGTTCTCCTCACCAAATAAACAATCATGGGACTCAATAGTCCACACTGGAAGTGCCCCTAATTTGGAATCCAATTCACCAGTTATAGGTTCATTAAAAGAACTTATATAAGAAAACTAATCTTTATACACACACACACACACACACACACATATATATATATATAACGAAATTTATTGCACCAAAAAAATGATCACCCAAGTCTCCAAGGTGTATACAACTTGGGACCGAAAATAATCAAACACTCAAATAACAAACATCTACCCAATCACAAACCAAAAATTAAGAGTGACTTCCTATAGCTAACATCCAATCCAATAAAGTTCTAAAGAAAAACAATTTCAGTTCCACTAAAGTCCTTTCTAAATCCTTAAAGCTCTGGTAATGTCATTCTATAGATACCTTTAAACCCATTACATAGATACAACCCTTACTAAATGGTAAAAATACACCCTCTCCTTCCTATCATCTTAAATGTAAATATCCTAAGATTAAAATAAGAAAACAAATTTAAAGATAGTTTCCATAGAAACCTATAACCCCATTACATAGATATAACCGTTATCTAGTTCATTCACTATAAAGAAGAAATTTAACGCACTAAGATAGAAGAAATTTGACACACAAATACATGTTCGCAAACACACACAATGCAAGCATGGCAGACAGTTTAGCGCTTAATCATTTTTATAAACAAACTGAAACCAAACTACATATCATCTAGAATTACAAACATAAGAGTGGTGTAGCACAAATTAGTTTAACAGAGTAAATTCACGTAATAGCTACTACAATAATTGATTACTTGTGTTCTCTTCATTCATAACATCAATGTCCTCTTTCTCTAAGAGATATATTTTAACCATTCTCTAAGGGATGACTTTGATCTAAAGAACCAAGTGAGAACATTATCACAGTATATGATGAAAAGATTTTCAGCTTATAAATCACATAAGAAAAGTTGCCAACTTAGCTTCTTGGTAGATTTTTTTTTTTTTTTGGGAGTGGTGTTTGGATTTTGGATTGAGTTTCACCTTCACAAGGGTAAAGAATTCTTGAGAAATTCTATCTCATGGTGAGATAGATAGAGCTGGTATTTCATTTATATAGAAACTATTACATTTTGTATATTGTCCATTTAGATGGATATGTACACAAGAGAAAAAAATAGGGAGCAATAAGGACAGCTAGCTGTGATATTTTGAAACTAGCACCAACACCTGAAGGTTTTTCTGCACCATCATTGGGAGTTGCTGGTAAGAATGGTCAAATTACAGGATTGGTACGAGTTACAACAGTTAAAAGTGTGGAGATCTTAGAGGGTAGAGTTGTTCGGATATAACTCTCCCCTTTTTGGTGTGCACATATTTCCTAAGATATTTGTTGGCTTTATTTCCTGAAGTTTTGTTGTAATAATTTCCTTTATTCTTTTGCTGTAATAGTGCAGTTTAAAACATCGTCAGGCATTGATAATGATGATGGCAATGTGGCAAAATCAGTTGAAAATGCCCAGTTGAGTGAGGAAGTAAATGGTACCCCTAAATATGGCAATGGCGATGTGAATGGGAGCACAATCTGTGAAGCTGAGGATAACTCTGACGATGATGATGATGAGTCAGAGCATCCTGGTGAAGCTTCAATAGGAAGGAAGATATGGACTTTCTTCACAACATGATGGCTGCAATAGTGTCTTTAGTTCACTCTTAGGAACTCCTCATTCTCTCTCTTTTATGGGTATCAACATTGTGGAATTCATGTACGCTTTAGGGATTCTAGCTTTAGTTAGATTTCCTTTGTTTCGAAATGATCATGTATATACGTTATGGCATATATGCATAACTACATGTAATGATGTATAATTCTACCTAGCCAAACATTGATCATCAATTTTTAAATTTCTTTCTTATTTTGTATCTAGTCAAACACTATTTAGCTTGATCATTTATTTAATAATTTCTTTTTTCACTTTCAGTCTAGCAAAATACTGTAGATCTATTTATTAACTTTTGTCTCACTTCCTCTCTGCACAAAAAACCAACAAACCCCACTCACACAATTGCCACAAAAACACAACAGACCCACACAATTGGTCACAAAAAACCCAACACCACTCAACCGGCCACCACAACCGGTCGTAAATTAACCAATCACCATCACCATCACCACCATGCTCATAGCTAGCCACAAAACCCATCACCACTACAAAAGAGAGCAAAAAAGGAAAAAAAAAAGATTTGAGTATGAGGAAACAAAGAGATGAGTAGAAGAGAGAAAAATAAAAATAAGATAGTGTAGGGAGAAGAGAGGAGAAGAAACAGAGAAACGGGTAAGAGTAAAAGAGAGTGAAAAGAAAGGAATAGAAAAAGAGAGAGAGTTAGTAAAAAAATTTTTTTTTTTTTTTTTTTTTTTATACCTTTGTAACACCGTACAGTCCGTATATTTTTATATTTAGCTTCCCCACATTTAGTGAACGTTAATTTTTTTTTTCTCATTCTTTTATTGGTTTTTGTGTTTTACGTTCTTTGCTAATTCTCACTATATTATTTGTGTTTTGTCAATTTTTTTTTTTTTTTTTGCCAAACCGACATTGGTTGCTCTTTTATATATATATATATATATATATATATATATTATAGATATATCTCATAAATAATATGGACATGGATATCATAAATAATATGTGTAAAAGGGTATAATGTCATAATTAACTCGGAAAACTGAGGGTATCAATGTAATTTGAACTTTTTGAGTTGGATCGCCCGGGACGTGCGGTTTTCTTGTTGCTGATGCCTGTGAGTGAAATTAACATTATAAAATGACTGATCTGCCCCTGATACTATACGTAAACCAAGTCATAAGTCATGAAGAAGACGAGGGTAGAAAGTGAAAAAAAGAAAAGGGAAAGAAAGAAGTAAAAACTACACCATATATTGGTTCTGTTATAAGCATTTGTCTCAAAACGGTTTTTGTTGTCCATTTAGTTCCCTCTCTTTCCCTCCAAGCCCTCTCTCTCATAAAACACACTCTCTCTCCCAAACCAGAAGAGAAAGAGCGTCTCTGTTCTTCTTCGTTGCTTCTCAGGTAAGCCTTTTTTTTTCTCTCTAAGATTGAATCTCCGTTAACGATTTTTCATCTCCGTTAACGATTTTTCATTATAGTTTGCAATTTACGCCTTTCGTTTTTTTCGAATCGAACAAGTTTAATCTCATTTTCTTCATCGTTTTGGTCACTTTGATCCATATCTGAAGTTTAGGTTTCAAAGAAAATATCCACACGCAAGTCATTGTAGTTCAAGAACTGAAAAAAATGCAAACTGACTCGTCGTCGAGCACCGTAACCGCGAACACCATGTCCGCCTCGCCGTTCAAGTCGCAACTACTCCATCCAAACGACGTCGTTTACAGCTCTCGCTACTCTCCTCCGACCTACTCCTTCGACTCGCCGAATTCGGACTCGGTCTCCAACTCCAACTCCGACCAACGCGTGTACCACTCTCGGACCGTACAGGAGCACCAGGAGATCGTGAACCGCCATTCGCTGTACCTCACTCGCCTCCGCGAGGCCACCGGAGAAGTCGAGTCTCTCCACCAGGAGAACAACCACCTCCATCCTTTGCTCCGCTCCTCCGCCAGCTCCAACAACTTCACTACTGTTGCGTCGTTTTCTGCCATCGACGCCGCGTTTCGAAGGTTGAGAATCGAAGGAGGCATGAACGAAGGAAGCGATCACGATCACGATCAGATTCCCTGGGATGACGTGGCGATGCCAGATCTGATTGAGAGTCCGACGAGCGTGATCGAGAGCGGAAGGATCCAGAGTGCTGACGTGGAGCGCTTCTCGTTACCGAAGAGTATCTCCGTCAGTTCCGATGGTTACTTAAAGAACAATCACGCTCATCATCAACCTGCTGCTGGTTCCAGTAGCACGACTGAGACCGCGAGTCCACTCAACGCCACGGTAATTACGTAATTTAACGGTTTTTGCTTTTTATTCCTTTTAATTTCTTGTTTATTATTGCGAACTTGCCATGCTTTATTGATTTTTTTATTTTTTGTTTTTGAGTAAAGCTGAAGAACTCTGAAACTAGAAAATGGAAATTAATGCAACAGTGATTAGGGAAAAAGGAAAAAGAAAACGGAAAATAGGTGAAAGATTTGGGTACGGAGAGGACCATAGGTTTATAGGCTTGGATGCGTGACACGAGTACACAAGCAGATGCTTTATTTTGATTACGAGCCAGTGGATGAGAGGATCATGATGTGCACAGTGAGCTTCAGTTCGACTTGTCTGTTCACTTTCATGTTGGGGAAGCGCGCATGCCACGTAGACGTGTAACGAACTTTTATTATGATTTGTTGAAATTTATTATTATTATTTTTTTCCTGAGAATGATTGTGTTGTATTATCCGTATATATTATTATTATTATTATTATTATTATATATTAAAAGGATTTAAAGGGTTAATCATCACCATCTAAATGACCAAAAATGCCACTAATTTAATTAAATAATCTCTGTTCCTAAAAAATAATAATGAGGTTAAATTTGTAATACAATAAAATTTTAAAATAAATTATAAATAAATTTCTTAAAACTTCTTACTAGATTTCCTATAAATTCTTACCAGAATCTTAGACAAATACAAATTCCTCACATTTTATTTTAAAATAAAAAATAAAAAAACCTCCAATCCCATGAGTCACAACTTCCCACCCCATGTACGAACTTCAAAAAATAAAAAATAATAATGAAAATAAATAAAAATTATGACACTAAACCAAAAAAAGATTATTGAACCTATTATATAGTTTTGGTTTTTTATTCACATCATACACAATATACTATTCCAACCAAACCCAACATTTTTTTTTTAATCTTATTTTAATTGATTTTTTCCTTTTATTTTATTTCTTCCACACGTTTTTCTCCCAATTCTCTCTCGTTTTTTGCTGGCTCACAATTTTATTTGGTCTTCCTGCTCACATGTTTTCAATCCATCTTAGATATAAAAAAGTCAAAACCATTTCTTAACAGATACAAATCTGAGTGTCTCTCTTCTTTGATCTAATTTCAAACTTAAAAACTGTAATTACAGATCTCTGTCAAAGTTTTCTCATCAACCACTCACAACCATTTCATCCATTGATAATTTTTTTTTTTTTGGTGTTTTGAGAAGAAAGCCATCAAGGCCTAATCAATTAATAAAGTTAGGAACTGATATCAATAGATAAAGTTCTCCCTCAAGTGTGGTAAAGGAAGTTATTTATGGGTGATGTATAGTTACCATAGTATCGGACTAGAATTTGTTTAATTATAGCTAAACGGACTTGGTATGGACTGGTTATTATTATGAGTTAGTCTTTATTATAATACTCATAGTAAAGATATTTAAATGTACTGAATAATTGAAGTTCGTATTGAAACTGTAATGCAAGAAATGATTGTAGTATTAAACGTTTATTTTTATTTTTTTTAAATTCGTGTAAAAAATTCAGAAACATTTGGCATATATATATTTTTTGACATATATAGACACACAATCACCTAAAATTATTATTGTGGCATTTGATTAGGGAGGGATGAAACATGGCAATAAGTTATGGCAGCTTTGGTGTTTAACTTTCTGTGAGTTTCATGATTTAATAGAATAAAGAAAAAAGTAGGTACACAACATTTTTATAATAATTTTACAATAAAGCTAAAGTGTTAAGCGATTAATGATAGATAATTTTACAATAGGATTCCGTATGTTTGAAAACAGAATAGAAGACGCCGCTTTTTATAGTTTATGTGCGTACATGAATTATACGTGTATATACTAACTATGAGTCGTTTACAATAATTTCACAACGAACCATAAGTGGTAAGTTGTTGCTTGTTCTAATTTGAATTCCTAATGAAAATTACTTGTTTGCCTCATAACTGCCAATATAACAATCCACCATTTAAAATTTGTTGTAAAAATATTATAAAAAAAAATTGTAGACATAATATTTCTTAGACAAAAGAGAACTTTTATTTTCCTGTTGTAGTCATAGGCCCAACGACTAAGTTTTGGCCCAACCATCTTTTTAATGTAACAAACTTTTTTCTTTTTTTTCTTGTTTCTCAAAAAATAAAAAACTTTTTTGCTCTATTTATTTATTTGTTATATTTTATAATTAATAAAATAGTTATTCTAATTTGCTAGAAAAGTGAAATCATAAATAAAATTAAAATAAGTTCTAAATCCCAAATAAGGTTCAAAAACTTATGACTACCAATTGATATTTATAAATTACATGAAAAATTACAATTACCTCCTCTTAAGTTTCCATTATTGCACTCGCCTACTTTTTAATTTGAAATAAGATACTCATGTCACATAAAATAAACACCGCTTACACTTACCAACCCTTAGAACATTCACATAAGTTCGTGTGTATTAGAAAAATGTGTAAATTTACACAATTTTTCCTAAAAATGACTCACATAAGTCCGTGTATAAATGTGCAAATTTACAAGTTTGCAATAGTAATCGTATAAATTTACGCTGATACTATTCATTTTGTATTTAGTTGTTTATTCTTTTTTTACGTATCTCGAGAATGAAGAAAGAAAGTGGATGTTGGTTATTATGTGTGAAGAAAGAAAAATAATATAAAAAATCAAGAAATTTTGATATTTTAATGAAATGTAGTGTAAAATAGATAATCTGATGTGGGTTTTTTTGAAAAGTAAGTATGTAAAATAGAAAAAATAGGTTCTTATGCTAAAAAGTAGGTTCTTCCCCATTTTTCATGCTCGACTTGTACTATTGTCCATACCTCCTCTAATAAAAAAGTCGGAATTTTTTAAATACCGTTTGCCTGCTATTCAAAAAGTTCAGTGTATATAGTTTATATTTTTAGGGATGTGAGTGTCTTGTTCTAAACTAGATTGGATGTGAATATAATAACCAAAGACCTTAGGGAAGGTAATTGCAATTATCCTATAATTTATATGTGTCTACTAAAACTTTAGCTTTGATACGCACTAACACTCTATTTGTTTTAGCATTAACATTTTTGGGAAATTGGTTCATTTTCCCAGAGAGCACTTTCTGGAAAATTATTTCATTTTCTAGTATTTGGTAACACCTAGAAAATAAGCTTGAGAGAGAATATTTTCTGGTGTTTGGTATGTGCAAAATATTTATAATATTTCTTGTATATTTTAAAACATGTTAACATGTGTATTGTATAAGCCCAACTAATGTACTCAATATTTATAAAAAAAAAAAAAAAAAAAAATCAAGAATGAATTTGATTTTTAAACAAAAATTTTGATAACAGATACAATCAAATTTAAGTTGTTCAATTTTCATGATATCTAGCATGGCAAAAATGTCAATATACCACTATATTCCAAAATATATAACAATATGCCACTATTTGCGAAATAATTAGAAGAATACCACTGTTCTATAACTCGAGTTTTATGTAGAACTTGAGTTCTATTAATGAAATGCACGGTGGTATATTGCCATTTTTGCCAGTTTATTGATGTGCTTGTTGTGTTGTGTACTGCAATCCGATACCCACTGCATGCATGTATGTGACTTAGTTAATTCCATCTTACAAATTAATCTCTGTCTAATGTCTATCTCATATCTTTTAAGCTTTGCACTACTTTTACATGGTTGTGTAAAGGGTAATAAAAGAGCAGCTTTCTGTTTTTGTGAATGAAAGTCTGTAATCCATCTTAATTTCTTTCCTAATCAGAGTCGAGCGGAAGAGTGAATTGTGTATTAAATGTCTGCCATTGAAGTTTTCATTGGCCCCATGAATTGGATAAATAAAATCGAGACACATGCATGTGTGCCCTTGTTTAAGCGTAGCTTGGTAGTTTGAAACTACAAAGAGGATGTGCCTTCTTGCTTGGGTAATGGTGTGCCCAAGCATTCCTCCATGGTCTTTACCACTTTGAAACTACAAAGAGGATGCCACCGCGTCACATTTTTTTGAAACTCGAGTTTCAAAACAGTGGTAGATTGCTAAATATTTTGCCAAATAATGCTATTTGGCCATTTTTCAATTTTTGCCTATCTAGCAGTCATCTTGCACATATATATATGAAAAGTAACACACACACACACACACACACACACACATTTAAACTAACCATAAGATCCATTTTAATAGTTCAAAATTCCACATAGACCAAATAGTTTAACCTACAAAATAATCTAGTACAAATAGTTTGATAAATGCCAAATAGTTATGCGCCACGTGAGAGAGAGATTGTTTTCCAATTTTTTTTTTGGAGATTACCTATAGAAAATAAGCTTTATTTATATTAGATTTTTCTGTTGATTAAAAATAGTTTTTTGTTGTCCAATTTTTTTATGCTACCAAACAATGGAAAATATAGAAAATTATCTTTAGATAAAATTTTCTAGAGAAACAAACAGAGCGTTATTAGTTATTGCCTCATCAATTTGAAACAACCTTGTATGTGTACCCAATTCGCCTTGGAAGCTTCTAAATTTATCCTGGGCTTGTAGCTTTATTTTTCCGGTGTCCTTTCTTTTTCCTTTCTTTTTGGAGTGCCCTTGCATAGTTGCATTGTATACTTTGTTTTCTTCCTTTGTTTATTAATAAAAATTCTCTCTTTTATCTATCTTACACAAAAGGAGAGAGAACAGCCCGCAATCCACCACCATAGAGATTCAAAGACCACGATCTACCACGGAGATTCAAAGACCGTGATCAATGATCCACCACCACTACGATCCACCGATGAGAAGGAGAGACAACTGGTGAGAAGAAAAAAAAAAAGGGGAATGAACACTAAAAAGAGAAGAAGGAGAGACAAGAAAGAGAGAAAAGAGAGAGAGAGAGAGAGAGAGAGAGAGAGAGAAAGAGACAAATGGACTGAACAGAGAAGGAAGAAAGAGAAGAAAGAGAGAGAAGAAAAATAATTTTTTAAGGAAAAATAGAGAGAGAATAAATAAAATATTATTTTTTATTATAAGATTGTAGCTACAGAAATTTATTGTAGCTCCAATGCTATTTTTTTTTTTTTTTTTTAAAGTATGGCATCTTTGCTGTAGCTTGAATTTTGGTGGTTTTGTGCTAAAAATAGCTTTTTAGCATTTATCACACCTTTGATGTGAATGCTCTTACTTTGTTCATATTTTGACTTGTCTAGGAAAAGGAAATTAAAATCGCAATCATTGATACTGGAATTAAGTATCAATTTTCTGTTTTTCTACTCAAGGAAAGCGAGATTAAAGAAAGGAAACTTAAATGGGATGATATAAGGCTGAAAGACACGTAAGATTTATATTCGAGTGTTAATTGATTTTTTATGTTGAAGAAAATTTTTTTTTTTTTTTTTTTATTAATGTTAATGGTATCTCCTATTTGTTGCAGCAAAATCCAAAAACCTGACATTTATCGTAACGAGGATTCATTCAAAGACGGATGTGGTCATGGTACTGCATGTGCCTCAGTGGCAGCTGGGACCAAAAGTGACATAGTTTTGTTAAACACCTTTCATGAAACCATTGTAGGTTCAGCTCCATCAGCAAGAATCTATCCATATAAAAGTTATATAGATGAGTGGAACCATGAGATTCTTGAAGGTTTTAAGGCGGCAATTGAGCAAAAAGTTGACGTGATTTCTGTGTCACTTCAATTTATTGAACAAAGAACATATAATGGTCTCAATGATATTGTGATTGGATCATTTTTGGCCACGAAGGCTAATATCCTAACCGTAGCTTGTGCTGGGAATGATGGTCCTTTCGAGGAAACAGTAAAAAATGCTGCACCGTGGATATTGACAGTTGGTGCCTCTTTATCAAAGAGACGTTTTATAACCTCTTTGTCAATAGATGGTTCACAATATGAGGTAATTGTACGTTTTCTTACTTTATTTAGGTGCATAACAATCTTTGTTTCCTTTTGCTTTATATGCTTAAGATTGAAAGTTAAAATTCATCCTAATTAATCCAATAATTTTATCTTTTATGCTTTCCACTTGAGTGAAACAAATACTTATTCTTTCTTTGTTTCTTTTATTGATTTTTCCCCTAATATTCTCACTTTATCATTCACTTTTATAGTTTAAACAGATTTGGTTTCTTAATGAATTTTTTGCTTGTAGGGGTATTCTATCATCTCGAAGGCGATTAAAGATCTTCCTTTAGTAGTTTTTCCACACAATGAAAGGTACTTACATATTCAAAATTTTGAATTCCTCATAGTCACATATAATGTAATCAACTATAATTGATGACTAAATTATTTGCGCAGCCCTAAAGAACAATTAGAAGAACAATTGAAAGGCAAAATTGTGTTATGTGATAGTAAAGAAGACAAAGAAATGGCACAACAAGTAGGCGTAGCATGTGTGTTATATAGAAATGAGGACCATCCACCATTCGCTGAAGCTCCTCAGGATGTGCCATCAGTTTATCTCACTCATAAAGTAGCCAAAGATATTGGTGATTACTTAAGGTATACTAATCTTTAAATTAAAAATTGACCATACTTTTAAATTGATCATGCTACAAGATAAATTGAGCTTAACTTTATTTTGTTTTGTTTTTACAGTGAAAAGTGCGATAATGGGATTTCAATCAAGGCAACAATCGGTATAAGTAACAGGGTTGACAACCCAGACCCTAACAGAGTTGCTGATTTTTCGGGTAGGGGGCCTTGCGCATGTGCTAGAGAGATTCTAAAGGTAATTCAATTTAAAGAGATCCTTGTTAATTTGTAGTTCATTTTCCTTTTTAAAATGATAATAATCTTTCGTTATTTGTTTTCCATCAAGCCTGACATATGTGCACCCGGAGTTGAGGTTTTTGTGCCTGACATTAAACATGCATTAAATGATCAATACTGCATCACGGAAGGAACTTCTTTTGCTTGTGCACTTGTAGCAGCAAAAGCAGCACTGATTAAAAAGAAATTTGAGAATGAACCAGATTTTTCACCAGCTTGGATGCTATCAGCTTTAATGACTACTGGTAAAGGAATTTACTAGTATCTTTTTTTTTCCACCTTAATCTTCTGAAAATTCAAATTTTCCTAACCACTTTGCCATTTTCAGCTATTAATAATCTTCCACAGCAAATCTCAATTTTTGGCGAGGGAGCAGGATTTTTAAACTCTGAACAGGCCATGGATCCCGGCTTAGTTTTTAATTGTAGTGTAAATGATCATGCGAAATTTTTGCGTGGGCAAGGTGTCAAACTGAAGCTTTCTAAGATGTACAAATATGAGGGCTCTCCCCCAGAGAAAATCAAGCCATATGAATTAAATTACCCATCAATTATGGTTGAGATCCCAAAAAAGACTCCAAGACATGAATGTAGCATTCCTCGTGTGCTCACATGTGTTAGGACTTTGGGCTCTTTCGGCAATTACACAGCAGAAATTAGAGACAAAGCGGAGGGGATCGAGATCAAAATAGAACCACAACAACTACTCTTCACTCCAGAGAATTCTGTGCAATCCTTCTTAGTAAAATTGACTGTGGATATAAAACGTTGGGAAGGTGACTTGTTTGTGACACATCTAGTTTGGAAAAAGGAGCATCATACAGTAACAAGCCCAATTGTAATAGCTAGAGCTGTTTTTTTGGAGAAACTTGTAAAAGCTGCTAAAGCGAAAAAAGACCCTAGAAAAAGAAAAAGAAGTTAATGCGAATAGCTTTATGAATGAGGAAACAACTTGTGTTGATCTAACTTTTTGATGTGATGGAATAGATATATCAATGGTTCACATGAAAAATATTAGTCACTTCCTATGATGGCTATACAAGCGTGTTATTTATGACATGGGTTGCATCAGTTTTTTTTTCTTTGTAAATGAAAGGAAAAATTAGTAAACTCACCATAAAATCATTAGAGTTCAGATCAAACCCTGGTCTCATTGGAAAAATTCCTCTCAACTTTGGTGCCCTTGTGAAGCTCCAATCATTAGTGCTATTAGAAAATGGATTAACTACATTTGAAAATGAAAATGGAAAAAAAATAGATAAATAAAAAGAATCTCGAAATTGAGTGATAAGATAAATAAAAAAGAATCTCCAAATAAAAAAATAATTAAAATAACGTGTTCAACACACTCCAATAAAAAATTCGAGTCACTAAATTTTTCCGGATTGAGATCAGGTATTGCGCTTGATGCAATTCTTATGAATGGTTGAGATTGATAGTTACAAAATCAACTTTCAATCCCAACCATTAATTCAAAAAATTTAAGAAAAAAATTAAGAAAAGTTAAAAGTAAAAGTTAAAAAAGTGAAAAGTGTAAAAAATTTATAAAGGATTTAGGTGAATAGCACCCCGCACCAGATCTTAATCCAATTTTTCCTATTCCTAAGGACAAACAGCACTGAGAGAAAAGACAAGTTTGATGATGTAGACGCTGTCCCAAACTAAAATGACTGAAAAAACTCAATATATAAAAAGATAAGCAGTGAAGAGTTGGAAAGAATAGTACAATAGTTATGCCCAATATTGTAAAAAGACTACCCCGAAGTCCAAAAATTTACATGAGGATGAGTCTTTAGTCTCCACTAGCCATCAATCAATCGTAAATTAGTCTTGAACTCTTTTTATTTTTGCCCAAACCTCATGGCCCTACAAACAATTATACTCTGTGGATTGGAGAGCCTCTAGGAGGGTCATGTGTACGGATTCATCTATGCCACACACCTTTTATGCCAGTTTGTATTTTAATTTTTTGGTTAGAATGTGGTGTGATGTTGCAGGCAACCAAAAATAAAACCTATATTCCTAAAAATATATGTAGTAGTACGAGTAAGGATCGTTCCTATGGAGAGTATCTAGCCTAGTTTTATGCAACGTGAACAATGATTGGGGGGGGGGGGTTGAGTATAATGAAAACAATTTAAAAAAATAACAATTAAGGAACAATTCAAATTAAAATATCGAAATCAATCAAAAGATCAAACCTTGGTCTAAGTCAACATCCACCATTGAAATTTTACAACTGATCATCGATGCAAGTATATATCAATTCACACTTTGAATATTCACCGTTGGAACTATTTTCCTATCTCTCCTTAGTCACAGTTAATTAGAAAGCAAGCGATCTAATAAACCCTAACTACTAAACAACCCAAGGCAAGCACTAAAGGTTTAACTTAGTAGCAGCTTTAAGATCTAGAGAGATCGATGGAGCTAAACAACATAAACACAAGCGGTTGTATTTAATTTAGTCAAGCGTTCTTCCTAAGATCTAATAATTTCTGAAGCAACAAATCATTAAAAATCTTGGTTGCTTCACAAATTAGAGGGATCAAACAATAACGAATTTGATATCTAACCTAGCAGTAGATTGCAACGAATAATAAACTAGTAGGCCTCCTAGTAATTAAACGAGACAATCATGAAAATAGGCACAGAAGAACATCCGATACTCAAGCATAAAATTGAACAGTAAAAACAAATTAGATCTCACAGTTTTATTGATTCCGAGGCTTCGGTTTCCTTCAACCAAGTATAAAAGTTTAGCCAAGCAGGGCCATGACAAAAAATTCGAAGGAGAAAATTAGAGAAGGGCGGAGAGAGAGGCGTGTGTGTGTCCAATTTGATTTCTCCTCCCCCTTTTACACGTTAATTCCCCATTTCCCAAGCCTACAAAATCTCCTGAAAATATTCTAAATAATAATATCCAAATCTGACTAATTAAGGAAAAATATTAAAAATAAAACAAAGTTCTAATATAAATAGGAAAGTGGTGTTTTTTTAGCTGGAATTTCCGTGCATCAGATCTGGAATTTCAAGCAGAGGAACATTCCATAACGTCATCAGTGCAGGTGCAGCAACTTCAAGCCCAATTCTGACCTTGATGCGACCCGTATCTCTCAAAACTCAAAACATGAAAGTTGTAGAGGTTTGTCTTGGCGTTCCATATTATCTTGAATCATCTCAATCAGAGATCGGTTGAGAGAGTTATGCCCAGATTACGAAGTGATATCAAAGCTGTCCAGAATCGCCCAATTAACTACGTTTTGCACTCAATGCCTCCATTTGCATCCTAAATCGAAATATAAGAATAATGGGTACATTTAGGCACCGAATAAGTATAAAAGACTAAACATTAAGGGAGAAAAATATGACATTTTGAATTCTCATCATAATGACTATGCCATGTATTAATACAATTTTCACTTAAAAATAAATTTAAAATGGACCATATTATATTTAGAATGAACCATATAAATTTTCTTCTCATGCCTACTTTTTTGCAATACTATTTATATATTATTTTTTATTCCAAAAATTACCACTTTAACAATATACTCTACATCATATATTCTATTCTTTTTTAGAGATTAACATAATTAGAGTTGATGCAAAAATACAAATCAGGGTGTGATTAACATAATAGTGAGATTAAGATATACATTTTATAGTGAATATTTATTTATAGATATAAATGTACCAAAATACAAAATTTCAACAATATTAAAAAGGATCGGATGTGAAGGTTTTTTTTATCATAAAAAAACTGGGGCTACAATAAAATGCAGAATAGCTAAAAACAATTTCAGAGCCTAGGACTCTTATTTGACCTTTAAAGTATTAAACCAATCTAGTATGATCTGTATCATCATTCAATAAATAAATTACAATTTACACAATTAGGCAAATATTTCAGTTTTATCACAACTAATTTTCAAAATACTTATTTCCAAAAAATTAAGATAAGTCTCAAAAACTAAAATAAATGAAACTAATAGATTTAAAATACATATATTTTTTTTTCAAAACTTATTATTAATGTATTAGATTACACTGGTTAAAATCTAAACTTTCCAATCTTTCCCTTCTACATTTGTGGGTTAATTTTGTTTTAGTTTCCTTTTATTTCATGTACAAGTGTTAATTTTTATGGAAAAAATTTAGTAACAAAATTTGTAGCAGCCTAAAACCTTATTCAATATCATTGTATTGAAAGTGAATTTTAACAAATCCATCATTGAATTATATTTTTTTCTTATATCTTCTATGTTAGCAAAATTTCTAGAAAATTAAAGATCAATAACTATCTCGTCAATAAGTTGTTTAAATTGCAAGTTTTTGTAATTTAAAATTATGCATAAAATATAATCTTATAGATTTTATAATAAATAATATTCGATTGGCACAAAATTTGACATGTGTATTAAGAACGTAAAGAACATACAATTCAATTAATGGTTAGATTTTCAAAATATGTAGCTATGTTAATGATATTGAGTAAGGTCGTAATTAAACCTTGGTCCTTAGACCATACCCAATTTTGTAACTAAATTTTGTCTAATTTTTACTAGAAGTTCAAATTATCTATATTTAAATCAGTAGTATTATGCTCTTAATGTATTTTCAAAATCAGTAGTATTACTCTCTTTTTTTAGGAAAAAATACGCAGACCTAACCTTGTACTCACCAAATTGAACATGAGGCCAGAATAGATTGTCATTTGCGATGTATCGCTTGAGTGGAATTTTCTGTATCAGCTCTGATTTCTCAGCAATGAAAGAGTTTTGCAGCAACCTATGATTCTATTTCCTTGTGACAGGATTTATGAGGGAACTCACCGTGGGTTCTTGCAATTCTACCGTGAGGGGTCCATGGACTGTTGGAGTATGTAAAGAGGGCAGGCATTTGTCGCCCCATTTTTTAATTTTTTTTCCCCATCACCAACTCTCCACTTTGCACCTCGCCGGATAACCTCCTTTCCCCTCAAAATACTCCTTCAAGCGTATGTATGAACCACCGTGACCTTCCTTAGCTTCTAGAATTTGAACAATTGGGAAAAAACTTTGATTTGAATACTTTGTAAAACAAAGAATTATGGTTATGCAGCAACCTCCAAGTTTGCTTTGTCAAAAGAGCATCGTTGAACAAAGCTAATTCCTTGAAGCCCATACCACCTTTGGATTTTGGTTCACACATCTCCTCCCATTTAACCCAATGAATCTTTCTTCGGTCACCCCTCTGTCCCCACCAAAACCTTCAAATGAGCTTTTCAATTTCATCACAAAGGCCCATTGGGAGCTTGAAACAACTCACTGTGAATGTGGGGATCACTTGCACCACCGCCTTGATTAACACTTCCCTCCCCGCTTGTGAAAGCAATTTTTCTTCCCAACCCTGTAACTTCCTCCACGCTCTTTCTTTTATATAATCAAAACTCACATTTTTGTGTCTTCCCACTAATGAGGGTAAGCCAAGATATTTTTCATAATGCAGAATTTCAGGCACCCCCAAAGCTTCCTTTATTTATACCCTTATGGAATCGATAACAGAGGCATAGATAGTACTGCTCAGTCATGCATGCACACCACGCGCTTTCTCTAAACTACTGATGCTTATGAAGCTTTTACAACTGCAACGTGCTTTCACTAATATCAGCCATGATTTTCTTCGCAGACGTGTTCACGTGAAAGAGTAACTTGTTGGAAATGAATGATGACCCAACCCTATCCAAACACAATCACAAATTCGCCAGTCATATCCAAAACACATGTAAGCCCATGCTAAAGAGGTAGAGATAATAAAAGCGTGGAGAAAACACAATTGTGAAGAATTGAGTAATCACACCATGAAGTGTTTGAATTTTGTCACAATTGATTGAAATAATCTCATCCTAATTTAGCTTTGTATTCTAAATCAATTTAAAAACTCGTTCTTTTGGCTTTCTTTTAATTTTTTCTACGAGTAATTAGCTCAAATAAATGGGATACAGTGTGGACTGAGTACTGAGGCCTTTGGTATATATGCAGCAATACTGAATACTGTTCCAACTAACACACACAAACAAACAAACGAGACAGTGGACAGGCAAGCAACACACAAAGAACAAACGGTTAGGAATTGGAAGTTTGAAAAGAAAAGAGACTTTTGAGTGAGAGGGTTTTGTAGCTCAAATCTTCAAAAAAAAAAATTCATCTTTCTTTCCTTTGTTTTTGGGAGAGATATACAACTCGATCAGAAGACCGCTCAACGCATTTTATCCAACCAAAAGCTTAGGTCAAAGTGCTATACTACTGTTGGTGTTGGGTATATTTTATAGAACTCACTTTCATTTCTTATTTTTGTTTTCTTTTGACTCGATCATGTAATGTAAAAAAACTTACATCTTTTATTATGTGATTCTTCATTCTTGTGGTTGTGGATGACTCCATTGAAACTCAAAATGTCCTCTTATATGCAAGCTATCAAGATGAAACATAAATTATCCTAACTTTTTATTTTGAATGTGTTAAAGGTCACTGTATTATTGATGAGTGTCAAAGAATGAATGGTGAAATGATGGCTTGTATTTAACTCTAGAGTATTCCGTAGGTAGCCAATTTTGGACATATCTGCTGCCAACTCATGCTTGGCCAGCACGCGGTTCATGCCGGGACAGCACACACACATCTAGCCTCACTCCCACGCATGCTTAGCACTACACATATAAAACCTCACATTCCTACATTGAAAAGGTAGGATCCAGGAGAGAAACCCACGGCAGAGAGAGAAATCTCGAATTTTTTTTGTAAATAACAATAAATATTAAAAAATTTAGTTAATTGTCACGTTTCAAAACAATGTTGAAAACTAGCATCTCGAGTGTCTAAAACTTGAGTTCCAAGATAAAACTCGAGTTTTTAAGTCTCGATTTGTAAATGGATTACTTTAAAGTGGGAAAAAATCAAGCTAAAAATCGAGTTTTAAAAACTCAATTTCCATAAATTGAATAAAAACGCCGCTATAGGGCAACAAAACGTCATTATAGGGCTTAAAAACGCCACTATAAGACTCCCTAAACCTGTACTTAAAATTTTTTTTTGCAGGAAAACGCCGCTATAGGGTTTTAGAACGTCACTGTAAGGCTTAAAAACGCCACTATAGGTGAAATTTTTTTTGCATAAAACTCGAGTCTTAGAGCACCCACAGCAGATGTGCTAAATGTGCCAAATGCCAAATTTTTGACACATTTAGCACACCAAACACAAAAACGGAGTTTTATCAGATGTTCCAAATGGTAAAAATTATACCAAATATGAACAGTACCATTGTAAATTTGCAACGGTACGGATAGATGTTGTAAAAATTTTATTATTTTATATTCCCTTTTCTCTCTCCTCTCTCTTCATTTTCTTTCTTTTCTCCTCTCTCATTCTCCGGTTCCCTCTCTCTTCTTCATTTTTTCTTTTCTCCTCTCTCACTCTCCGGTTCCCTCTCTCTTCGACCAGTCCGGGATGTTTACTGTCAACGACGACGGCGTAGCTCCGACGACGACTGGGCGCTCCGCCAAGCTCGATCTCGCTCCAGCCACTCGGTCTCACCCACGCTCCAGCTACGCTCGATCTCACCCACGCTCAATCTCACCGATCTCACACCCCGAGGCCACCATCAATCTCACGCTCAGCCACGCTCCAGCCACTCTGCCTCTCTCTGGTTGTGGGTTTTTTTTTTTTTGGCTGCAATTTGGGTTGATCTGATGGTGGAGGTGGGTTGTGGGCCATGGGCGGTGACAGTGGCAGTGGTGGTGGGCTGTGGGGGTGATGGCCCTCTCCTCTCTGTTTGAATCGATGGCTATTTGTTTGTTTGAATCAGTGCTGAATCGGTGTTGAATCGGTGGTGGTTTGGCATTTGGGTGGTGGCTGTGCTTGGTGATTGGTATTTGCTGGTGTTTTTTTTTTTTTTTTCCTATTTTGTTGGTGGTTTCTGCCTTGCTGGGTGCGTGATGGTGGGATGGTGGTTGCTATCTTGCTAGGCATGTGTGGTGGTGAAGTGGTGGTTATGCCGGTGGTGGCTGGTCGGTGTTGTTGCGACAGTGGTGGTTGGTGGATGTTGTTGCTTGGTGATTGGTATTTGTTTGTTATCGGTGGCTGAGATAATATATTATTTTAATGAGTAGTATATATTATTTTAATGTATAGAATTGAATGATAAAACATCTGATAAATGGGATGTTGTAAAATGATGTGGTCAAATAATAAAGTAGGTCTTTAATGTGGTAAAATGGCATAATTTTTGCCACAGCTGCTGTGAATGCTTTTAAAGACTCGAGATCTGCATTTTCACACTCGCAAAACGAGTCTTTTGGACTCGAGTTCTAATATGAATCTCGAGTTTCTAAAACTCGAGATATTAGTTTCCTTTATTGTTTCAAACGTTGTCTAACTAACTATATACAATTCTTTTGCACATCTATTTTGCACATTACCTCGAGAAATCTCTCTAGCCCTCTCTCATTCTCTCCCTTTTCCTTCATCTCCAACCCAAGAAAAGCCTCCCAAGAAACCCAACAAAATCACCCCAGTAACCTCAGAAGCTCACTGCAAGAAACCCAAAGGAGCAACAAAGGGCAGAAGAACAAGAAGAAGAAGCAGACTCAGAACATCAACAGAGAACCCAAACAAAATCATGAGCTTCTTCTCTCTCTTTTCTTTACTCATTTTTCTGGCTTTTGCTTTGGTTTGAGTCTAACTTGTTTATTGTGTTTTCTTTATAGCTAAACCCTAAATCCCAACGGAAGCAACCACAAGACAGAACCAACAACAACAAGAGCCACCACCATCAAGCATCAAAACAAAGAGAAATGATAACAAAAAGGAAGAATAGAAGCAAAGGGAGTACATCAACTGGGTAAACCTTGAACCCATCTCTCATTTCCCTATTTCCTATCTCTGCATTTTACACTTTTACTCTGTGCACAATACACACATGACACATCCACATCCACGTCCACATCCACATCCACACACACTCTATCTCTAATCTGTGCTATAATTTTACTCAAAAAAAAAAAAAAAAAATTCTGTGCTATAACAGCTTCATTTTTATACACAGTTTCACAACACCGAGCTCACAAACACGGACCCAGCACTTGATTTTTGTTTTTGCACACACACGCCTGGCCACGCGCAACCGTGTGTAAACGCACGCGCCACCACTGCTGTAGATCGTGGTTGACCCGTGAGGCTTTTAGCCTCCACATAACCTTTTTGTGGTTCACGCACCATTCAAGGCACTTTTAGCTTGTAGATCGGAGAGTGGTTAATGGGTTTGAGAGTAGAGAGACTCAGTGAGACCTTGGTTCGGGTTTAGAGCTGGGTTTGGGTCACGGCTCAGAGTTGGACGACATGCAGAGAGATTGAGATGCCACCCTTGTGGTGATGATGGCCGTTTGTCTCGGCGGAGCAAGGAAGTTCTGCATCTTTAGATCGGAGAGAGGGCTCGGGTTTAAATGGAAAGCTCGAGCTTGTTAGAGAAGGGTCTAGGCCAAGATAGTATTGAGGAACCGAATCACCATCGTCTGTGGTGGTGACGAGGATCAGAGATGGTGAAGCTTGAGCTTCGGCCATGAGGGATTCAGGGGTTAGAAAGAGCTCGGGTTTAGTGAGAGCTTGGTGAGGAGGAACTCGCCGCCGTGTGTTGGGTTTGGGCCAAATGGGCCTGACCCGGATACTGGACCCTATTCGGGTCATCTTGGCTTGAAGGTTGGGCTTTCGGCCGAACCGTGAGTGGCTTTAGGGGCCTTCGTTTCATGCAACCAGCCCATCAACCTTATTCCTTAGGCCGGACCCTCTCCACAGCTCTCGGGCTTACACAATCATTGCCCTCTTGCATTCGGCCTACGCTCCCCTTTTAATTAATCTCTTGTTTTACAAACTTTCAGCCCACCTTTGGTTTTAATCCCTTTCACATGCTTCATTTAAGTCTCAGCCCACTTTTTAAATAAAATTGGCCTATGCATGTCTTATTTTAATTAATAAAATGCCACTTTTTTTTTTTTTTTCATATTTTCATATTCACCTTTATCTATGTTTGCATTTTAATTCATTTTATCTTGTTTGCATGTGTTTTCCCGTTTTTGCATTTTAATCCAAAATTCCTAAAAATCATGGTTTAATTTCAAAATTCCCACATATCATGTTTTAATCCAAAATTCCCAAAAATCATGTTTCAATCCCAAAATCCCCAAAATTACATTTTGGCCCCAAATCTTTCTAAAATTGCAATAAAACCCTCCATCTGTCCAAAAATCACAAAGAGGTTCCCAAACCCCTTGGAAGTTGTTTGAAGTCATTCAAACAACATCAAAGGTCTTTTCATCATCTTTAAACCCTCACTTTTTGCTTACCTTCATTTAGAATAATTGATTTGCACCTTGTGTGATGTTTGCATGCCATGTCTAGGTTTACATGCTCTCATGCTTGCTTCCATGCTTCTTACCCAATCTATGCTTGGATCCACATCCTTACATGTTTTTTTTTTTAATGTTAAATCCACATGCTTCCATGTCTCATACCATGTGTTTGTGCCTAGATCTGTTTGTCTTTCCCATGTGTTGTTTGGCTAGATCCACATGTTTCTATGCTTGTTTACATGTCTATTTGTCTTTCCTACATGCTTTATGCCTTATGCCTTATGCCATGTTTTATGCTTAGATCTACGTCCTTACATGCTTATGTGTTTAAGTGAACATGCTTCCATGTCTCATACCATGTGTTTGTGCCCGGGATCTATCTTCCATGTGCTTATGCGCTCCATGCCATGTTTGTGTGCTTATGCCTAGACCTTGTTTGTCATGCCATGTGCTAATGTAGCCCTTTTGTTCCTTTTACCGCATCTTCTTGTGTTTTGGCCTAATGGTTAGGACCCGATGATCTACACCGAGGCACACATCAAGGGTTTGGATCACCCCTATTTTGCATGTCTATGCTCGCTTGCTTCTATGTTTTATGCTTGTGTTAGCCTCTCTTGTTCTAGGCTTTGCCATGTTTGACGCCCTTGGCGGGTTTGTGGTTGTGCGGTTACATCCGACGCCTATGAGGCCATGTTTGGGTGTAACCTCTTGGGATGCATCACTTAGATGCCGGTTGCTTCGCGCGTACCTCTCCCCTTTTTCGCTCCATGCGATGATTATGCTTACCATGCTTATTTGTGTCACTTGTTGGCTTTCTATACATCTTTACATGTTTGCTTACATGTCCATGCATGAGTCTTGCTTGCTAGTGTGTCATCCGTGCTTTAACACAATGAAGTTATGGACATTCGATCCAAACCTACATTTGTCCCTCGTGGACACCACCTTTTGTTTGCCTTTTTGCTTGTTTGTTTCCTTTCTCGTTTTCTTGCTTGTTTATTTGACTTATTGGTTTCCTGTTCCTTTTTTTTTTCTTTGTTTGTCATGTCCCTGTCACATGCTATGCTTATCATATTTATCTTGCTTGTTTGCTTTGTACCCTTTGGCGCATTATCTACGCATATCTTTCTTTCAATTCCTTGTCTGTTGGTTTCTTATCTTTGCCTTTACGTGTACGCACTTAGAGCGAGGACACTTGGAGCTAGGGCATGGTCTCCCATGCGCAAACAAAAAGGGCGCGGAGTCAAGCATGTAGATTTGAGCCAAGCAGCTATGTTTAGTAGGTTTAGGAGCTTAGTTTATTCCTTTTGGTTACGTACTCTTTTAAACCCTCTTCCTTTCTCCTCCATTTCTCCCTTAGATGGTTTGTATTAGGTATATCATGCCCTGTACCATTCGTCCTCATCTTTAGAGTATGGCGGCTCCTGTTTATTTTTTTGCATCTATATTTTGGGCCATGCTCTAGGGATGTAGGCATTTACTTTTCCGCTCTGTGTGCTAGCATTGTGTGTGATGTATGTATATATATACCTACTGGCCCCATTTCGGTGTGATTGTCACAGTCCATGTCACCTAAGATAAGTGGTGCCTAATTTTCACCGCGAAAGTAAGGTGACATGTCGTCGGATTTTTGCCGTGGAAATCTGGTATATCGCCCGAATGCTTTAGGAAAGCATAGATTGGGACCACACTCATTCAAAAGCCAAACCTCAAAGCCCGCATATATGCAAAGTCCTGAAAGCCAATGTCGAAATCATGTTTTTACAAAAAATTAAGGTTTTATTAAAACAAATGACTGTCCTTGGATAGGCGTTGTGGGGTACCTAACACCTTCTCACATGTAACCAAAAAAATTTTCGGACCTAAGAATCAAGATTTTTTACTATCCACATTAGATTAGGAAAAATTCCCTTTTTCTTAAGCTAGGATTGGTAATAAAATCAATTAGAAATTGGTGACTAATCACACTTTAGAAAAATCCAATGATTGGTTGCAACTTCATTTATAAAATTTGGCCTAGGTTCATACCATAACGTCAAAGGTATGCCTACCTTCCTATATCAAGGGAGAAAGCACCCGAAGCTCCACGCAAACACACACACCATTATTGAGAAGGGCCCTCTAATAGGGTCTCATGTGCACGAGAGTTGTCACCACGGTGGGTGGTTGAATGAAGGCATGGTGGCGGCGGTTTTTTCGCTACCGACCGAGGCCGATCGTCGATCCGTGGTTTTTGACATTGTCCAAAACTCTAAAATCCCAAGGCATGCACTAGACTCTCTCTCTCTCTCTCTCTCTCTCTCTCTCTCTCTCTCTCTCTCTCTCTCTCTCTCTATATATATATATATATATATATATATATATATATATAAAAGAAGGGGTAGGTTATAGATGGTAATTGTAGAGATATCTGTTTTAAGCAACAAGAGTTGGTTTTTCATTTCCTTTTCCTCATGGCTCGAATATTATTCCTCCTTATTGGTTTCTTGGTATCTGGCCTAGAATTATCTGGTGTATATATATATATATATATATAGCCTCTCTACCTGTGTTTTTCCATGGAGTAATTTGATGAAGTCATTTTTGTACTGCATGGTATTGGACATTGTCTAAAACTCTAAAATCCCAGGGCTTGCACTAGACTGTCTAAAGTAGAAGTCTTTTCTTGCAATTAAGGATGTGCTGTCACATAGGAAAAAAAGGCACATAAAAAACTAACATGTCTACATTTTTAAAGGCTTAAAGCTTGAGCGTTACACTGTTTTAAGCCCAATTAGCGAAAAATAAAAATATAAGGAAAAAAAAAACTGTTTGTAAATTGCGAATGTGGAGAACTATAGGGTTGGGAAGCGATCGATTGGAATATTTTTTGGTAAAAGAGGAAGAATAATCGTTAGATTGTTAACGCACCATGGATTGTGAGAAGGGAGCCGCCACAAGTCTGGCCATCACTGTAAGTCTCCAGTCCACTCATTAATAGACTACAGTCCACCCATTAATAGACTACAGGAATCGCCACTGGTAGAGTTTTGTTTTTAATTTAAAATTTTTAGGGATTTTGGTTTTTATTTGGAGAATCAATTGGGTGTTAGTTATGATTTAGATTGGTTTTTTGGGTCAGATTTGGTTTTGATTAAGGGATACAGAGATGGAAGAACCAAGCAGGGTTCTTAGTCTCCAAGAGAGAAAAAAAAAATCATTCTTTTTTAAAATTTAGTTCTTTTGAACTATGTCTTGACCCAATCCTCTATGAGAAAGGTACGTAGACAGTTTTTTAAAGGCTCAGTCACAATCACCTAAACAAGTTTAGGGCTAGAAGTCAAAACAATGTGATAGAATTGTTTGGATGCATGTTAGGCTAAGCCCATTTGTTTTGCATCAAGCATGCTTAAACTTGGGGCATTGGCCTATTTATGTTGAATGCGGATATGTCCTTGCAAGAAAGCAGGTTTTTCTTTGAGGTATCAATCCATTTTTTTTGCAAGCATGTCCACACTAAGGGTAATGGTCAAAAATGATTTCATGATAACTAGTTTCTAACAAGTTAGAGAAAGAAAGCCATTTTGCACGAACCAACGATGGCAGACCGTGATCTTCTTTCATGTTCCCTAATGGTCGCAACATCAAATGAATGCAGCTTCCATCCAAGCATGGAATATACTCCAATCTAGGAGCATTGGCTATGTATTTCCAATTAATTTTAATGAATAACTCCATTACTGATTGAAATTATCTTTTTGCAAGAATTAAGCAAGGACTTATCTAGCAATCCACAACAACTTCTAGCCATAGTTATTCTCATTCAAAGTCTAGGTTTAAAAGCAAAAAAAAAAAAAAAAAAAAGTCGTCATTCTTGCCTCAGGAATAAATCTTCGTTATTTCTAGTCCATCTTCATCTTCTTCACCTTTTCATCATGAACAAATCTCTATTTTCAAAGAAAAAATCTCTATGAACAAATCTTCAAAAGGAAAAATCTCCAAATCCATATTCCAAAGGAAAAATCTCCATGAACAAATCTTCTTAAAAAATTTTCAAAAATTCAATGGAAAAATCTTTAGAATAAGTCTTCAAAAGAAAAAATCTTCATTTTTCAAAATCTCCAATGAATAAATCTTCAAAGGAAAAATATCTAAAACTTTTTTTTCAAGGAAAGATCTCAAATGAATAAATCTTCAAGAAAAATCTCAAATTTTCAAAAGAAAAATCTTCTAGGAAAAATCTACATGATTAATCTCCATTTTTCAAAGGCAAAATCTCTAATAAAAAATTTTGAATTTAAAAATTTTAAAAACTTCAATGGAAAAATCTCCATAGTAAAAAATTTTCAAATCTTCTGAACACATCTTATCTCCAGAACAAATGGTGGACTATGATCTCCTTCTGTATTCCCAAGTGGTCGCAACATCAAATTAGCTTTTCACACTCAACATTCAACAAAGCATGCAGGATGTTCCAAACTAGGGGCAATGGTTAGGTATGTCCAATTATTTTCAATGAATAGCTCTGTTACTAATTGATAATATTTATTTTGCAAGAACTAGGGTTCAAGACCCATTCATATTGACATGAATAACTTCTTACAAGAGATTTTTGGATCCCTAGGAAGCACAGTTGAAATCCCTATTTTTTCTTGGCCTTTGGTAAGCATGTATTGTACTAATTTTTTAAATTTAAATTAAATAAATAAAGAAATAAAAATGCATGCATGAACTACGTTTGGACCCGATCCTCTTACTAAGTGGTACATAGGCAATCTCTCCTAAGATTCGATCCACATTTAGATCTACTACACGTCGGTCTGCATTTTGATCTGTATGCATCATACATTCACCATGGTTAAGTACTGATTGCAAGGTTAGGTGTCTTTTTCATACATTGACATTCGTTTTTCAAGCTTCGTCAATGAGAGGTGTTCTGTAGCCTGCATTTAAACTCACATAAAAGGTAAAATGGTAATTTCATCTTCGAAATATGCATTTTAATTCTGGCCATTAGATCCTTAATCCCATTTTACCAAAATGATATTAATATTGCAACGATCAAATCAACAGGTCATGAGCCCTAATCGAACTATCAGATTGAAAGTTATCATCAAATCAAGTTTTAATGACTTAGATGCACTATCACAAATTGAGTCTAACTATATGTGATTATGAACAATTAATTTCAATTGGTTATAATTATGATCAAATTGAAATTAACAATGTGTCATAATTTGATTGGTTAGGATCACATCTTATGGTAAGGTTGTACACGCTTGATTAATCAGATAGTCAAACATTAATTATTCGATGAATAATTTGAGCAATTATCTTTTTAATTAGGATAAATTTGGAACTAATTAAGTCTAAAATGGGAGTGATCCAGAGAGGAAGGTTTAACAAAAAGGTGGTTCCCTTGACTTGAATCAAATTGCTCCTTATTGGTGTATTAATAGCTCTTATTTGCACATGACCAAACTATCTCAAGCGACCTTTTTTTTTTTTTTTTTTTTTTTTTAATAAATTTTTTATTAATAAGAGCTACCTCATCTTTAAGTGAATTTCCACATTTCAAATCCTATCTTTTGCTCTTATTTGCACATGACCAAACCATATCCAACGACTCATTTTTTTTTATCAACTGGAGCTACCTCTATCCTTAAATGAACCCTATCTTTCTTTGTATATCCACTTATTCATCATAATATCTCACTTAAGTTCTAATTTTACATGTGCCGGAACATTGTCTAGTCCAATTTTTTTATCTCAATTTTCATTGTCTGATTGTGGGGCAATTCTCCACCCTTAAACTATCATTATGCAAAAGTGACTGATGTCTTTGCCATACTACTAAAATTATGGATATTTCCAACAGATAATAGTGCACCTGTAGTTTGCTGTATAATTTTTTATGATACCACTTTAATATGTCCTATACAAAAGTGATTAATATCATAAGCAGAGTTTCATCACTAAGGAGGCTAGGAAGTGTGTTTTTTTCCCTTGGAGTTTAGAAGTTAGAACACATACAATTGAAGAGGCAATCAAATTATTCAAAGTCCTATATAAGAGTGTATTGAGACTTTTGGTGGGTGTTTTGACTAGAATTTCAGAGTGATTCAAGTGCTATTTTTGGTTGGGTGGCTCTGAAGTGAAGATGAATTTCATTAGAAAGATTTAACAAGCTAACTTCTCCACTTCCAACATAACCCCAAGCAAAAAACATGGAGGTCATTTAGTTCATGATCGATATACACATTATATAACAAAATTCTACTAGGGAGAAGCTTCCACAAAAAGTAGACTTTAGAAGTACAAGAGCATAAATTCGTTTAAAATTCAAGCTTAGGCAAATCTCAGAAATTACATACTTGTAAGAGTATCTAAGTATGCTTAAAATGTGAGCACAGTTTTGGTCAGGTTTTACCTTTTATGTTTCTTTCTTTATCTTCTTTTACCCCTCATGCTACATTGCAAAAAGGGATTGCAATCATTGCATACCAATTGCAGTGTTGTTCTCATAGGCCAAGATGTGAAAGTAGGGGTGTTCACCAAATCGCATAAACTGCAAAAATCATACCAAAACCGTCCGCAAAATGGCATAACCGAACCACACAAGTAATGGTGCACCGCACTGCATGATGCAGTGCTGTTTGCACTTGAAAATCACACAAACTACACCGCACCCTCTCTATATATTAATATATTTATTTATTTTTAATATTAAATATATTATTAATAATATAATAACCCTAGGTTTCAAAAAAAAAAAAAAAGTTTAATAATCCTAACAAGTGTTGACTAGAAAAGCCAACCCAAAATAAAGAAAAATTAGCTCAATAATTTAAAACTTGACCCCCAAAAAAAGAGAAAAATTAGTTTTGGGTTGAGTAGGAAAAACCCAAAATTTAAAAAATATACCGATTTCAAACCGCATCTTATATATAATATCGCACATGTGACCACAAAAATGAGGTACGGTGCGGTTATGGTTTTGACTAAACTCTAAACCGCACCGCACGACACGTGATTGCAAAAAACGGTGCGGTGCAATTACGATTTTAGCTAAACCTCACCGCAAAGTGCGGTGCTAATAATGGTCGAAAACCGCACCGCACTGGGAACACCACTTAGGTGGAAGTACGTTCAAAATTTATGATATCAAACTAGATACTGGGTTCCCATATAAATGGATGGTCATATACTGCGAACCTTCCAAATCTATTGGCCTAAATTTTGATTCGATCAAAGATGCATTTTCATAAGTTCCAATCATGGTCAGACTAAAAAGCTAGTCGTACCTCATGACATCTTGATGAGAATTTATTTAATGAAATAATAACCAGAACAAAAAAAATGAAGAAGCCGGTTATTTTGCTGTAGTGTGAGCACAGTTTTTCTCATGTATTGTTACATTCAAGTTTTCGTTCCAAGCTCATAAGAATAGAAAAGGCCAGCCAAGAATCATGTGCTTATAAAAAAAGAGATGCAAGTAAATCCTTGCTTGCCTTTTCCCAAATCCAACTTGGACCGTCCCCTGTGAATTATTAAATGTAAAACCTATCCTTCGTTTTGAAATTATCTTTCAAGATGGTAGTATCCCTCCAAATTTAAGTAGTTAACAGTGCTGGATCTTTTGACTGTGTAAGAACTCTTCAAATTCAAAAATTCCTTAAACTACTTAGAGAACCCTAGAATTTGTTCTATAAGAGCCCTGAACTTGAGGCCACAATGTTGTTGATAGACGATACAAGGAAACCAATTGGCAAAGACAAAATTGATAAACATGAACCAGACACATCTTCAAAGCACTTTGATTGTGACTATATCTAATGCTTTGATGCTCAAGAAAGCAGGAGGGGCATGGTTTGTAGATTTCTTTTTCTTCTATGAGGAAGTGGGGGAAGGGTGAATGCTGGTCAAATGGATAAGTACTAGCTGACTGCTTTCTTTATAAACAGCTCACCACATCAAAAATAACTCAAAAAGTCAATGTTCCATTATGTAAAATAAATTCATTTCTGATTTGCACCCAAAGAACAATTTCTAAGAAGATTGTGATTCAATTAATCTAAATGTCCACATTAAAACTAGCATGGGATACGAAATCGCCTTTTTTCGCATCCATCTGCTAATTTCCAATTGGGGGTGACATAGTCACTGAGATCCCTGTGAATAGCGGGCATACTTAGAGCATGACGATCACTATGTACATTGCAACCTACAAAAGAGTTCAATCACCATCATCCATAGTGAGATTATATACTCCCAAAAGCACAATGGAACCAAAAGTAACAAAAATAATTGGCCAAAGTTGGAAGTTAAGATAAGAAAGCTTAAAAAGTGAAGAAAACCAGAAATTAATCTTAAAGGCCATACCCATCCAATGTATTCTATCCCATTTGAACTTATAGCCCTTTTCCTGGGGCAAAAAGAGATAGTCAGATTTCATTATATTAGAGCGGTGCAATCTTAAAAAGACTTGTGCAAGATAAACATAACAATACATTAACAAACAGACTCATGACAATAGGGTCAACTATAGATTATAATTATTAACAAAGCCAGAAATTTTTTCATGCCAGGTAATATGAATTTGAAAAGGCAGAGTAAAAAGAACAGTACCGGGCGGCGGTAATAATATTTAAAACCAAGAACAGTGTCCATATCCAACTTGGGTGGCGGCTCCAGTTGGGCATAGTCACGTTCAACCTGTTTAACATCAAGCCCACTCCCTCTAATTAGGAGTCTTTTCTTCAGAACGTAACTGTTCATCCAGTCAGGATAACAGAGCTCAAACTTAACAACAGATCCTGCAAAAAATATATTATAATATAATAATTAAATAAAGGATGAAACAGAATAGAATAGGACAGAAATCATTTAAAGTTCAGTTGGCTCAAACTTCTTCTGCCACACCTATCCTTTTCCATAAAGGAGGTTCACAACATTCTTCTCCTGATTCTGATGATTCTTCTTCGACTGATTCTTTTTTTGATTCTTCTTCTTCTAATGATGATTCTTCTCCTTCGGATGATGATTCTTCTTCTTCGGATGATGATTCTTCTTCTTCTGATGAAGATGATTCTTGCATGCTCAACTTGCATCTTGAAACAACAAGTAAATAAATATAATAATTTAAGATATGAACAAAGTAAAGGGTTGAAATCTCTTATTAAGAATAAGAAAAACGATTTTCATTCATGGTTTATTTCAGCAGAAGAGCAACTGCATTTAATTAATTATTAAGAAATAAGGATTGGCAATTACATGGACTTTGAAACGGCCTCTGCTGGTTCTGTGACCAACTCCATTGGCTCTGTGACCAACTCCATTGGCTCTGTGACCGACTCCATTGGCTCTGTGACCGATTCCATTGGCTCTGTGGCCGACTCCATTGGTTCTGTGGCCGACTCCATTACTGACTTGTAGAGATGGGTCTATAGGTCGTAATTCGTTAACTGTACTAGAAAGTCATAAAAATATCAACAATACAAAAGAGCCAATACTTAATTACAAGTGTAAAGTATTTGATCATCTAACTTTGAAACCATCAACAAAACCTAATACGACATGGATTGAAAATCTAAGTAAACCAAAACAATAAACCATCAAATTTACAGAAGCCAAACAGAGGGGAATCTGAAAAAATGAATCGAATAATTTTGCTAAGTTGCAGAGGATATTAAAAAAATTTACGTGGTTGTAAAAGCCTAAAACCGAAAAAACACAGAAATAAACCCCAATAGATCAAACAAAATCAACAAATTTCAAAACCCTAATCCCGCAGAATACAAAAATTTATAACAGTGAACCAGCGTACTTCCAATTACTAACTAATAATATTCTTAGACTAAATCCAAGATAAATTTGATGAATTAATCCTAAACCTCATGCTCATGCGGAGCAGATTGTGCTTAATTCATAACACCAATGAATTCACCGTGTAGTGCCTTGTGGGACGGGCCCTAGTTATTTAAATTGAGAGAAACGGTGAGCTAGCCCTAAAACACAAAATAATCAAACAAAACCCTTTCATATTTTTTTTTTTTTTTTTTTTGCGAGAGAGAGAGAGAGAGAGAGGGAGATGGAGAAAGAGAGATTACCAGTGTAGGCGAAGAAGGGAAGGAGAGAGCAGCGTGCTGCTAGGGTTCCTAAAAGCACCGACGACGAAAGAGGGAAACCTCAATTTATATTTATAGTATACAACTGGGCCTACTTCGATTAAAAGCCCATTCTTTTTCATTTCTTTTTTTAATGAAAGTGATAATTACTAAAACCGGCTCTCAAAACTTTAATTTTTTTTTTTTTTTTTTTTTTTGTTAAAGAACCGGCGATCCCCTGATCTGATGGCTCTTGGTCTGATCACCTACGGTTCATTAGCAAAACAATAAACCGTAATAAAAACTTCACCCAACCTATTAATATATTCAACATTTACTCATTTTTCACTATGAGATTAATTCAATTCAAATAACCTGAACAAATAGAAAATAGAGCTTGTGTTAAACTATTTCTCATCAATTTTGGACAAATTTTGGGTCTTAATATGTCAATGTTTTTCTAAAAAAAAAAAATCAAAGTCAAATGGTCAAACCAACAATCAATTCATTTTTCATGAATTTGGTCCCATATTAACCTGTTTTTCCATGGAATAAAATTCCTTTTTAACCTGTCATTCAAGTTAAAGAAAAAAAAGGGAGAGAATTCCCTTTTAACCCATGCATTTTTTCCCGTTTAGGTTTACGCAGGTTGATGACCATATAAATTTCTTTATTTGTTAAGGAATTAAAACATAAAGAGCTTAAACTATAATGGTTGTGTATATGTATATATGTGTAGTTTGATTCTTGGAGGGAGTTGGTAAGGGGAGACAGTTGAAGCGTCTTATTCCAGCAAGTTTCATAATATTGGTAAGTACATAAGGTTCCTAATTTGGCAAACAGAGGACTTAACACTTTAATCGAGCTTGCATTGAGCTTTCTCTAGCGAGGTCTTATGATTTGCTTGTTTAGCACTCCTTGCTAGGCTAATGTCGTTCTCGCTTGAGCAAAATGATTGCGTAATATGTTTTTCTTAACATAATTAAAAAAGAAAAAGAAAAAAGAAAGGAATACAGATTATTTTAAGTCTTTAATGGTTGGTAATAGCCAAGGCAACAATTTGAAGGGTTTGTATCAACCAAAGTCACCTCTCAAGTGTACGTTTTGAAAGGCAACTCTTCATTGTTCACAATTAATCATCCATATTAAGTTTTTTTCTTTTTTTTTAGAGAGTTTCAATCTATGGCGTCCTTTCTTAATGATAGCTCTTTATCATCAAATCAAGACACTAATCAGTTTTTGATGTAGGTGGAGATTAAACCCCAAATCCCTTATACATTCATATTAAGTTAAGTATACATTTTCAAAAATTTTACATAGTTTGCTCAACATTAAAGAGAAATTCATAAGATTTTCCAATATTACTACTTGTAAAATCCAAGCTCAGTTGTATATACCAGGCGATTTGCTTCGAACCCGCTACCAAACTCAATCAAGTGGGGGCAAATATCATCTTTAAAGTTTAAATGACCAAATCGTATCTTTAAACTATTTTATTTATTTTAATTTTTTATACAAGATAAAAATTATACTTTAGCCTAATCTAGGTATATACGTGTGTAAAGTTTCTTTCTGAAAACTTGAACCCCGACCTTACCCCCCACATCTTATAGAGCACTTATAGTTGTGGAGTGACCACCGCAACAAGGGTGCGCGGTGGCTATCTTTAAATTGATTTTAATTTCCTTTCTTTCCGCTTTTTTTTCTCTTGAGATTTGCAAGTTCCCTTAAAAAAAAAAAAAAAACAATAAGTGCGCATTAGATATTTCTAAAGTAGTTGAACTTAAGCACTACTACTCCAAGACTTTTTTTAGAGGGAATTTGAATACTAAAAAAAAAAACATTAAGTTCAAAACTCTTTGAAATATTGAGTCATGACTCTCAAATGTTATGTAAAGAAACACTATAATTTATGAATTTCAATTAAATACAAAATTCTAAATCAATTCCTTAAAAAAACCTAAATTAATTGAAAACTTTTTTTTTTTCCTGATGGCAAATTAATTGAAAACTTTACAACTTTTTTTCTTTGGTTTTTTTTTTTTTTTTTTTTGGTTTTTAATTTTCTTTTTTGACAAGTAAATTAAAAACTTCATATTAAAATGACAAAGGAAGAATTGGAGACTGGAGATTGGAGTATTTTGATGCTGTTTGGAGTGGGCGTCTACGTTTTCAGATTCTGGGTTTTCAGATTTTTTTTCCCCTGCGCGTGAACAGTAATATCACATGGGTTCACTGTGCAGGGGACAAAAATCACTGCTTACGCACTGTTCACAGCACTATTCATGCACTAAAAAATATTAAAAATGGGTCTCACGGTACTATTCATGCATTTAAAAATTATTTTGCTACAATATTTTCAGTTTTCAGTTTCAGCAACAATAAGTTCAATTCAAACGGACCCTATATAACATTTTGATAAGTAAAATACCAAATTACTATTCACCAATCACATTCGTTATATAATTATCTATTATGCTATAATGTTCTAAATTCTGATGCCTCAATTAGATAAGTTCCAAGCTCAATCAAGAATAAATCACCAAAAGATGCATTGGTGCACAAAAATTTGAAAATGAATAAAAAATTATTGGATTTGAAGCATGAAACTCCAAATGAAGTGCAACAAGACAAAAAGATCCTACCATATTTTCTTCTAATGTCTGCAAGCTAGATAATGAAGCACTTGGTAGGAAAAACAAATAAGGTATCAAAACAAGCACATTGCAAGCAACAAGAACCACATGATATTGGAAAAAAGCTATAACATGAGAAAAAAAAGGAAAGATGTAACCAAAGGTAACCCAAATAAACCAGGAAGATCATGAGATAAGGAGTTATTCAACCAACAGTAAAAGGACTAAACACTAAAAATAGTACATACATGAAGGAAGACAACTCACAACTGATGTAGGGAAACGTAAACCCAAAATAATTTTTTTTTTTTTTTTTTAAAAGGAAACCATTAGTCCCTTGTCTTTTATTTCTCTATGTTATATTTTATTTAGGCGAAAATGCACATTTAGTCCCTACATTTTAGGCCTATTTACAATTTGGGCCCTAAATTGATTTAGCTCCTAGGTTAGTCCCTGATTTTCAAAAATCGTTTTTAAAATAGTCCCTACCGTCAACCCAGTGACAGAAAATGTTGAGATGGCAAACGGAGGTCCTAGTAGTCAAACCCATTTATTAAAATAATAATTAAAAAGCTAGCGTGACACTGCCACCTCATCCATGTCAGCATTTTAATCAATAAAATAAGCCACGTCAGAAAATTAATCAATTAAAAAAACATTCTAGCACTAAAATAAATCAAAAATCATATATATTTTTTGAAAAAGAGAGCTTTACACTAAAATTAAAACAGATATAAAAACTGAAATTTGTTTTTCTTAAATCAATCAATAAAATTAAAATTATAATGCATAGATAAATAAAAAATTAAAAAATATGAAAACAAACGGATCAAGAGGCTTACTTTAGTTTTCATGGTATTGCTGAAGAAACTCTAGCTAGAGAGAGAGAGAGAGAGATAGAGAGGACCTTGAGGATGCGAATCTCGGTGTTGAGGAGACGAGATGCACGAACGATGTCGTCGGTGTTGCCATCCTCGCATCTTTGAAGCTCGGATCTTCAACCATCGCTATTGATCATCCTTAAAGCTCGAATCTTCAACCATCGTTGTTGCAATCAGCAGGTTACTCTCTCTCCTTCTCTCTTGTTTGATCGGCGATGGTGGTAGTGGGTTTGATTGGGTTTTTATGGGTTTTCGTTGGGTGGGTTGTGGCCGTGGAGATCGGTGTGGTCATGGGTCTTGGATTATGGGTTTTGGATTCGTGTTTACAGGTTTCATTGGAGGTGGCTGGGTTTTTTTGGGTTTCCATGGGGGTGGGTGGTCTTTAATGGAGGTGGAGATCGATGTGGCCGTGGAGATCGGTGTGGCTGTCGGGAAGATGGGTTTCTGCCATGAAGAATAGGAAGAACAAGAAAATGTATGTTTATTGGGTTTTTTGTGTTTGTTTCCCAAGAAAATTTATAGGTTTATGGGTTTGTTGGAGATTGGTTTGTTTACTGGGTTTATGGGTTTGATCTGTTGGAGAATTCGGTGTTGATTGTGTTAGAATTTGGGGAAGAACATGAAGAATTCAATGGTCTTGATTTGTAGTAGATCTGACGGTGTTGGGTTTGATGATCAGAGAGGTGTTGAATTTGGGTTTTTTCTTGTTGTTGTCATTTATGTCCTAGTGATCTGGGTTTGAGTTGTTGGTTGTTGCGATTGTGTTCTTGTGACAGGTTTGAGTTCCTGTTGTTGGGTTTGATTTGGGAAGAACATGAAGAACAATCGAAGAACATAAAGAATATGAAGAATTTTTTTTAATTAAATATATATGATTTTTGATTTATTTTAGTGCTGGAATGTGTTTTTAATTGATTAATTTTTTGATGTGGCTTATTTTATTGATTAAAATGCTGACATGGATGAGGTGGCAGTGTCACGCTAGCTTTTCAATTATTATTTTAATAAATGGATTTGACAGCTAGGACCTCCGTTTGTCACCTCAGCATTTTCTGTCACTGGGTTAACGGTAGGAACTATTTTAAAAATGATTTTTGAAAATTAAGGATTGACCTAGGAGCTAAATCAATTTAGGGACCAAATTGTAAATAGGCTCAAAATGTAGGGACCAAAAATGCATTTTCGCCTTTTATTTATTATTATGTATTTAGTATTTCAAAATGTCATGTCACTAGCAAGTGACTTTTAATGAAGTTGGATGGTTAGAATCTAATTGTTAGAGTAAGATAAAGGATTAGGATTCTATGGTTACTAAAGTCTATCATAAAAAAGCCTATGTTATCTTTAATTTTGTTATAATTTTCTTTGATTTAATCTTGATTGTTACTAAAATTTCTTCATAAACCCTTCTTCTACATTAGACCTAAGTTCTCCTCACCAAATAAACAATCATGGGACTCAATAGTCCACACTGGAAGTGCCCCTAATTTGGAATCCAATTCACCAGTTATAGGTTCATTAAAAGAACTTATATAAGAAAACTAATCTTTATACACACACACACACACACACACACATATATATATATAACGAAATTTATTGCACCAAAAAAATGATCACCCAAGTCTCCAAGGTGTATACAACTTGGGACCGAAAATAATCAAACACTCAAATAACAAACATCTACCCAATCACAAACCAAAAATTAAGAGTGACTTCCTATAGCTAACATCCAATCCAATAAAGTTCTAAAGAAAAACAATTTCAGTTCCACTAAAGTCCTTTCTAAATCCTTAAAGCTCTGGTAATGTCATTCTATAGATACCTTTAAACCCATTACATAGATACAACCCTTACTAAATGGTAAAAATACACCCTCTCCTTCCTATCATCTTAAATGTAAATATCCTAAGATTAAAATAAGAAAACAAATTTAAAGATAGTTTCCATAGAAACCTATAACCCCATTACATAGATATAACCGTTATCTAGTTCATTCACTATAAAGAAGAAATTTAACGCACTAAGATAGAAGAAATTTGACACACAAATACATGTTCGCAAACACACACAATGCAAGCATGGCAGACAGTTTAGCGCTTAATCATTTTTATAAACAAACTGAAACCAAACTACATATCATCTAGAATTACAAACATAAGAGTGGTGTAGCACAAATTAGTTTAACAGAGTAAATTCACGTAATAGCTACTACAATAATTGATTACTTGTGTTCTCTTCATTCATAACATCAATGTCCTCTTTCTCTAAGAGATATATTTTAACCATTCTCTAAGGGATGACTTTGATCTAAAGAACCAAGTGAGAACATTATCACAGTATATGATGAAAAGATTTTCAGCTTATAAATCACATAAGAAAAGTTGCCAACTTAGCTTCTTGGTAGATTTTTTTTTTTTTTTTGGGAGTGGTGTTTGGATTTTGGATTGAGTTTCACCTTCACAAGGGTAAAGAATTCTTGAGAAATTCTATCTCATGGTGAGATAGATAGAGCTGGTATTTCATTTATATAGAAACTATTACATTTTGTATATTGTCCATTTAGATGGATATGTACACAAGAGAAAAAAATAGGGAGCAATAAGGACAGCTAGCTGTGATATTTTGAAACTAGCACCAACACCTGAAGGTTTTTCTGCACCATCATTGGGAGTTGCTGGTAAGAATGGTCAAATTACAGGATTGGTACGAGTTACAACAGTTAAAAGTGTGGAGATCTTAGAGGGTAGAGTTGTTCGGATATAACTCTCCCCTTTTTGGTGTGCACATATTTCCTAAGATATTTGTTGGCTTTATTTCCTGAAGTTTTGTTGTAATAATTTCCTTTATTCTTTTGCTGTAATAGTGCAGTTTAAAACATCGTCAGGCATTGATAATGATGATGGCAATGTGGCAAAATCAGTTGAAAATGCCCAGTTGAGTGAGGAAGTAAATGGTACCCCTAAATATGGCAATGGCGATGTGAATGGGAGCACAATCTGTGAAGCTGAGGATAACTCTGACGATGATGATGATGAGTCAGAGCATCCTGGTGAAGCTTCAATAGGAAGGAAGATATGGACTTTCTTCACAACATGATGGCTGCAATAGTGTCTTTAGTTCACTCTTAGGAACTCCTCATTCTCTCTCTTTTATGGGTATCAACATTGTGGAATTCATGTACGCTTTAGGGATTCTAGCTTTAGTTAGATTTCCTTTGTTTCGAAATGATCATGTATATACGTTATGGCATATATGCATAACTACATGTAATGATGTATAATTCTACCTAGCCAAACATTGATCATCAATTTTTAAATTTCTTTCTTATTTTGTATCTAGTCAAACACTATTTAGCTTGATCATTTATTTAATAATTTCTTTTTTCACTTTCAGTCTAGCAAAATACTGTAGATCTATTTATTAACTTTTGTCTCACTTCCTCTCTGCACAAAAAACCAACAAACCCCACTCACACAATTGCCACAAAAACACAACAGACCCACACAATTGGTCACAAAAAACCCAACACCACTCAACCGGCCACCACAACCGGTCGTAAATTAACCAATCACCATCACCATCACCACCATGCTCATAGCTAGCCACAAAACCCATCACCACTACAAAAGAGAGCAAAAAAGGAAAAAAAAAAGATTTGAGTATGAGGAAACAAAGAGATGAGTAGAAGAGAGAAAAATAAAAATAAGATAGTGTAGGGAGAAGAGAGGAGAAGAAACAGAGAAACGGGTAAGAGTAAAAGAGAGTGAAAAGAAAGGAATAGAAAAAGAGAGAGAGTTAGTAAAAAAATTTGTTTTTTTTTTTTTTTTTTATACCTTTGTAACACCGTACAGTCCGTATATTTTTATATTTAGCTTCCCCACATTTAGTGAACGTTAATTTTTTTTTTCTCATTCTTTTATTGGTTTTTGTGTTTTACGTTCTTTGCTAATTCTCACTATATTATTTGTGTTTTGTCAATTTTTTTTTTTTTTTTGCCAAACCGACATTGGTTGCTCTTTTATATATATATATATATATATATATATATATATATATTATAGATATATCTCATAAATAATATGGACATGGATATCATAAATAATATGTGTAAAAGGGTATAATGTCATAATTAACTCGGAAAACTGAGGGTATCAATGTAATTTGAACTTTTTGAGTTGGATCGCCCGGGACGTGCGGTTTTCTTGTTGCTGATGCCTGTGAGTGAAATTAACATTATAAAATGACTGATCTGCCCCTGATACTATACGTAAACCAAGTCATAAGTCATGAAGAAGACGAGGGTAGAAAGTGAAAAAAAGAAAAGGGAAAGAAAGAAGTAAAAACTACACCATATATTGGTTCTGTTATAAGCATTTGTCTCAAAACGGTTTTTGTTGTCCATTTAGTTCCCTCTCTTTCCCTCCAAGCCCTCTCTCTCATAAAACACACTCTCTCTCCCAAACCAGAAGAGAAAGAGCGTCTCTGTTCTTCTTCGTTGCTTCTCAGGTAAGCCTTTTTTTTTCTCTCTAAGATTGAATCTCCGTTAACGATTTTTCATCTCCGTTAACGATTTTTCATTATAGTTTGCAATTTACGCCTTTCGTTTTTTTCGAATCGAACAAGTTTAATCTCATTTTCTTCATCGTTTTGGTCACTTTGATCCATATCTGAAGTTTAGGTTTCAAAGAAAATATCCACACGCAAGTCATTGTAGTTCAAGAACTGAAAAAAATGCAAACTGACTCGTCGTCGAGCACCGTAACCGCGAACACCATGTCCGCCTCGCCGTTCAAGTCGCAACTACTCCATCCAAACGACGTCGTTTACAGCTCTCGCTACTCTCCTCCGACCTACTCCTTCGACTCGCCGAATTCGGACTCGGTCTCCAACTCCAACTCCGACCAACGCGTGTACCACTCTCGGACCGTACAGGAGCACCAGGAGATCGTGAACCGCCATTCGCTGTACCTCACTCGCCTCCGCGAGGCCACCGGAGAAGTCGAGTCTCTCCACCAGGAGAACAACCACCTCCATCCTTTGCTCCGCTCCTCCGCCAGCTCCAACAACTTCACTACTGTTGCGTCGTTTTCTGCCATCGACGCCGCGTTTCGAAGGTTGAGAATCGAAGGAGGCATGAACGAAGGAAGCGATCACGATCACGATCAGATTCCCTGGGATGACGTGGCGATGCCAGATCTGATTGAGAGTCCGACGAGCGTGATCGAGAGCGGAAGGATCCAGAGTGCTGACGTGGAGCGCTTCTCGTTACCGAAGAGTATCTCCGTCAGTTCCGATGGTTACTTAAAGAACAATCACGCTCATCATCAACCTGCTGCTGGTTCCAGTAGCACGACTGAGACCGCGAGTCCACTCAACGCCACGGTAATTACGTAATTTAACGGTTTTTGCTTTTTATTCCTTTTAATTTCTTGTTTATTATTGCGAACTTGCCATGCTTTATTGATTTTTTTATTTTTTGTTTTTGAGTAAAGCTGAAGAACTCTGAAACTAGAAAATGGAAATTAATGCAACAGTGATTAGGGAAAAAGGAAAAAGAAAACGGAAAATAGGTGAAAGATTTGGGTACGGAGAGGACCATAGGTTTATAGGCTTGGATGCGTGACACGAGTACACAAGCAGATGCTTTATTTTGATTACGAGCCAGTGGATGAGAGGATCATGATGTGCACAGTGAGCTTCAGTTCGACTTGTCTGTTCACTTTCATGTTGGGGAAGCGCGCATGCCACGTAGACGTGTAACGAACTTTTATTATGATTTGTTGAAATTTATTATTATTATTTTTTTCCTGAGAATGATTGTGTTGTATTATCCGTATATATTATTATTATTATTATTATTATTATATATTAAAAGGATTTAAAGGGTTAATCATCACCATCTAAATGACCAAAAATGCCACTAATTTAATTAAATAATCTCTGTTCCTAAAAAATAATAATGAGGTTAAATTTGTAATACAATAAAATTTTAAAATAAATTATAAATAAATTTCTTAAAACTTCTTACTAGATTTCCTATAAATTCTTACCAGAATCTTAGACAAATACAAATTCCTCACATTTTATTTTAAAATAAAAAATAAAAAAACCTCCAATCCCATGAGTCACAACTTCCCACCCCATGTACGAACTTCAAAAAATAAAAAATAATAATGAAAATAAATAAAAATTATGACACTAAACCAAAAAAAGATTATTGAACCTATTATATAGTTTTGGTTTTTTATTCACATCATACACAATATACTATTCCAACCAAACCCAACATTTTTTTTTTAATCTTATTTTAATTGATTTTTTCCTTTTATTTTATTTCTTCCACACGTTTTTCTCCCAATTCTCTCTCGTTTTTTGCTGGCTCACAATTTTATTTGGTCTTCCTGCTCACATGTTTTCAATCCATCTTAGATATAAAAAAGTCAAAACCATTTCTTAACAGATACAAATCTGAGTGTCTCTCTTCTTTGATCTAATTTCAAACTTAAAAACTGTAATTACAGATCTCTGTCAAAGTTTTCTCATCAACCACTCACAACCATTTCATCCATTGATAATTTTTTTTTTTTTTGGTGTTTTGAGAAGAAAGCCATCAAGGCCTAATCAATTAATAAAGTTAGGAACTGATATCAATAGATAAAGTTCTCCCTCAAGTGTGGTAAAGGAAGTTATTTATGGGTGATGTATAGTTACCATAGTATCGGACTAGAATTTGTTTAATTATAGCTAAACGGACTTGGTATGGACTGGTTATTATTATGAGTTAGTCTTTATTATAATACTCATAGTAAAGATATTTAAATGTACTGAATAATTGAAGTTCGTATTGAAACTGTAATGCAAGAAATGATTGTAGTATTAAACGTTTATTTTTATTTTTTTTAAATTCGTGTAAAAAATTCAGAAACATTTGGCATATATATATTTTTTGATATATATAGACACACAATCACCTAAAATTATTATTGTGGCATTTGATTAGGGAGGGATGAAACATGGCAATAAGTTATGGCAGCTTTGGTGTTTAACTTTCTGTGAGTTTCATGATTTAATAGAATAAAGAAAAAAGTAGGTACACAACATTTTTATAATAATTTTACAATAAAGCTAAAGTGTTAAGCGATTAATGATAGATAATTTTACAATAGGATTCCGTATGTTTGAAAACAGAATAGAAGACGCCGCTTTTTATAGTTTATGTGCGTACATGAATTATACGTGTATATACTAACTATGAGTCGTTTACAATAATTTCACAACGAACCATAAGTGGTAAGTTGTTGCTTGTTCTAATTTGAATTCCTAATGAAAATTACTTGTTTGCCTCATAACTGCCAATATAACAATCCACCATTTAAAATTTGTTGTAAAAATATTATAAAAAAAAATTGTAGACATAATATTTCTTAGACAAAAGAGAACTTTTATTTTCCTGTTGTAGTCATAGGCCCAACGACTAAGTTTTGGCCCAACCATCTTTTTAATGTAACAAACTTTTTTCTTTTTTTTCTTGTTTCTCAAAAAATAAAAAACTTTTTTGCTCTATTTATTTATTTGTTATATTTTATAATTAATAAAATAGTTATTCTAATTTGCTAGAAAAGTGAAATCATAAATAAAATTAAAATAAGTTCTAAATCCCAAATAAGGTTCAAAAACTTATGACTACCAATTGATATTTATAAATTACATGAAAAATTACAATTACCTCCTCTTAAGTTTCCATTATTGCACTCGCCTACTTTTTAATTTGAAATAAGATACTCATGTCACATAAAATAAACACCGCTTACACTTACCAACCCTTAGAACATTCACATAAGTTCGTGTGTATTAGAAAAATGTGTAAATTTACACAATTTTTCCTAAAAATGACTCACATAAGTCCGTGTATAAATGTGCAAATTTACAAGTTTGCAATAGTAATCGTATAAATTTACGCTGATACTATTCATTTTGTATTTAGTTGTTTATTCTTTTTTTACGTATCTCGAGAATGAAGAAAGAAAGTGGATGTTGGTTATTATGTGTGAAGAAAGAAAAATAATATAAAAAATCAAGAAATTTTGATATTTTAATGAAATGTAGTGTAAAATAGATAATCTGATGTGGGTTTTTTTGAAAAGTAAGTATGTAAAATAGAAAAAATAGGTTCTTATGCTAAAAAGTAGGTTCTTCCCCATTTTTCATGCTCGACTTGTACTATTGTCCATACCTCCTCTAATAAAAAAGTCGGAATTTTTTAAATACCGTTTGCCTGCTATTCAAAAAGTTCAGTGTATATAGTTTATATTTTTAGGGATGTGAGTGTCTTGTTCTAAACTAGATTGGATGTGAATATAATAACCAAAGACCTTAGGGAAGGTAATTGCAATTATCCTATAATTTATATGTGTCTACTAAAACTTTAGCTTTGATACGCACTAACACTCTATTTGTTTTAGCATTAACATTTTTGGGAAATTGGTTCATTTTCCCAGAGAGCACTTTCTGGAAAATTATTTCATTTTCTAGTATTTGGTAACACCTAGAAAATAAGCTTGAGAGAGAATATTTTCTGGTGTTTGGTATGTGCAAAATATTTATAATATTTCTTGTATATTTTAAAACATGTTAACATGTGTATTGTATAAGCCCAACTAATGTACTCAATATTTATAAAAAAAAAAAAAAAAAAAAAAATCAAGAATGAATTTGATTTTTAAACAAAAATTTTGATAACAGATACAATCAAATTTAAGTTGTTCAATTTTCATGATATCTAGCATGGCAAAAATGTCAATATACCACTATATTCCAAAATATATAACAATATGCCACTATTTGCGAAATAATTAGAAGAATACCACTGTTCTATAACTCGAGTTTTATGTAGAACTTGAGTTCTATTAATGAAATGCACGGTGGTATATTGCCATTTTTGCCAGTTTATTGATGTGCTTGTTGTGTTGTGTACTGCAATCCGATACCCACTGCATGCATGTATGTGACTTAGTTAATTCCATCTTACAAATTAATCTCTGTCTAATGTCTATCTCATATCTTTTAAGCTTTGCACTACTTTTACATGGTTGTGTAAAGGGTAATAAAAGAGCAGCTTTCTGTTTTTGTGAATGAAAGTCTGTAATCCATCTTAATTTCTTTCCTAATCAGAGTCGAGCGGAAGAGTGAATTGTGTATTAAATGTCTGCCATTGAAGTTTTCATTGGCCCCATGAATTGGATAAATAAAATCGAGACACATGCATGTGTGCCCTTGTTTAAGCGTAGCTTGGTAGTTTGAAACTACAAAGAGGATGTGCCTTCTTGCTTGGGTAATGGTGTGCCCAAGCATTCCTCCATGGTCTTTACCACTTTGAAACTACAAAGAGGATGCCACCGCGTCACATTTTTTTGAAACTCGAGTTTCAAAACAGTGGTAGATTGCTAAATATTTTGCCAAATAATGCTATTTGGCCATTTTTCAATTTTTGCCTATCTAGCAGTCATCTTGCACATATATATATGAAAAGTAACACACACACACACACACACACACACACATTTAAACTAACCATAAGATCCATTTTAATAGTTCAAAATTCCACATAGACCAAATAGTTTAACCTACAAAATAATCTAGTACAAATAGTTTGATAAATGCCAAATAGTTATGCGCCACGTGAGAGAGAGATTGTTTTCCAATTTTTTTTTTGGAGATTACCTATAGAAAATAAGCTTTATTTATATTAGATTTTTCTGTTGATTAAAAATAGTTTTTTGTTGTCCAATTTTTTTATGCTACCAAACAATGGAAAATATAGAAAATTATCTTTAGATAAAATTTTCTAGAGAAACAAACAGAGCGTTATTAGTTATTGCCTCATCAATTTGAAACAACCTTGTATGTGTACCCAATTCGCCTTGGAAGCTTCTAAATTTATCCTGGGCTTGTAGCTTTATTTTTCCGGTGTCCTTTCTTTTTCCTTTCTTTTTGGAGTGCCCTTGCATAGTTGCATTGTATACTTTGTTTTCTTCCTTTGTTTATTAATAAAAATTCTCTCTTTTATCTATCTTACACAAAAGGAGAGAGAACAGCCCGCAATCCACCACCATAGAGATTCAAAGACCACGATCTACCACGGAGATTCAAAGACCGTGATCAATGATCCACCACCACTACGATCCACCGATGAGAAGGAGAGACAACTGGTGAGAAGAAAAAAAAAAAGGGGAATGAACACTAAAAAGAGAAGAAGGAGAGACAAGAAAGAGAGAAAGAGAGAGAGAGAGAGAGAGAGAGAGAGAGAGAGAGAGAGAAAGAGACAAATGGACTGAACAGAGAAGGAAGAAAGAGAAGAAAGAGAGAGAAGAAAAATAATTTTTTAAGGAAAAATAGAGAGAGAATAAATAAAATATTATTTTTTATTATAAGATTGTAGCTACAGAAATTTATTGTAGCTCCAATGCTATTTTTTTTTTTTTTTTTTTAAAGTATGGCATCTTTGCTGTAGCTTGAATTTTGGTGGTTTTGTGCTAAAAATAGCTTTTTAGCATTTATCACACCTTTGATGTGAATGCTCTTACTTTGTTCATATTTTGACTTGTCTAGGAAAAGGAAATTAAAATCGCAATCATTGATACTGGAATTAAGTATCAATTTTCTGTTTTTCTACTCAAGGAAAGCGAGATTAAAGAAAGGAAACTTAAATGGGATGATATAAGGCTGAAAGACACGTAAGATTTATATTCGAGTGTTAATTGATTTTTTATGTTGAAGAAATTTTTTTTTTTTTTTTTTTATTAATGTTAATGGTATCTCCTATTTGTTGCAGCAAAATCCAAAAACCTGACATTTATCGTAACGAGGATTCATTCAAAGACGGATGTGGTCATGGTACTGCATGTGCCTCAGTGGCAGCTGGGACCAAAAGTGACATAGTTTTGTTAAACACCTTTCATGAAACCATTGTAGGTTCAGCTCCATCAGCAAGAATCTATCCATATAAAAGTTATATAGATGAGTGGAACCATGAGATTCTTGAAGGTTTTAAGGCGGCAATTGAGCAAAAAGTTGACGTGATTTCTGTGTCACTTCAATTTATTGAACAAAGAACATATAATGGTCTCAATGATATTGTGATTGGATCATTTTTGGCCACGAAGGCTAATATCCTAACCGTAGCTTGTGCTGGGAATGATGGTCCTTTCGAGGAAACAGTAAAAAATGCTGCACCGTGGATATTGACAGTTGGTGCCTCTTTATCAAAGAGACGTTTTATAACCTCTTTGTCAATAGATGGTTCACAATATGAGGTAATTGTACGTTTTCTTACTTTATTTAGGTGCATAACAATCTTTGTTTCCTTTTGCTTTATATGCTTAAGATTGAAAGTTAAAATTCATCCTAATTAATCCAATAATTTTATCTTTTATGCTTTCCACTTGAGTGAAACAAATACTTATTCTTTCTTTGTTTCTTTTATTGATTTTTCCCCTAATATTCTCACTTTATCATTCACTTTTATAGTTTAAACAGATTTGGTTTCTTAATGAATTTTTTGCTTGTAGGGGTATTCTATCATCTCGAAGGCGATTAAAGATCTTCCTTTAGTAGTTTTTCCACACAATGAAAGGTACTTACATATTCAAAATTTTGAATTCCTCATAGTCACATATAATGTAATCAACTATAATTGATGACTAAATTATTTGCGCAGCCCTAAAGAACAATTAGAAGAACAATTGAAAGGCAAAATTGTGTTATGTGATAGTAAAGAAGACAAAGAAATGGCACAACAAGTAGGCGTAGCATGTGTGTTATATAGAAATGAGGACCATCCACCATTCGCTGAAGCTCCTCAGGATGTGCCATCAGTTTATCTCACTCATAAAGTAGCCAAAGATATTGGTGATTACTTAAGGTATACTAATCTTTAAATTAAAAATTGACCATACTTTTAAATTGATCATGCTACAAGATAAATTGAGCTTAACTTTATTTTGTTTTGTTTTTACAGTGAAAAGTGCGATAATGGGATTTCAATCAAGGCAACAATCGGTATAAGTAACAGGGTTGACAACCCAGACCCTAACAGAGTTGCTGATTTTTCGGGTAGGGGGCCTTGCGCATGTGCTAGAGAGATTCTAAAGGTAATTCAATTTAAAGAGATCCTTGTTAATTTGTAGTTCATTTTCCTTTTTAAAATGATAATAATCTTTCGTTATTTGTTTTCCATCAAGCCTGACATATGTGCACCCGGAGTTGAGGTTTTTGTGCCTGACATTAAACATGCATTAAATGATCAATACTGCATCACGGAAGGAACTTCTTTTGCTTGTGCACTTGTAGCAGCAAAAGCAGCACTGATTAAAAAGAAATTTGAGAATGAACCAGATTTTTCACCAGCTTGGATGCTATCAGCTTTAATGACTACTGGTAAAGGAATTTACTAGTATCTTTTTTTTTCCACCTTAATCTTCTGAAAATTCAAATTTTCCTAACCACTTTGCCATTTTCAGCTATTAATAATCTTCCACAGCAAATCTCAATTTTTGGCGAGGGAGCAGGATTTTTAAACTCTGAACAGGCCATGGATCCCGGCTTAGTTTTTAATTGTAGTGTAAATGATCATGCGAAATTTTTGCGTGGGCAAGGTGTCAAACTGAAGCTTTCTAAGATGTACAAATATGAGGGCTCTCCCCCAGAGAAAATCAAGCCATATGAATTAAATTACCCATCAATTATGGTTGAGATCCCAAAAAAGACTCCAAGACATGAATGTAGCATTCCTCGTGTGCTCACATGTGTTAGGACTTTGGGCTCTTTCGGCAATTACACAGCAGAAATTAGAGACAAAGCGGAGGGGATCGAGATCAAAATAGAACCACAACAACTACTCTTCACTCCAGAGAATTCTGTGCAATCCTTCTTAGTAAAATTGACTGTGGATATAAAACGTTGGGAAGGTGACTTGTTTGTGACACATCTAGTTTGGAAAAAGGAGCATCATACAGTAACAAGCCCAATTGTAATAGCTAGAGCTGTTTTTTTGGAGAAACTTGTAAAAGCTGCTAAAGCGAAAAAAGACCCTAGAAAAAGAAAAAGAAGTTAATGCGAATAGCTTTATGAATGAGGAAACAACTTGTGTTGATCTAACTTTTTGATGTGATGGAATAGATATATCAATGGTTCACATGAAAAATATTAGTCACTTCCTATGATGGCTATACAAGCGTGTTATTTATGACATGGGTTGCATCAGTTTTTTTTTCTTTGTAAATGAAAGGAAAAATTAGTAAACTCACCATAAAATCATTAGAGTTCAGATCAAACCCTGGTCTCATTGGAAAAATTCCTCTCAACTTTGGTGCCCTTGTGAAGCTCCAATCATTAGTGCTATTAGAAAATGGATTAACTACATTTGAAAATGAAAATGGAAAAAAAATAGATAAATAAAAAGAATCTCGAAATTGAGTGATAAGATAAATAAAAAAGAATCTCCAAATAAAAAAATAATTAAAATAACGTGTTCAACACACTCCAATAAAAAATTCGAGTCACTAAATTTTTCCGGATTGAGATCAGGTATTGCGCTTGATGCAATTCTTATGAATGGTTGAGATTGATAGTTACAAAATCAACTTTCAATCCCAACCATTAATTCAAAAAATTTAAGAAAAAAATTAAGAAAAGTTAAAAGTAAAAGTTAAAAAAGTGAAAAGTGTAAAAAATTTATAAAGGATTTAGGTGAATAGCACCCCGCACCAGATCTTAATCCAATTTTTCCTATTCCTAAGGACAAACAGCACTGAGAGAAAAGACAAGTTTGATGATGTAGACGCTGTCCCAAACTAAAATGACTGAAAAAACTCAATATATAAAAAGATAAGCAGTGAAGAGTTGGAAAGAATAGTACAATAGTTATGCCCAATATTGTAAAAAGACTACCCCGAAGCCCAAAAATTTACATGAGGATGAGTCTTTAGTCTCCACTAGCCATCAATCAATCGTAAATTAGTCTTGAACTCTTTTTATTTTTGCCCAAACCTCATGGCCCTACAAACAATTATACTCTGTGGATTGGAGAGCCTCTAGGAGGGTCATGTGTACGGATTCATCTATGCCACACACCTTTTATGCCAGTTTGTATTTTAATTTTTTGGTTAGAATGTGGTGTGATGTTGCAGGCAACCAAAAATAAAACCTATATTCCTAAAAATATATGTAGTAGTACGAGTAAGGATCGTTCCTATGGAGAGTATCTAGCCTAGTTTTATGCAACGTGAACAATGATTGGGGGGGGGGGGTTGAGTATAATGAAAACAATTTAAAAAAATAACAATTAAGGAACAATTCAAATTAAAATATCGAAATCAATCAAAAGATCAAACCTTGGTCTAAGTCAACATCCACCATTGAAATTTTACAACTGATCATCGATGCAAGTATATATCAATTCACACTTTGAATATTCACCGTTGGAACTATTTTCCTATCTCTCCTTAGTCACAGTTAATTAGAAAGCAAGCGATCTAATAAACCCTAACTACTAAACAACCCAAGGCAAGCACTAAAGGTTTAACTTAGTAGCAGCTTTAAGATCTAGAGAGATCGATGGAGCTAAACAACATAAACACAAGCGGTTGTATTTAATTTAGTCAAGCGTTCTTCCTAAGATCTAATAATTTCTGAAGCAACAAATCATTAAAAATCTTGGTTGCTTCACAAATTAGAGGGATCAAACAATAACGAATTTGATATCTAACCTAGCAGTAGATTGCAACGAATAATAAACTAGTAGGCCTCCTAGTAATTAAACGAGACAATCATGAAAATAGGCACAGAAGAACATCCGATACTCAAGCATAAAATTGAACAGTAAAAACAAATTAGATCTCACAGTTTTATTGATTCCGAGGCTTCGGTTTCCTTCAACCAAGTATAAAAGTTTAGCCAAGCAGGGCCATGACAAAAAATTCGAAGGAGAAAATTAGAGAAGGGCGGAGAGAGAGGCGTGTGTGTGTCCAATTTGATTTCTCCTCCCCCTTTTACACGTTAATTCCCCATTTCCCAAGCCTACAAAATCTCCTGAAAATATTCTAAATAATAATATCCAAATCTGACTAATTAAGGAAAAATATTAAAAATAAAACAAAGTTCTAATATAAATAGGAAAGTGGTGTTTTTTTAGCTGGAATTTCCGTGCATCAGATCTGGAATTTCAAGCAGAGGAACATTCCATAACGTCATCAGTGCAGGTGCAGCAACTTCAAGCCCAATTCTGACCTTGATGCGACCCGTATCTCTCAAAACTCAAAACATGAAAGTTGTAGAGGTTTGTCTTGGCGTTCCATATTATCTTGAATCATCTCAATCAGAGATCGGTTGAGAGAGTTATGCCCAGATTACGAAGTGATATCAAAGCTGTCCAGAATCGCCCAATTAACTACGTTTTGCACTCAATGCCTCCATTTGCATCCTAAATCGAAATATAAGAATAATGGGTACATTTAGGCACCGAATAAGTATAAAAGACTAAACATTAAGGGAGAAAAATATGACATTTTGAATTCTCATCATAATGACTATGCCATGTATTAATACAATTTTCACTTAAAAATAAATTTAAAATGGACCATATTATATTTAGAATGAACCATATAAATTTTCTTCTCATGCCTACTTTTTTGCAATACTATTTATATATTATTTTTTATTCCAAAAATTACCACTTTAACAATATACTCTACATCATATATTCTATTCTTTTTTAGAGATTAACATAATTAGAGTTGATGCAAAAATACAAATCAGGGTGTGATTAACATAATAGTGAGATTAAGATATACATTTTATAGTGAATATTTATTTATAGATATAAATGTACCAAAATACAAAATTTCAACAATATTAAAAAGGATCGGATGTGAAGGTTTTTTTTATCATAAAAAAACTGGGGCTACAATAAAATGCAGAATAGCTAAAAACAATTTCAGAGCCTAGGACTCTTATTTGACCTTTAAAGTATTAAACCAATCTAGTATGATCTGTATCATCATTCAATAAATAAATTACAATTTACACAATTAGGCAAATATTTCAGTTTTATCACAACTAATTTTCAAAATACTTATTTCCAAAAAATTAAGATAAGTCTCAAAAACTAAAATAAATGAAACTAATAGATTTAAAATACATATATTTTTTTTTCAAAACTTATTATTAATGTATTAGATTACACTGGTTAAAATCTAAACTTTCCAATCTTTCCCTTCTACATTTGTGGGTTAATTTTGTTTTAGTTTCCTTTTATTTCATGTACAAGTGTTAATTTTTATGGAAAAAATTTAGTAACAAAATTTGTAGCAGCCTAAAACCTTATTCAATATCATTGTATTGAAAGTGAATTTTAACAAATCCATCATTGAATTATATTTTTTTCTTATATCTTCTATGTTAGCAAAATTTCTAGAAAATTAAAGATCAATAACTATCTCGTCAATAAGTTGTTTAAATTGCAAGTTTTTGTAATTTAAAATTATGCATAAAATATAATCTTATAGATTTTATAATAAATAATATTCGATTGGCACAAAATTTGACATGTGTATTAAGAACGTAAAGAACATACAATTCAATTAATGGTTAGATTTTCAAAATATGTAGCTATGTTAATGATATTGAGTAAGGTCGTAATTAAACCTTGGTCCTTAGACCATACCCAATTTTGTAACTAAATTTTGTCTAATTTTTACTAGAAGTTCAAATTATCTATATTTAAATCAGTAGTATTATGCTCTTAATGTATTTTCAAAATCAGTAGTATTACTCTCTTTTTTTAGGAAAAAATACGCAGACCTAACCTTGTACTCACCAAATTGAACATGAGGCCAGAATAGATTGTCATTTGCGATGTATCGCTTGAGTGGAATTTTCTGTATCAGCTCTGATTTCTCAGCAATGAAAGAGTTTTGCAGCAACCTATGATTCTATTTCCTTGTGACAGGATTTATGAGGGAACTCACCGTGGGTTCTTGCAATTCTACCGTGAGGGGTCCATGGACTGTTGGAGTATGTAAAGAGGGCAGGCATTTGTCGCCCCATTTTTTAATTTTTTTTCCCCATCACCAACTCTCCACTTTGCACCTCGCCGGATAACCTCCTTTCCCCTCAAAATACTCCTTCAAGCGTATGTATGAACCACCGTGACCTTCCTTAGCTTCTAGAATTTGAACAATTGGGAAAAAACTTTGATTTGAATACTTTGTAAAACAAAGAATTATGGTTATGCAGCAACCTCCAAGTTTGCTTTGTCAAAAGAGCATCGTTGAACAAAGCTAATTCCTTGAAGCCCATACCACCTTTGGATTTTGGTTCACACATCTCCTCCCATTTAACCCAATGAATCTTTCTTCGGTCACCCCTCTGTCCCCACCAAAACCTTCAAATGAGCTTTTCAATTTCATCACAAAGGCCCATTGGGAGCTTGAAACAACTCACTGTGAATGTGGGGATCACTTGCACCACCGCCTTGATTAACACTTCCCTCCCCGCTTGTGAAAGCAATTTTTCTTCCCAACCCTGTAACTTCCTCCACGCTCTTTCTTTTATATAATCAAAACTCACATTTTTGTGTCTTCCCACTAATGAGGGTAAGCCAAGATATTTGTCATAATGCAGAATTTCAGGCACCCCCAAAGCTTCCTTTATTTATACCCTTATGGAATCGATAACAGAGGCATAGATAGTACTGCTCAGTCATGCATGCACACCACGCGCTTTCTCTAAACTACTGATGCTTATGAAGCTTTTACAACTGCAACGTGCTTTCACTAATATCAGCCATGATTTTCTTCGCAGACGTGTTCACGTGAAAGAGTAACTTGTTGGAAATGAATGATGACCCAACCCTATCCAAACACAATCACAAATTCGCCAGTCATATCCAAAACACATGTAAGCCCATGCTAAAGAGGTAGAGATAATAAAAGCGTGGAGAAAACACAATTGTGAAGAATTGAGTAATCACACCATGAAGTGTTTGAATTTTGTCACAATTGATTGAAATAATCTCATCCTAATTTAGCTTTGTATTCTAAATCAATTTAAAAACTCGTTCTTTTGGCTTTCTTTTAATTTTTTCTACGAGTAATTAGCTCAAATAAATGGGATACAGTGTGGACTGAGTACTGAGGCCTTTGGTATATATGCAGCAATACTGAATACTGTTCCAACTAACACACACAAACAAACAAACGAGACAGTGGACAGGCAAGCAACACACAAAGAACAAACGGTTAGGAATTGGAAGTTTGAAAAGAAAAGAGACTTTTGAGTGAGAGGGTTTTGTAGCTCAAATCTTCAAAAAAAAAATTCATCTTTCTTTCCTTTGTTTTTGGGAGAGATATACAACTCGATCAGAAGACCGCTCAACGCATTTTATCCAACCAAAAGCTTAGGTCAAAGTGCTATACTACTGTTGGTGTTGGGTATATTTTATAGAACTCACTTTCATTTCTTATTTTTGTTTTCTTTTGACTCGATCATGTAATGTAAAAAAACTTACATCTTTTATTATGTGATTCTTCATTCTTGTGGTTGTGGATGACTCCATTGAAACTCAAAATGTCCTCTTATATGCAAGCTATCAAGATGAAACATAAATTATCCTAACTTTTTATTTTGAATGTGTTAAAGGTCACTGTATTATTGATGAGTGTCAAAGAATGAATGGTGAAATGATGGCTTGTATTTAACTCTAGAGTATTCCGTAGGTAGCCAATTTTGGACATATCTGCTGCCAACTCATGCTTGGCCAGCACGCGGTTCATGCCGGGACAGCACACACACATCTAGCCTCACTCCCATGCATGCTTAGCACTACACATATAAAACCTCACATTCCTACATTGAAAAGGTAGGATCCAGGAGAGAAACCCACGGCAGAGAGAGAAATCTCGAATTTTTTTTGTAAATAACAATAAATATTAAAAAATTTAGTTAATTGTCACGTTTCAAAACAATGTTGAAAACTAGCATCTCGAGTGTCTAAAACTTGAGTTCCAAGATAAAACTCGAGTTTTTAAGTCTCGATTTGTAAATGGATTACTTTAAAGTGGGAAAAAATCAAGCTAAAAATCGAGTTTTAAAAACTCAATTTCCATAAATTGAATAAAAACGCCGCTATAGGGCAACAAAACGTCATTATAGGGCTTAAAAACGCCACTATAAGACTCCCTAAACCTGTACTTAAAATTTTTTTTTGCAGGAAAACGCCGCTATAGGGTTTTAGAACGTCACTGTAAGGCTTAAAAACGCCACTATAGGTGAAATTTTTTTTGCATAAAACTCGAGTCTTAGAGCACCCACAGCAGATGTGCTAAATGTGCCAAATGCCAAATTTTTGACACATTTAGCACACCAAACACAAAAACGGAGTTTTATCAGATGTTCCAAATGGTAAAAATTATACCAAATATGAACAGTACCATTGTAAATTTGCAACGGTACGGATAGATGTTGTAAAAATTTTATTATTTTATATTCCCTTTTCTCTCTCCTCTCTCTTCATTTTCTTTCTTTTCTCCTCTCTCATTCTCCGGTTCCCTCTCTCTTCTTCATTTTTTCTTTTCTCCTCTCTCACTCTCCGGTTCCCTCTCTCTTCGACCAGTCCGGGATGTTTACTGTCAACGACGACGGCGTAGCTCCGACGACGACTGGGCGCTCCGCCAAGCTCGATCTCGCTCCAGCCACTCGGTCTCACCCACGCTCCAGCTACGCTCGATCTCACCCACGCTCAATCTCACCGATCTCACACCCCGAGGCCACCATCAATCTCACGCTCAGCCACGCTCCAGCCACTCTGCCTCTCTCTGGTTGTGGGTTTTTTTTTTTTTGGCTGCAATTTGGGTTGATCTGATGGTGGAGGTGGGTTGTGGGCCATGGGCGGTGACAGTGGCAGTGGTGGTGGGCTGTGGGGGTGATGGCCCTCTCCTCTCTGTTTGAATCGATGGCTATTTGTTTGTTTGAATCAGTGCTGAATCGGTGTTGAATCGGTGGTGGTTTGGCATTTGGGTGGTGGCTGTGCTTGGTGATTGGTATTTGCTGGTGTTTTTTTTTTTTTTTTCCTATTTTGTTGGTGGTTTCTGCCTTGCTGGGTGCGTGATGGTGGGATGGTGGTTGCTATCTTGCTAGGCATGTGTGGTGGTGAAGTGGTGGTTATGCCGGTGGTGGCTGGTCGGTGTTGTTGCGACAGTGGTGGTTGGTGGATGTTGTTGCTTGGTGATTGGTATTTGTTTGTTATCGGTGGCTGAGATAATATATTATTTTAATGAGTAGTATATATTATTTTAATGTATAGAATTGAATGATAAAACATCTGATAAATGGGATGTTGTAAAATGATGTGGTCAAATAATAAAGTAGGTCTTTAATGTGGTAAAATGGCATAATTTTTGCCACAGCTGCTGTGAATGCTTTTAAAGACTCGAGATCTGCATTTTCACACTCGCAAAACGAGTCTTTTGGACTCGAGTTCTAATATGAATCTCGAGTTTCTAAAACTCGAGATATTAGTTTCCTTTATTGTTTCAAACGTTGTCTAACTAACTATATACAATTCTTTTGCACATCTATTTTGCACATTACCTCGAGAAATCTCTCTAGCCCTCTCTCATTCTCTCCCTTTTCCTTCATCTCCAACCCAAGAAAAGCCTCCCAAGAAACCCAACAAAATCACCCCAGTAACCTCAGAAGCTCACTGCAAGAAACCCAAAGGAGCAACAAAGGGCAGAAGAACAAGAAGAAGAAGCAGACTCAGAACATCAACAGAGAACCCAAACAAAATCATGAGCTTCTTCTCTCTCTTTTCTTTACTCATTTTTCTGGCTTTTGCTTTGGTTTGAGTCTAACTTGTTTATTGTGTTTTCTTTATAGCTAAACCCTAAATCCCAACGGAAGCAACCACAAGACAGAACCAACAACAACAAGAGCCACCACCATCAAGCATCAAAACAAAGAGAAATGATAACAAAAAGGAAGAATAGAAGCAAAGGGAGTACATCAACTGGGTAAACCTTGAACCCATCTCTCATTTCCCTATTTCCTATCTCTGCATTTTACACTTTTACTCTGTGCACAATACACACATGACACATCCACATCCACGTCCACATCCACATCCACACACACTCTATCTCTAATCTGTGCTATAATTTTACTCAAAAAAAAAAAAAAAAAATTCTGTGCTATAACAGCTTCATTTTTATACACAGTTTCACAACACCGAGCTCACAAACACGGACCCAGCACTTGATTTTTGTTTTTGCACACACACGCCTGGCCACGCGCAACCGTGTGTAAACGCACGCGCCACCACTGCTGTAGATCGTGGTTGACCCGTGAGGCTTTTAGCCTCCACATAACCTTTTTGTGGTTCACGCACCATTCAAGGCACTTTTAGCTTGTAGATCGGAGAGTGGTTAATGGGTTTGAGAGTAGAGAGACTCAGTGAGACCTTGGTTCGGGTTTAGAGCTGGGTTTGGGTCACGGCTCAGAGTTGGACGACATGCAGAGAGATTGAGATGCCACCCTTGTGGTGATGATGGCCGTTTGTCTCGGCGGAGCAAGGAAGTTCTGCATCTTTAGATCGGAGAGAGGGCTCGGGTTTAAATGGAAAGCTCGAGCTTGTTAGAGAAGGGTCTAGGCCAAGATAGTATTGAGGAACCGAATCACCATCGTCTGTGGTGGTGACGAGGATCAGAGATGGTGAAGCTTGAGCTTCGGCCATGAGGGATTCAGGGGTTAGAAAGAGCTCGGGTTTAGTGAGAGCTTGGTGAGGAGGAACTCGCCGCCGTGTGTTGGGTTTGGGCCAAATGGGCCTGACCCGGATACTGGACCCTATTCGGGTCATCTTGGCTTGAAGGTTGGGCTTTCGGCCGAACCGTGAGTGGCTTTAGGGGCCTTCGTTTCATGCAACCAGCCCATCAACCTTATTCCTTAGGCCGGACCCTCTCCACAGCTCTCGGGCTTACACAATCATTGCCCTCTTGCATTCGGCCTACGCTCCCCTTTTAATTAATCTCTTGTTTTACAAACTTTCAGCCCACCTTTGGTTTTAATCCCTTTCACATGCTTCATTTAAGTCTCAGCCCACTTTTTAAATAAAATTGGCCTATGCATGTCTTATTTTAATTAATAAAATGCCACTTTTTTTTTTTTTTTCATATTTTCATATTCACCTTTATCTATGTTTGCATTTTAATTCATTTTATCTTGTTTGCATGTGTTTTCCCGTTTTTGCATTTTAATCCAAAATTCCTAAAAATCATGGTTTAATTTCAAAATTCCCACATATCATGTTTTAATCCAAAATTCCCAAAAATCATGTTTCAATCCCAAAATCCCCAAAATTACATTTTGGCCCCAAATCTTTCTAAAATTGCAATAAAACCCTCCATCTGTCCAAAAATCACAAAGAGGTTCCCAAACCCCTTGGAAGTTGTTTGAAGTCATTCAAACAACATCAAAGGTCTTTTCATCATCTTTAAACCCTCACTTTTTGCTTACCTTCATTTAGAATAATTGATTTGCACCTTGTGTGATGTTTGCATGCCATGTCTAGGTTTACATGCTCTCATGCTTGCTTCCATGCTTCTTACCCAATCTATGCTTGGATCCACATCCTTACATGTTTTTTTTTTTAATGTTAAATCCACATGCTTCCATGTCTCATACCATGTGTTTGTGCCTAGATCTGTTTGTCTTTCCCATGTGTTGTTTGGCTAGATCCACATGTTTCTATGCTTGTTTACATGTCTATTTGTCTTTCCTACATGCTTTATGCCTTATGCCTTATGCCATGTTTTATGCTTAGATCTACGTCCTTACATGCTTATGTGTTTAAGTGAACATGCTTCCATGTCTCATACCATGTGTTTGTGCCCGGGATCTATCTTCCATGTGCTTATGCGCTCCATGCCATGTTTGTGTGCTTATGCCTAGACCTTGTTTGTCATGCCATGTGCTAATGTAGCCCTTTTGTTCCTTTTACCGCATCTTCTTGTGTTTTGGCCTAATGGTTAGGACCCGATGATCTACACCGAGGCACACATCAAGGGTTTGGATCACCCCTATTTTGCATGTCTATGCTCGCTTGCTTCTATGTTTTATGCTTGTGTTAGCCTCTCTTGTTCTAGGCTTTGCCATGTTTGACGCCCTTGGCGGGTTTGTGGTTGTGCGGTTACATCCGACGCCTATGAGGCCATGTTTGGGTGTAACCTCTTGGGATGCATCACTTAGATGCCGGTTGCTTCGCGCGTACCTCTCCCCTTTTTCGCTCCATGCGATGATTATGCTTACCATGCTTATTTGTGTCACTTGTTGGCTTTCTATACATCTTTACATGTTTGCTTACATGTCCATGCATGAGTCTTGCTTGCTAGTGTGTCATCCGTGCTTTAACACAATGAAGTTATGGACATTCGATCCAAACCTACATTTGTCCCTCGTGGACACCACCTTTTGTTTGCCTTTTTGCTTGTTTGTTTCCTTTCTCGTTTTCTTGCTTGTTTATTTGACTTATTGGTTTCCTGTTCCTTTTTTTTTTCTTTGTTTGTCATGTCCCTGTCACATGCTATGCTTATCATATTTATCTTGCTTGTTTGCTTTGTACCCTTTGGCGCATTATCTACGCATATCTTTCTTTCAATTCCTTGTCTGTTGGTTTCTTATCTTTGCCTTTACGTGTACGCACTTAGAGCGAGGACACTTGGAGCTAGGGCATGGTCTCCCATGCGCAAACAAAAAGGGCGCGGAGTCAAGCATGTAGATTTGAGCCAAGCAGCTATGTTTAGTAGGTTTAGGAGCTTAGTTTATTCCTTTTGGTTACGTACTCTTTTAAACCCTCTTCCTTTCTCCTCCATTTCTCCCTTAGATGGTTTGTATTAGGTATATCATGCCCTGTACCATTCGTCCTCATCTTTAGAGTATGGCGGCTCCTGTTTATTTTTTTGCATCTATATTTTGGGCCATGCTCTAGGGATGTAGGCATTTACTTTTCCGCTCTGTGTGCTAGCATTGTGTGTGATGTATGTATATATATACCTACTGGCCCCATTTCGGTGTGATTGTCACAGTCCATGTCACCTAAGATAAGTGGTGCCTAATTTTCACCGCGAAAGTAAGGTGACATGTCGTCGGATTTTTGCCGTGGAAATCTGGTATATCGCCCGAATGCTTTAGGAAAGCATAGATTGGGACCACACTCATTCAAAAGCCAAACCTCAAAGCCCGCATATATGCAAAGTCCTGAAAGCCAATGTCGAAATCATGTTTTTACAAAAAATTAAGGTTTTATTAAAACAAATGACTGTCCTTGGATAGGCGTTGTGGGGTACCTAACACCTTCTCACATGTAACCAAAAAAATTTTCGGACCTAAGAATCAAGATTTTTTACTATCCACATTAGATTAGGAAAAATTCCCTTTTTCTTAAGCTAGGATTGGTAATAAAATCAATTAGAAATTGGTGACTAATCACACTTTAGAAAAATCCAATGATTGGTTGCAACTTCATTTATAAAATTTGGCCTAGGTTCATACCATAACGTCAAAGGTATGCCTACCTTCCTATATCAAGGGAGAAAGCACCCGAAGCTCCACGCAAACACACACACCATTATTGAGAAGGGCCCTCTAATAGGGTCTCATGTGCACGAGAGTTGTCACCACGGTGGGTGGTTGAATGAAGGCATGGTGGCGGCGGTTTTTTCGCTACCGACCGAGGCCGATCGTCGATCCGTGGTTTTTGACATTGTCCAAAACTCTAAAATCCCAAGGCATGCACTAGACTCTCTCTCTCTCTCTCTCTCTCTCTCTCTCTCTCTCTCTCTCTCTCTCTCTCTCTCTCTCTCTCTCTCTCTCTCTATATATATATATATATATATATAAAAGAAGGGGTAGGTTATAGATGGTAATTGTAGAGATATCTGTTTTAAGCAACAAGAGTTGGTTTTTCATTTCCTTTTCCTCATGGCTCGAATATTATTCCTCCTTATTGGTTTCTTGGTATCTGGCCTAGAATTATCTGGTGTATATATATATATATATATATAGCCTCTCTACCTGTGTTTTTCCATGGAGTAATTTGATGAAGTCATTTTTGTACTGCATGGTATTGGACATTGTCTAAAACTCTAAAATCCCAGGGCTTGCACTAGACTGTCTAAAGTAGAAGTCTTTTCTTGCAATTAAGGATGTGCTGTCACATAGGAAAAAAAGGCACATAAAAAACTAACATGTCTACATTTTTAAAGGCTTAAAGCTTGAGCGTTACACTGTTTTAAGCCCAATTAGCGAAAAATAAAAATATAAGGAAAAAAAAAACTGTTTGTAAATTGCGAATGTGGAGAACTATAGGGTTGGGAAGCGATCGATTGGAATATTTTTTGGTAAAAGAGGAAGAATAATCGTTAGATTGTTAACGCACCATGGATTGTGAGAAGGGAGCCGCCACAAGTCTGGCCATCACTGTAAGTCTCCAGTCCACTCATTAATAGACTACAGTCCACCCATTAATAGACTACAGGAATCGCCACTGGTAGAGTTTTGTTTTTAATTTAAAATTTTTAGGGATTTTGGTTTTTATTTGGAGAATCAATTGGGTGTTAGTTATGATTTAGATTGGTTTTTTGGGTCAGATTTGGTTTTGATTAAGGGATACAGAGATGGAAGAACCAAGCAGGGTTCTTAGTCTCCAAGAGAGAAAAAAAAAATCATTCTTTTTTAAAATTTAGTTCTTTTGAACTATGTCTTGACCCAATCCTCTATGAGAAAGGTACGTAGACAGTTTTTTAAAGGCTCAGTCACAATCACCTAAACAAGTTTAGGGCTAGAAGTCAAAACAATGTGATAGAATTGTTTGGATGCATGTTAGGCTAAGCCCATTTGTTTTGCATCAAGCATGCTTAAACTTGGGGCATTGGCCTATTTATGTTGAATGCGGATATGTCCTTGCAAGAAAGCAGGTTTTTCTTTGAGGTATCAATCCATTTTTTTTGCAAGCATGTCCACACTAAGGGTAATGGTCAAAAATGATTTCATGATAACTAGTTTCTAACAAGTTAGAGAAAGAAAGCCATTTTGCACGAACCAACGATGGCAGACCGTGATCTTCTTTCATGTTCCCTAATGGTCGCAACATCAAATGAATGCAGCTTCCATCCAAGCATGGAATATACTCCAATCTAGGAGCATTGGCTATGTATTTCCAATTAATTTTAATGAATAACTCCATTACTGATTGAAATTATCTTTTTGCAAGAATTAAGCAAGGACTTATCTAGCAATCCACAACAACTTCTAGCCATAGTTATTCTCATTCAAAGTCTAGGTTTAAAAGCAAAAAAAAAAAAAAAAAAAAGTCGTCATTCTTGCCTCAGGAATAAATCTTCGTTATTTCTAGTCCATCTTCATCTTCTTCACCTTTTCATCATGAACAAATCTCTATTTTCAAAGAAAAAATCTCTATGAACAAATCTTCAAAAGGAAAAATCTCCAAATCCATATTCCAAAGGAAAAATCTCCATGAACAAATCTTCTTAAAAAATTTTCAAAAATTCAATGGAAAAATCTTTAGAATAAGTCTTCAAAAGAAAAAATCTTCATTTTTCAAAATCTCCAATGAATAAATCTTCAAAGGAAAAATATCTAAAACTTTTTTTTCAAGGAAAGATCTCAAATGAATAAATCTTCAAGAAAAATCTCAAATTTTCAAAAGAAAAATCTTCTAGGAAAAATCTACATGATTAATCTCCATTTTTCAAAGGCAAAATCTCTAATAAAAAATTTTGAATTTAAAAATTTTAAAAACTTCAATGGAAAAATCTCCATAGTAAAAAATTTTCAAATCTTCTGAACACATCTTATCTCCAGAACAAATGGTGGACTATGATCTCCTTCTGTATTCCCAAGTGGTCGCAACATCAAATTAGCTTTTCACACTCAACATTCAACAAAGCATGCAGGATGTTCCAAACTAGGGGCAATGGTTAGGTATGTCCAATTATTTTCAATGAATAGCTCTGTTACTAATTGATAATATTTATTTTGCAAGAACTAGGGTTCAAGACCCATTCATATTGACATGAATAACTTCTTACAAGAGATTTTTGGATCCCTAGGAAGCACAGTTGAAATCCCTATTTTTTCTTGGCCTTTGGTAAGCATGTATTGTACTAATTTTTTAAATTTAAATTAAATAAATAAAGAAATAAAAATGCATGCATGAACTACGTTTGGACCCGATCCTCTTACTAAGTGGTACATAGGCAATCTCTCCTAAGATTCGATCCACATTTAGATCTACTACACGTCGGTCTGCATTTTGATCTGTATGCATCATACATTCACCATGGTTAAGTACTGATTGCAAGGTTAGGTGTCTTTTTCATACATTGACATTCGTTTTTCAAGCTTCGTCAATGAGAGGTGTTCTGTAGCCTGCATTTAAACTCACATAAAAGGTAAAATGGTAATTTCATCTTCGAAATATGCATTTTAATTCTGGCCATTAGATCCTTAATCCCATTTTACCAAAATGATATTAATATTGCAACGATCAAATCAACAGGTCATGAGCCCTAATCGAACTATCAGATTGAAAGTTATCATCAAATCAAGTTTTAATGACTTAGATGCACTATCACAAATTGAGTCTAACTATATGTGATTATGAACAATTAATTTCAATTGGTTATAATTATGATCAAATTGAAATTAACAATGTGTCATAATTTGATTGGTTAGGATCACATCTTATGGTAAGGTTGTACACGCTTGATTAATCAGATAGTCAAACATTAATTATTCGATGAATAATTTGAGCAATTATCTTTTTAATTAGGATAAATTTGGAACTAATTAAGTCTAAAATGGGAGTGATCCAGAGAGGAAGGTTTAACAAAAAGGTGGTTCCCTTGACTTGAATCAAATTGCTCCTTATTGGTGTATTAATAGCTCTTATTTGCACATGACCAAACTATCTCAAGCGACCTTTTTTTTTTTTTTTTTTTTTTTTTAATAAATTTTTTATTAATAAGAGCTACCTCATCTTTAAGTGAATTTCCACATTTCAAATCCTATCTTTTGCTCTTATTTGCACATGACCAAACCATATCCAACGACTCATTTTTTTTTATCAACTGGAGCTACCTCTATCCTTAAATGAACCCTATCTTTCTTTGTATATCCACTTATTCATCATAATATCTCACTTAAGTTCTAATTTTACATGTGCCGGAACATTGTCTAGTCCAATTTTTTTATCTCAATTTTCATTGTCTGATTGTGGGGCAATTCTCCACCCTTAAACTATCATTATGCAAAAGTGACTGATGTCTTTGCCATACTACTAAAATTATGGATATTTCCAACAGATAATAGTGCACCTGTAGTTTGCTGTATAATTTTTTATGATACCACTTTAATATGTCCTATACAAAAGTGATTAATATCATAAGCAGAGTTTCATCACTAAGGAGGCTAGGAAGTGTGTTTTTTTCCCTTGGAGTTTAGAAGTTAGAACACATACAATTGAAGAGGCAATCAAATTATTCAAAGTCCTATATAAGAGTGTATTGAGACTTTTGGTGGGTGTTTTGACTAGAATTTCAGAGTGATTCAAGTGCTATTTTTGGTTGGGTGGCTCTGAAGTGAAGATGAATTTCATTAGAAAGATTTAACAAGCTAACTTCTCCACTTCCAACATAACCCCAAGCAAAAAACATGGAGGTCATTTAGTTCATGATCGATATACACATTATATAACAAAATTCTACTAGGGAGAAGCTTCCACAAAAAGTAGACTTTAGAAGTACAAGAGCATAAATTCGTTTAAAATTCAAGCTTAGGCAAATCTCAGAAATTACATACTTGTAAGAGTATCTAAGTATGCTTAAAATGTGAGCACAGTTTTGGTCAGGTTTTACCTTTTATGTTTCTTTCTTTATCTTCTTTTACCCCTCATGCTACATTGCAAAAAGGGATTGCAATCATTGCATACCAATTGCAGTGTTGTTCTCATAGGCCAAGATGTGAAAGTAGGGGTGTTCACCAAATCGCATAAACTGCAAAAATCATACCAAAACCGTCCGCAAAATGGCATAACCGAACCACACAAGTAATGGTGCACCGCACTGCATGATGCAGTGCTGTTTGCACTTGAAAATCACACAAACTACACCGCACCCTCTCTATATATTAATATATTTATTTATTTTTAATATTAAATATATTATTAATAATATAATAACCCTAGGTTTCAAAAAAAAAAAAAAAGTTTAATAATCCTAACAAATGTTGACTAGAAAAGCCAACCCAAAATAAAGAAAAATTAGCTCAATAATTTAAAACTTGACCCCCAAAAAAAGAGAAAAATTAGTTTTGGGTTGAGTAGGAAAAACCCAAAATTTAAAAAATATACCGATTTCAAACCGCATCTTATATATAATATCGCACATGTGACCACAAAAATGAGGTACGGTGCGGTTATGGTTTTGACTAAACTCTAAACCGCACCGCACGACACGTGATTGCAAAAAACGGTGCGGTGCAATTACGATTTTAGCTAAACCTCACCGCAAAGTGCGGTGCTAATAATGGTCGAAAACCGCACCGCACTGGGAACACCACTTAGGTGGAAGTACGTTCAAAATTTATGATATCAAACTAGATACTGGGTTCCCATATAAATGGATGGTCATATACTGCGAACCTTCCAAATCTATTGGCCTAAATTTTGATTCGATCAAAGATGCATTTTCATAAGTTCCAATCATGGTCAGACTAAAAAGCTAGTCGTACCTCATGACATCTTGATGAGAATTTATTTAATGAAATAATAACCAGAACAAAAAAAATGAAGAAGCCGGTTATTTTGCTGTAGTGTGAGCACAGTTTTTCTCATGTATTGTTACATTCAAGTTTTCGTTCCAAGCTCATAAGAATAGAAAAGGCCAGCCAAGAATCATGTGCTTATAAAAAAAGAGATGCAAGTAAATCCTTGCTTGCCTTTTCCCAAATCCAACTTGGACCGTCCCCTGTGAATTATTAAATGTAAAACCTATCCTTCGTTTTGAAATTATCTTTCAAGATGGTAGTATCCCTCCAAATTTAAGTAGTTAACAGTGCTGGATCTTTTGACTGTGTAAGAACTCTTCAAATTCAAAAATTCCTTAAACTACTTAGAGAACCCTAGAATTTGTTCTATAAGAGCCCTGAACTTGAGGCCACAATGTTGTTGATAGACGATACAAGGAAACCAATTGGCAAAGACAAAATTGATAAACATGAACCAGACACATCTTCAAAGCACTTTGATTGTGACTATATCTAATGCTTTGATGCTCAAGAAAGCAGGAGGGGCATGGTTTGTAGATTTCTTTTTCTTCTATGAGGAAGTGGGGGAAGGGTGAATGCTGGTCAAATGGATAAGTACTAGCTGACTGCTTTCTTTATAAACAGCTCACCACATCAAAAATAACTCAAAAAGTCAATGTTCCATTATGTAAAATAAATTCATTTCTGATTTGCACCCAAAGAACAATTTCTAAGAAGATTGTGATTCAATTAATCTAAATGTCCACATTAAAACTAGCATGGGATACGAAATCGCCTTTTTTCGCATCCATCTGCTAATTTCCAATTGGGGGTGACATAGTCACTGAGATCCCTGTGAATAGCGGGCATACTTAGAGCATGACGATCACTATGTACATTGCAACCTACAAAAGAGTTCAATCACCATCATCCATAGTGAGATTATATACTCCCAAAAGCACAATGGAACCAAAAGTAACAAAAATAATTGGCCAAAGTTGGAAGTTAAGATAAGAAAGCTTAAAAAGTGAAGAAAACCAGAAATTAATCTTAAAGGCCATACCCATCCAATGTATTCTATCCCATTTGAACTTATAGCCCTTTTCCTGGGGCAAAAAGAGATAGTCAGATTTCATTATATTAGAGCGGTGCAATCTTAAAAAGACTTGTGCAAGATAAACATAACAATACATTAACAAACAGACTCATGACAATAGGGTCAACTATAGATTATAATTATTAACAAAGCCAGAAATTTTTTCATGCCAGGTAATATGAATTTGAAAAGGCAGAGTAAAAAGAACAGTACCGGGCGGCGGTAATAATATTTAAAACCAAGAACAGTGTCCATATCCAACTTGGGTGGCGGCTCCAGTTGGGCATAGTCACGTTCAACCTGTTTAACATCAAGCCCACTCCCTCTAATTAGGAGTCTTTTCTTCAGAACGTAACTGTTCATCCAGTCAGGATAACAGAGCTCAAACTTAACAACAGATCCTGCAAAAAATATATTATAATATAATAATTAAATAAAGGATGAAACAGAATAGAATAGGACAGAAATCATTTAAAGTTCAGTTGGCTCAAACTTCTTCTGCCACACCTATCCTTTTCCATAAAGGAGGTTCACAACATTCTTCTCCTGATTCTGATGATTCTTCTTCGACTGATTCTTTTTTTGATTCTTCTTCTTCTAATGATGATTCTTCTCCTTCGGATGATGATTCTTCTTCTTCTGATGAAGATGATTCTTGCATGCTCAACTTGCATCTTGAAACAACAAGTAAATAAATATAATAATTTAAGATATGAACAAAGTAAAGGGTTGAAATCTCTTATTAAGAATAAGAAAAACGATTTTCATTCATGGTTTATTTCAGCAGAAGAGCAACTGCATTTAATTAATTATTAAGAAATAAGGATTGGCAATTACATGGACTTTGAAACGGCCTCTGCTGGTTCTGTGACCAACTCCATTGGCTCTGTGACCAACTCCATTGGCTCTGTGACCGACTCCATTGGCTCTGTGACCGATTCCATTGGCTCTGTGGCCGACTCCATTGGTTCTGTGGCCGACTCCATTACTGACTTGTAGAGATGGGTCTATAGGTCGTAATTCGTTAACTGTACTAGAAAGTCATAAAAATATCAACAATACAAAAGAGCCAATACTTAATTACAAGTGTAAAGTATTTGATCATCTAACTTTGAAACCATCAACAAAACCTAATACGACATGGATTGAAAATCTAAGTAAACCAAAACAATAAACCATCAAATTTACAGAAGCCAAACAGAGGGGAATCTGAAAAAATGAATCGAATAATTTTGCTAAGTTGCAGAGGATATTAAAAAAATTTACGTGGTTGTAAAAGCCTAAAACCGAAAAAACACAGAAATAAACCCCAATAGATCAAACAAAATCAACAAATTTCAAAACCCTAATCCCGCAGAATACAAAAATTTATAACAGTGAACCAGCGTACTTCCAATTACTAACTAATAATATTCTTAGACTAAATCCAAGATAAATTTGATGAATTAATCCTAAACCTCATGCTCATGCGGAGCAGATTGTGCTTAATTCATAACACCAATGAATTCACCGTGTAGTGCCTTGTGGGACGGGCCCTAGTTATTTAAATTGAGAGAAACGGTGAGCTAGCCCTAAAACACAAAATAATCAAACAAAACCCTTTCATATTTTTTTTTTTTTTTTTTTTGCGAGAGAGAGAGAGAGAGAGAGGGAGATGGAGAAAGAGAGATTACCAGTGTAGGCGAAGAAGGGAAGGAGAGAGCAGCGTGCTGCTAGGGTTCCTAAAAGCACCGACGACGAAAGAGGGAAACCTCAATTTATATTTATAGTATACAACTGGGCCTACTTCGATTAAAAGCCCATTCTTTTTCATTTCTTTTTTTAATGAAAGTGATAATTACTAAAACCGGCTCTCAAAACTTTAATTTTTTTTTTTTTTTTTTTTTTTGTTAAAGAACCGGCGATCCCCTGATCTGATGGCTCTTGGTCTGATCACCTACGGTTCATTAGCAAAACAATAAACCGTAATAAAAACTTCACCCAACCTATTAATATATTCAACATTTACTCATTTTTCACTATGAGATTAATTCAATTCAAATAACCTGAACAAATAGAAAATAGAGCTTGTGTTAAACTATTTCTCATCAATTTTGGACAAATTTTGGGTCTTAATATGTCAATGTTTTTCTAAAAAAAAAAAATCAAAGTCAAATGGTCAAACCAACAATCAATTCATTTTTCATGAATTTGGTCCCATATTAACCTGTTTTTCCATGGAATAAAATTCCTTTTTAACCTGTCATTCAAGTTAAAGAAAAAAAAGGGAGAGAATTCCCTTTTAACCCATGCATTTTTTCCCGTTTAGGTTTACGCAGGTTGATGACCATATAAATTTCTTTATTTGTTAAGGAATTAAAACATAAAGAGCTTAAACTATAATGGTTGTGTATATGTATATATGTGTAGTTTGATTCTTGGAGGGAGTTGGTAAGGGGAGACAGTTGAAGCGTCTTATTCCAGCAAGTTTCATAATATTGGTAAGTACATAAGGTTCCTAATTTGGCAAACAGAGGACTTAACACTTTAATCGAGCTTGCATTGAGCTTTCTCTAGCGAGGTCTTATGATTTGCTTGTTTAGCACTCCTTGCTAGGCTAATGTCGTTCTCGCTTGAGCAAAATGATTGCGTAATATGTTTTTCTTAACATAATTAAAAAAGAAAAAGAAAAAAGAAAGGAATACAGATTATTTTAAGTCTTTAATGGTTGGTAATAGCCAAGGCAACAATTTGAAGGGTTTGTATCAACCAAAGTCACCTCTCAAGTGTACGTTTTGAAAGGCAACTCTTCATTGTTCACAATTAATCATCCATATTAAGTTTTTTTCTTTTTTTTTAGAGAGTTTCAATCTATGGCGTCCTTTCTTAATGATAGCTCTTTATCATCAAATCAAGACACTAATCAGTTTTTGATGTAGGTGGAGATTAAACCCCAAATCCCTTATACATTCATATTAAGTTAAGTATACATTTTCAAAAATTTTACATAGTTTGCTCAACATTAAAGAGAAATTCATAAGATTTTCCAATATTACTACTTGTAAAATCCAAGCTCAGTTGTATATACCAGGCGATTTGCTTCGAACCCGCTACCAAACTCAATCAAGTGGGGGCAAATATCATCTTTAAAGTTTAAATGACCAAATCGTATCTTTAAACTATTTTATTTATTTTAATTTTTTATACAAGATAAAAATTATACTTTAGCCTAATCTAGGTATATACGTGTGTAAAGTTTCTTTCTGAAAACTTGAACCCCGACCTTACCCCCCACATCTTATAGAGCACTTATAGTTGTGGAGTGACCACCGCAACAAGGGTGCGCGGTGGCTATCTTTAAATTGATTTTAATTTCCTTTCTTTCCGCTTTTTTTTCTCTTGAGATTTGCAAGTTCCCTTAAAAAAAAAAAAAAAACAATAAGTGCGCATTAGATATTTCTAAAGTAGTTGAACTTAAGCACTACTACTCCAAGACTTTTTTTAGAGGGAATTTGAATACTAAAAAAAAAAACATTAAGTTCAAAACTCTTTGAAATATTGAGTCATGACTCTCAAATGTTATGTAAAGAAACACTATAATTTATGAATTTCAATTAAATACAAAATTCTAAATCAATTCCTTAAAAAAACCTAAATTAATTGAAAACTTTTTTTTTTTCCTGATGGCAAATTAATTGAAAACTTTACAACTTTTTTTCTTTGGGTTTTTTTTTTTTTTTTTTGGTTTTTAATTTTCTTTTTTGACAAGTAAATTAAAAACTTCATATTAAAATGACAAAGGAAGAATTGGAGACTGGAGATTGGAGTATTTTGATGCTGTTTGGAGTGGGCGTCTACGTTTTCAGATTCTGGGTTTTCAGATTTTTTTTCCCCTGCGCGTGAACAGTAATATCACATGGGTTCACTGTGCAGGGGACAAAAATCACTGCTTACGCACTGTTCACAGCACTATTCATGCACTAAAAAATATTAAAAATGGGTCTCACGGTACTATTCATGCATTTAAAAATTATTTTGCTACAATATTTTCAGTTTTCAGTTTCAGCAACAATAAGTTCAATTCAAACGGACCCTATATAACATTTTGATAAGTAAAATACCAAATTACTATTCACCAATCACATTCGTTATATAATTATCTATTATGCTATAATGTTCTAAATTCTGATGCCTCAATTAGATAAGTTCCAAGCTCAATCAAGAATAAATCACCAAAAGATGCATTGGTGCACAAAAATTTGAAAATGAATAAAAAATTATTGGATTTGAAGCATGAAACTCCAAATGAAGTGCAACAAGACAAAAAGATCCTACCATATTTTCTTCTAATGTCTGCAAGCTAGATAATGAAGCACTTGGTAGGAAAAACAAATAAGGTATCAAAACAAGCACATTGCAAGCAACAAGAACCACATGATATTGGAAAAAAGCTATAACATGAGAAAAAAAAGGAAAGATGTAACCAAAGGTAACCCAAATAAACCAGGAAGATCATGAGATAAGGAGTTATTCAACCAACAGTAAAAGGACTAAACACTAAAAATACTACATACATGAAGGAAGACAACTCACAACTGATGTAGGGAAACGTAAACCCAAAATAATTTTTTTTTTTTTTTTTTTAAAAGGAAACCATTAGTCCCTTGTCTTTTATTTCTCTATGTTATATTTTATTTAGGCGAAAATGCACATTTAGTCCCTACATTTTAGGCCTATTTACAATTTGGGCCCTAAATTGATTTAGCTCCTAGGTTAGTCCCTGATTTTCAAAAATCGTTTTTAAAATAGTCCCTACCGTCAACCCAGTGACAGAAAATGTTGAGATGGCAAACGGAGGTCCTAGTAGTCAAACCCATTTATTAAAATAATAATTAAAAAGCTAGCGTGACACTGCCACCTCATCCATGTCAGCATTTTAATCAATAAAATAAGCCACGTCAGAAAATTAATCAATTAAAAAAACATTCTAGCACTAAAATAAATCAAAAATCATATATATTTTTTGAAAAAGAGAGCTTTACACTAAAATTAAAACAGATATAAAAACTGAAATTTGTTTTTCTTAAATCAATCAATAAAATTAAAATTATAATGCATAGATAAATAAAAAATTAAAAAATATGAAAACAAACGGATCAAGAGGCTTACTTTAGTTTTCATGGTATTGCTGAAGAAACTCTAGCTAGAGAGAGAGAGAGAGAGATAGAGAGGACCTTGAGGATGCGAATCTCGGTGTTGAGGAGACGAGATGCACGAACGATGTCGTCGGTGTTGCCATCCTCGCATCTTTGAAGCTCGGATCTTCAACCATCGCTATTGATCATCCTTAAAGCTCGAATCTTCAACCATCGTTGTTGCAATCAGCAGGTTACTCTCTCTCCCTCTCTCTTGTTTGATCGGCGATGGTGGTAGTGGGTTTGATTGGGTTTTTATGGGTTTTCGTTGGGTGGGTTGTGGCCGTGGAGATCGGTGTGGTCATGGGTCTTGGATTATGGGTTTTGGATTCGTGTTTACAGGTTTCATTGGAGGTGGCTGGGTTTTTTTGGGTTTCCATGGGGGTGGGTGGTCTTTAATGGAGGTGGAGATCGATGTGGCCGTGGAGATCGGTGTGGCTGTCGGGAAGATGGGTTTCTGCCATGAAGAATAGGAAGAACAAGAAAATGTATGTTTATTGGGTTTTTTGTGTTTGTTTCCCAAGAAAATTTATAGGTTTATGGGTTTGTTGGAGATTGGTTTGTTTACTGGGTTTATGGGTTTGATCTGTTGGAGAATTCGGTGTTGATTGTGTTAGAATTTGGGGAAGAACATGAAGAATTCAATGGTCTTGATTTGTAGTAGATCTGACGGTGTTGGGTTTGATGATCAGAGAGGTGTTGAATTTGGGTTTTTTCTTGTTGTTGTCATTTATGTCCTAGTGATCTGGGTTTGAGTTGTTGGTTGTTGCGATTGTGTTCTTGTGACAGGTTTGAGTTCCTGTTGTTGGGTTTGATTTGGGAAGAACATGAAGAACAATCGAAGAACATAAAGAATATGAAGAATTTTTTTTAATTAAATATATATGATTTTTGATTTATTTTAGTGCTGGAATGTGTTTTTAATTGATTAATTTTTTGATGTGGCTTATTTTATTGATTAAAATGCTGACATGGATGAGGTGGCAGTGTCACGCTAGCTTTTCAATTATTATTTTAATAAATGGATTTGACAGCTAGGACCTCCGTTTGTCACCTCAGCATTTTCTGTCACTGGGTTAACGGTAGGAACTATTTTAAAAATGATTTTTGAAAATTAAGGATTGACCTAGGAGCTAAATCAATTTAGGGACCAAATTGTAAATAGGCTCAAAATGTAGGGACCAAAAATGCATTTTCGCCTTTTATTTATTATTATGTATTTAGTATTTCAAAATGTCATGTCACTAGCAAGTGACTTTTAATGAAGTTGGATGGTTAGAATCTAATTGTTAGAGTAAGATAAAGGATTAGGATTCTATGGTTACTAAAGTCTATCATAAAAAAGCCTATGTTATCTTTAATTTTGTTATAATTTTCTTTGATTTAATCTTGATTGTTACTAAAATTTCTTCATAAACCCTTCTTCTACATTAGACCTAAGTTCTCCTCACCAAATAAACAATCATGGGACTCAATAGTCCACACTGGAAGTGCCCCTAATTTGGAATCCAATTCACCAGTTATAGGTTCATTAAAAGAACTTATATAAGAAAACTAATCTTTATACACACACACACACACACACACACATATATATATATATAACGAAATTTATTGCACCAAAAAAATGATCACCCAAGTCTCCAAGGTGTATACAACTTGGGACCGAAAATAATCAAACACTCAAATAACAAACATCTACCCAATCACAAACCAAAAATTAAGAGTGACTTCCTATAGCTAACATCCAATCCAATAAAGTTCTAAAGAAAAACAATTTCAGTTCCACTAAAGTCCTTTCTAAATCCTTAAAGCTCTGGTAATGTCATTCTATAGATACCTTTAAACCCATTACATAGATACAACCCTTACTAAATGGTAAAAATACACCCTCTCCTTCCTATCATCTTAAATGTAAATATCCTAAGATTAAAATAAGAAAACAAATTTAAAGATAGTTTCCATAGAAACCTATAACCCCATTACATAGATATAACCGTTATCTAGTTCATTCACTATAAAGAAGAAATTTAACGCACTAAGATAGAAGAAATTTGACACACAAATACATGTTCGCAAACACACACAATGCAAGCATGGCAGACAGTTTAGCGCTTAATCATTTTTATAAACAAACTGAAACCAAACTACATATCATCTAGAATTACAAACATAAGAGTGGTGTAGCACAAATTAGTTTAACAGAGTAAATTCACGTAATAGCTACTACAATAATTGATTACTTGTGTTCTCTTCATTCATAACATCAATGTCCTCTTTCTCTAAGAGATATATTTTAACCATTCTCTAAGGGATGACTTTGATCTAAAGAACCAAGTGAGAACATTATCACAGTATATGATGAAAAGATTTTCAGCTTATAAATCACATAAGAAAAGTTGCCAACTTAGCTTCTTGGTAGATTTTTTTTTTTTTTTTGGGAGTGGTGTTTGGATTTTGGATTGAGTTTCACCTTCACAAGGGTAAAGAATTCTTGAGAAATTCTATCTCATGGTGAGATAGATAGAGCTGGTATTTCATTTATATAGAAACTATTACATTTTGTATATTGTCCATTTAGATGGATATGTACACAAGAGAAAAAAATAGGGAGCAATAAGGACAGCTAGCTGTGATATTTTGAAACTAGCACCAACACCTGAAGGTTTTTCTGCACCATCATTGGGAGTTGCTGGTAAGAATGGTCAAATTACAGGATTGGTACGAGTTACAACAGTTAAAAGTGTGGAGATCTTAGAGGGTAGAGTTGTTCGGATATAACTCTCCCCTTTTTGGTGTGCACATATTTCCTAAGATATTTGTTGGCTTTATTTCCTGAAGTTTTGTTGTAATAATTTCCTTTATTCTTTTGCTGTAATAGTGCAGTTTAAAACATCGTCAGGCATTGATAATGATGATGGCAATGTGGCAAAATCAGTTGAAAATGCCCAGTTGAGTGAGGAAGTAAATGGTACCCCTAAATATGGCAATGGCGATGTGAATGGGAGCACAATCTGTGAAGCTGAGGATAACTCTGACGATGATGATGATGAGTCAGAGCATCCTGGTGAAGCTTCAATAGGAAGGAAGATATGGACTTTCTTCACAACATGATGGCTGCAATAGTGTCTTTAGTTCACTCTTAGGAACTCCTCATTCTCTCTCTTTTATGGGTATCAACATTGTGGAATTCATGTACGCTTTAGGGATTCTAGCTTTAGTTAGATTTCCTTTGTTTCGAAATGATCATGTATATACGTTATGGCATATATGCATAACTACATGTAATGATGTATAATTCTACCTAGCCAAACATTGATCATCAATTTTTAAATTTCTTTCTTATTTTGTATCTAGTCAAACACTATTTAGCTTGATCATTTATTTAATAATTTCTTTTTTCACTTTCAGTCTAGCAAAATACTGTAGATCTATTTATTAACTTTTGTCTCACTTCCTCTCTGCACAAAAAACCAACAAACCCCACTCACACAATTGCCACAAAAACACAACAGACCCACACAATTGGTCACAAAAAACCCAACACCACTCAACCGGCCACCACAACCGGTCGTAAATTAACCAATCACCATCACCATCACCACCATGCTCATAGCTAGCCACAAAACCCATCACCACTACAAAAGAGAGCAAAAAAGGAAAAAAAAAAGATTTGAGTATGAGGAAACAAAGAGATGAGTAGAAGAGAGAAAAATAAAAATAAGATAGTGTAGGGAGAAGAGAGGAGAAGAAACAGAGAAACGGGTAAGAGTAAAAGAGAGTGAAAAGAAAGGAATAGAAAAAGAGAGAGAGTTAGTAAAAAAATTTGTTTTTTTTTTTTTTTTTTATACCTTTGTAACACCGTACAGTCCGTATATTTTTATATTTAGCTTCCCCACATTTAGTGAACGTTAATTTTTTTTTTCTCATTCTTTTATTGGTTTTTGTGTTTTACGTTCTTTGCTAATTCTCACTATATTATTTGTGTTTTGTCAATTTTTTTTTTTTTTTTTGCCAAACCGACATTGGTTGCTCTTTTATATATATATATATATATATATATATATATTATAGATATATCTCATAAATAATATGGACATGGATATCATAAATAATATGTGTAAAAGGGTATAATGTCATAATTAACTCGGAAAACTGAGGGTATCAATGTAATTTGAACTTTTTGAGTTGGATCGCCCGGGACGTGCGGTTTTCTTGTTGCTGATGCCTGTGAGTGAAATTAACATTATAAAATGACTGATCTGCCCCTGATACTATACGTAAACCAAGTCATAAGTCATGAAGAAGACGAGGGTAGAAAGTGAAAAAAAGAAAAGGGAAAGAAAGAAGTAAAAACTACACCATATATTGGTTCTGTTATAAGCATTTGTCTCAAAACGGTTTTTGTTGTCCATTTAGTTCCCTCTCTTTCCCTCCAAGCCCTCTCTCTCATAAAACACACTCTCTCTCCCAAACCAGAAGAGAAAGAGCGTCTCTGTTCTTCTTCGTTGCTTCTCAGGTAAGCCTTTTTTTTTCTCTCTAAGATTGAATCTCCGTTAACGATTTTTCATCTCCGTTAACGATTTTTCATTATAGTTTGCAATTTACGCCTTTCGTTTTTTTCGAATCGAACAAGTTTAATCTCATTTTCTTCATCGTTTTGGTCACTTTGATCCATATCTGAAGTTTAGGTTTCAAAGAAAATATCCACACGCAAGTCATTGTAGTTCAAGAACTGAAAAAAATGCAAACTGACTCGTCGTCGAGCACCGTAACCGCGAACACCATGTCCGCCTCGCCGTTCAAGTCGCAACTACTCCATCCAAACGACGTCGTTTACAGCTCTCGCTACTCTCCTCCGACCTACTCCTTCGACTCGCCGAATTCGGACTCGGTCTCCAACTCCAACTCCGACCAACGCGTGTACCACTCTCGGACCGTACAGGAGCACCAGGAGATCGTGAACCGCCATTCGCTGTACCTCACTCGCCTCCGCGAGGCCACCGGAGAAGTCGAGTCTCTCCACCAGGAGAACAACCACCTCCATCCTTTGCTCCGCTCCTCCGCCAGCTCCAACAACTTCACTACTGTTGCGTCGTTTTCTGCCATCGACGCCGCGTTTCGAAGGTTGAGAATCGAAGGAGGCATGAACGAAGGAAGCGATCACGATCACGATCAGATTCCCTGGGATGACGTGGCGATGCCAGATCTGATTGAGAGTCCGACGAGCGTGATCGAGAGCGGAAGGATCCAGAGTGCTGACGTGGAGCGCTTCTCGTTACCGAAGAGTATCTCCGTCAGTTCCGATGGTTACTTAAAGAACAATCACGCTCATCATCAACCTGCTGCTGGTTCCAGTAGCACGACTGAGACCGCGAGTCCACTCAACGCCACGGTAATTACGTAATTTAACGGTTTTTGCTTTTTATTCCTTTTAATTTCTTGTTTATTATTGCGAACTTGCCATGCTTTATTGATTTTTTTATTTTTTGTTTTTGAGTAAAGCTGAAGAACTCTGAAACTAGAAAATGGAAATTAATGCAACAGTGATTAGGGAAAAAGGAAAAAGAAAACGGAAAATAGGTGAAAGATTTGGGTACGGAGAGGACCATAGGTTTATAGGCTTGGATGCGTGACACGAGTACACAAGCAGATGCTTTATTTTGATTACGAGCCAGTGGATGAGAGGATCATGATGTGCACAGTGAGCTTCAGTTCGACTTGTCTGTTCACTTTCATGTTGGGGAAGCGCGCATGCCACGTAGACGTGTAACGAACTTTTATTATGATTTGTTGAAATTTATTATTATTATTTTTTTCCTGAGAATGATTGTGTTGTATTATCCGTATATATTATTATTATTATTATTATTATTATATATTAAAAGGATTTAAAGGGTTAATCATCACCATCTAAATGACCAAAAATGCCACTAATTTAATTAAATAATCTCTGTTCCTAAAAAATAATAATGAGGTTAAATTTGTAATACAATAAAATTTTAAAATAAATTATAAATAAATTTCTTAAAACTTCTTACTAGATTTCCTATAAATTCTTACCAGAATCTTAGACAAATACAAATTCCTCACATTTTATTTTAAAATAAAAAATAAAAAAACCTCCAATCCCATGAGTCACAACTTCCCACCCCATGTACGAACTTCAAAAAATAAAAAATAATAATGAAAATAAATAAAAATTATGACACTAAACCAAAAAAAGATTATTGAACCTATTATATAGTTTTGGTTTTTTATTCACATCATACACAATATACTATTCCAACCAAACCCAACATTTTTTTTTTAATCTTATTTTAATTGATTTTTTCCTTTTATTTTATTTCTTCCACACGTTTTTCTCCCAATTCTCTCTCGTTTTTTGCTGGCTCACAATTTTATTTGGTCTTCCTGCTCACATGTTTTCAATCCATCTTAGATATAAAAAAGTCAAAACCATTTCTTAACAGATACAAATCTGAGTGTCTCTCTTCTTTGATCTAATTTCAAACTTAAAAACTGTAATTACAGATCTCTGTCAAAGTTTTCTCATCAACCACTCACAACCATTTCATCCATTGATAATTTTTTTTTTTTTTGGTGTTTTGAGAAGAAAGCCATCAAGGCCTAATCAATTAATAAAGTTAGGAACTGATATCAATAGATAAAGTTCTCCCTCAAGTGTGGTAAAGGAAGTTATTTATGGGTGATGTATAGTTACCATAGTATCGGACTAGAATTTGTTTAATTATAGCTAAACGGACTTGGTATGGACTGGTTATTATTATGAGTTAGTCTTTATTATAATACTCATAGTAAAGATATTTAAATGTACTGAATAATTGAAGTTCGTATTGAAACTGTAATGCAAGAAATGATTGTAGTATTAAACGTTTATTTTTATTTTTTTTAAATTCGTGTAAAAAATTCAGAAACATTTGGCATATATATATTTTTTGATATATATAGACACACAATCACCTAAAATTATTATTGTGGCATTTGATTAGGGAGGGATGAAACATGGCAATAAGTTATGGCAGCTTTGGTGTTTAACTTTCTGTGAGTTTCATGATTTAATAGAATAAAGAAAAAAGTAGGTACACAACATTTTTATAATAATTTTACAATAAAGCTAAAGTGTTAAGCGATTAATGATAGATAATTTTACAATAGGATTCCGTATGTTTGAAAACAGAATAGAAGACGCCGCTTTTTATAGTTTATGTGCGTACATGAATTATACGTGTATATACTAACTATGAGTCGTTTACAATAATTTCACAACGAACCATAAGTGGTAAGTTGTTGCTTGTTCTAATTTGAATTCCTAATGAAAATTACTTGTTTGCCTCATAACTGCCAATATAACAATCCACCATTTAAAATTTGTTGTAAAAATATTATAAAAAAAAATTGTAGACATAATATTTCTTAGACAAAAGAGAACTTTTATTTTCCTGTTGTAGTCATAGGCCCAACGACTAAGTTTTGGCCCAACCATCTTTTTAATGTAACAAACTTTTTTCTTTTTTTTCTTGTTTCTCAAAAAATAAAAAACTTTTTTGCTCTATTTATTTATTTGTTATATTTTATAATTAATAAAATAGTTATTCTAATTTGCTAGAAAAGTGAAATCATAAATAAAATTAAAATAAGTTCTAAATCCCAAATAAGGTTCAAAAACTTATGACTACCAATTGATATTTATAAATTACATGAAAAATTACAATTACCTCCTCTTAAGTTTCCATTATTGCACTCGCCTACTTTTTAATTTGAAATAAGATACTCATGTCACATAAAATAAACACCGCTTACACTTACCAACCCTTAGAACATTCACATAAGTTCGTGTGTATTAGAAAAATGTGTAAATTTACACAATTTTTCCTAAAAATGACTCACATAAGTCCGTGTATAAATGTGCAAATTTACAAGTTTGCAATAGTAATCGTATAAATTTACGCTGATACTATTCATTTTGTATTTAGTTGTTTATTCTTTTTTTACGTATCTCGAGAATGAAGAAAGAAAGTGGATGTTGGTTATTATGTGTGAAGAAAGAAAAATAATATAAAAAATCAAGAAATTTTGATATTTTAATGAAATGTAGTGTAAAATAGATAATCTGATGTGGGTTTTTTTGAAAAGTAAGTATGTAAAATAGAAAAAATAGGTTCTTATGCTAAAAAGTAGGTTCTTCCCCATTTTTCATGCTCGACTTGTACTATTGTCCATACCTCCTCTAATAAAAAAGTCGGAATTTTTTAAATACCGTTTGCCTGCTATTCAAAAAGTTCAGTGTATATAGTTTATATTTTTAGGGATGTGAGTGTCTTGTTCTAAACTAGATTGGATGTGAATATAATAACCAAAGACCTTAGGGAAGGTAATTGCAATTATCCTATAATTTATATGTGTCTACTAAAACTTTAGCTTTGATACGCACTAACACTCTATTTGTTTTAGCATTAACATTTTTGGGAAATTGGTTCATTTTCCCAGAGAGCACTTTCTGGAAAATTATTTCATTTTCTAGTATTTGGTAACACCTAGAAAATAAGCTTGAGAGAGAATATTTTCTGGTGTTTGGTATGTGCAAAATATTTATAATATTTCTTGTATATTTTAAAACATGTTAACATGTGTATTGTATAAGCCCAACTAATGTACTCAATATTTATAAAAAAAAAAAAAAAAAAAAAAAATCAAGAATGAATTTGATTTTTAAACAAAAATTTTGATAACAGATACAATCAAATTTAAGTTGTTCAATTTTCATGATATCTAGCATGGCAAAAATGTCAATATACCACTATATTCCAAAATATATAACAATATGCCACTATTTGCGAAATAATTAGAAGAATACCACTGTTCTATAACTCGAGTTTTATGTAGAACTTGAGTTCTATTAATGAAATGCACGGTGGTATATTGCCATTTTTGCCAGTTTATTGATGTGCTTGTTGTGTTGTGTACTGCAATCCGATACCCACTGCATGCATGTATGTGACTTAGTTAATTCCATCTTACAAATTAATCTCTGTCTAATGTCTATCTCATATCTTTTAAGCTTTGCACTACTTTTACATGGTTGTGTAAAGGGTAATAAAAGAGCAGCTTTCTGTTTTTGTGAATGAAAGTCTGTAATCCATCTTAATTTCTTTCCTAATCAGAGTCGAGCGGAAGAGTGAATTGTGTATTAAATGTCTGCCATTGAAGTTTTCATTGGCCCCATGAATTGGATAAATAAAATCGAGACACATGCATGTGTGCCCTTGTTTAAGCGTAGCTTGGTAGTTTGAAACTACAAAGAGGATGTGCCTTCTTGCTTGGGTAATGGTGTGCCCAAGCATTCCTCCATGGTCTTTACCACTTTGAAACTACAAAGAGGATGCCACCGCGTCACATTTTTTTGAAACTCGAGTTTCAAAACAGTGGTAGATTGCTAAATATTTTGCCAAATAATGCTATTTGGCCATTTTTCAATTTTTGCCTATCTAGCAGTCATCTTGCACATATATATATGAAAAGTAACACACACACACACACACACACACACACATTTAAACTAACCATAAGATCCATTTTAATAGTTCAAAATTCCACATAGACCAAATAGTTTAACCTACAAAATAATCTAGTACAAATAGTTTGATAAATGCCAAATAGTTATGCGCCACGTGAGAGAGAGATTGTTTTCCAATTTTTTTTTTGGAGATTACCTATAGAAAATAAGCTTTATTTATATTAGATTTTTCTGTTGATTAAAAATAGTTTTTTGTTGTCCAATTTTTTTATGCTACCAAACAATGGAAAATATAGAAAATTATCTTTAGATAAAATTTTCTAGAGAAACAAACAGAGCGTTATTAGTTATTGCCTCATCAATTTGAAACAACCTTGTATGTGTACCCAATTCGCCTTGGAAGCTTCTAAATTTATCCTGGGCTTGTAGCTTTATTTTTCCGGTGTCCTTTCTTTTTCCTTTCTTTTTGGAGTGCCCTTGCATAGTTGCATTGTATACTTTGTTTTCTTCCTTTGTTTATTAATAAAAATTCTCTCTTTTATCTATCTTACACAAAAGGAGAGAGAACAGCCCGCAATCCACCACCATAGAGATTCAAAGACCACGATCTACCACGGAGATTCAAAGACCGTGATCAATGATCCACCACCACTACGATCCACCGATGAGAAGGAGAGACAACTGGTGAGAAGAAAAAAAAAAAGGGGAATGAACACTAAAAAGAGAAGAAGGAGAGACAAGAAAGAGAGAAAAGAGAGAGAGAGAGAGAGAGAGAGAGAGAGAGAGAGAGAGAAAGAGACAAATGGACTGAACAGAGAAGGAAGAAAGAGAAGAAAGAGAGAGAAGAAAAATAATTTTTTAAGGAAAAATAGAGAGAGAATAAATAAAATATTATTTTTTATTATAAGATTGTAGCTACAGAAATTTATTGTAGCTCCAATGCTATTTTTTTTTTTTTTTTTTTAAAGTATGGCATCTTTGCTGTAGCTTGAATTTTGGTGGTTTTGTGCTAAAAATAGCTTTTTAGCATTTATCACACCTTTGATGTGAATGCTCTTACTTTGTTCATATTTTGACTTGTCTAGGAAAAGGAAATTAAAATCGCAATCATTGATACTGGAATTAAGTATCAATTTTCTGTTTTTCTACTCAAGGAAAGCGAGATTAAAGAAAGGAAACTTAAATGGGATGATATAAGGCTGAAAGACACGTAAGATTTATATTCGAGTGTTAATTGATTTTTTATGTTGAAGAAATTTTTTTTTTTTTTTTTTTATTAATGTTAATGGTATCTCCTATTTGTTGCAGCAAAATCCAAAAACCTGACATTTATCGTAACGAGGATTCATTCAAAGACGGATGTGGTCATGGTACTGCATGTGCCTCAGTGGCAGCTGGGACCAAAAGTGACATAGTTTTGTTAAACACCTTTCATGAAACCATTGTAGGTTCAGCTCCATCAGCAAGAATCTATCCATATAAAAGTTATATAGATGAGTGGAACCATGAGATTCTTGAAGGTTTTAAGGCGGCAATTGAGCAAAAAGTTGACGTGATTTCTGTGTCACTTCAATTTATTGAACAAAGAACATATAATGGTCTCAATGATATTGTGATTGGATCATTTTTGGCCACGAAGGCTAATATCCTAACCGTAGCTTGTGCTGGGAATGATGGTCCTTTCGAGGAAACAGTAAAAAATGCTGCACCGTGGATATTGACAGTTGGTGCCTCTTTATCAAAGAGACGTTTTATAACCTCTTTGTCAATAGATGGTTCACAATATGAGGTAATTGTACGTTTTCTTACTTTATTTAGGTGCATAACAATCTTTGTTTCCTTTTGCTTTATATGCTTAAGATTGAAAGTTAAAATTCATCCTAATTAATCCAATAATTTTATCTTTTATGCTTTCCACTTGAGTGAAACAAATACTTATTCTTTCTTTGTTTCTTTTATTGATTTTTCCCCTAATATTCTCACTTTATCATTCACTTTTATAGTTTAAACAGATTTGGTTTCTTAATGAATTTTTTGCTTGTAGGGGTATTCTATCATCTCGAAGGCGATTAAAGATCTTCCTTTAGTAGTTTTTCCACACAATGAAAGGTACTTACATATTCAAAATTTTGAATTCCTCATAGTCACATATAATGTAATCAACTATAATTGATGACTAAATTATTTGCGCAGCCCTAAAGAACAATTAGAAGAACAATTGAAAGGCAAAATTGTGTTATGTGATAGTAAAGAAGACAAAGAAATGGCACAACAAGTAGGCGTAGCATGTGTGTTATATAGAAATGAGGACCATCCACCATTCGCTGAAGCTCCTCAGGATGTGCCATCAGTTTATCTCACTCATAAAGTAGCCAAAGATATTGGTGATTACTTAAGGTATACTAATCTTTAAATTAAAAATTGACCATACTTTTAAATTGATCATGCTACAAGATAAATTGAGTTTAACTTTATTTTGTTTTGTTTTTACAGTGAAAAGTGCGATAATGGGATTTCAATCAAGGCAACAATCGGTATAAGTAACAGGGTTGACAACCCAGACCCTAACAGAGTTGCTGATTTTTCGGGTAGGGGGCCTTGCGCATGTGCTAGAGAGATTCTAAAGGTAATTCAATTTAAAGAGATCCTTGTTAATTTGTAGTTCATTTTCCTTTTTAAAATGATAATAATCTTTCGTTATTTGTTTTCCATCAAGCCTGACATATGTGCACCCGGAGTTGAGGTTTTTGTGCCTGACATTAAACATGCATTAAATGATCAATACTGCATCACGGAAGGAACTTCTTTTGCTTGTGCACTTGTAGCAGCAAAAGCAGCACTGATTAAAAAGAAATTTGAGAATGAACCAGATTTTTCACCAGCTTGGATGCTATCAGCTTTAATGACTACTGGTAAAGGAATTTACTAGTATCTTTTTTTTTCCACCTTAATCTTCTGAAAATTCAAATTTTCCTAACCACTTTGCCATTTTCAGCTATTAATAATCTTCCACAGCAAATCTCAATTTTTGGCGAGGGAGCAGGATTTTTAAACTCTGAACAGGCCATGGATCCCGGCTTAGTTTTTAATTGTAGTGTAAATGATCATGCGAAATTTTTGCGTGGGCAAGGTGTCAAACTGAAGCTTTCTAAGATGTACAAATATGAGGGCTCTCCCCCAGAGAAAATCAAGCCATATGAATTAAATTACCCATCAATTATGGTTGAGATCCCAAAAAAGACTCCAAGACATGAATGTAGCATTCCTCGTGTGCTCACATGTGTTAGGACTTTGGGCTCTTTCGGCAATTACACAGCAGAAATTAGAGACAAAGCGGAGGGGATCGAGATCAAAATAGAACCACAACAACTACTCTTCACTCCAGAGAATTCTGTGCAATCCTTCTTAGTAAAATTGACTGTGGATATAAAACGTTGGGAAGGTGACTTGTTTGTGACACATCTAGTTTGGAAAAAGGAGCATCATACAGTAACAAGCCCAATTGTAATAGCTAGAGCTGTTTTTTTGGAGAAACTTGTAAAAGCTGCTAAAGCGAAAAAAGACCCTAGAAAAAGAAAAAGAAGTTAATGCGAATAGCTTTATGAATGAGGAAACAACTTGTGTTGATCTAACTTTTTGATGTGATGGAATAGATATATCAATGGTTCACATGAAAAATATTAGTCACTTCCTATGATGGCTATACAAGCGTGTTATTTATGACATGGGTTGCATCAGTTTTTTTTTCTTTGTAAATGAAAGGAAAAATTAGTAAACTCACCATAAAATCATTAGAGTTCAGATCAAACCCTGGTCTCATTGGAAAAATTCCTCTCAACTTTGGTGCCCTTGTGAAGCTCCAATCATTAGTGCTATTAGAAAATGGATTAACTACATTTGAAAATGAAAATGGAAAAAAAATAGATAAATAAAAAGAATCTCGAAATTGAGTGATAAGATAAATAAAAAAGAATCTCCAAATAAAAAAATAATTAAAATAACGTGTTCAACACACTCCAATAAAAAATTCGAGTCACTAAATTTTTCCGGATTGAGATCAGGTATTGCGCTTGATGCAATTCTTATGAATGGTTGAGATTGATAGTTACAAAATCAACTTTCAATCCCAACCATTAATTCAAAAAATTTAAGAAAAAAATTAAGAAAAGTTAAAAGTAAAAGTTAAAAAAGTGAAAAGTGTAAAAAATTTATAAAGGATTTAGGTGAATAGCACCCCGCACCAGATCTTAATCCAATTTTTCCTATTCCTAAGGACAAACAGCACTGAGAGAAAAGACAAGTTTGATGATGTAGACGCTGTCCCAAACTAAAATGACTGAAAAAACTCAATATATAAAAAGATAAGCAGTGAAGAGTTGGAAAGAATAGTACAATAGTTATGCCCAATATTGTAAAAAGACTACCCCGAAGCCGAAAAATTTACATGAGGATGAGTCTTTAGTCTCCACTAGCCATCAATCAATCGTAAATTAGTCTTGAACTCTTTTTATTTTTGCCCAAACCTCATGGCCCTACAAACAATTATACTCTGTGGATTGGAGAGCCTCTAGGAGGGTCATGTGTACGGATTCATCTATGCCACACACCTTTTATGCCAGTTTGTATTTTAATTTTTTGGTTAGAATGTGGTGTGATGTTGCAGGCAACCAAAAATAAAACCTATATTCCTAAAAATATATGTAGTAGTACGAGTAAGGATCGTTCCTATGGAGAGTATCTAGCCTAGTTTTATGCAACGTGAACAATGATTGGGGGGGGGGGGGTTGAGTATAATGAAAACAATTTAAAAAAATAACAATTAAGGAACAATTCAAATTAAAATATCGAAATCAATCAAAAGATCAAACCTTGGTCTAAGTCAACATCCACCATTGAAATTTTACAACTGATCATCGATGCAAGTATATATCAATTCACACTTTGAATATTCACCGTTGGAACTATTTTCCTATCTCTCCTTAGTCACAGTTAATTAGAAAGCAAGCGATCTAATAAACCCTAACTACTAAACAACCCAAGGCAAGCACTAAAGGTTTAACTTAGTAGCAGCTTTAAGATCTAGAGAGATCGATGGAGCTAAACAACATAAACACAAGCGGTTGTATTTAATTTAGTCAAGCGTTCTTCCTAAGATCTAATAATTTCTGAAGCAACAAATCATTAAAAATCTTGGTTGCTTCACAAATTAGAGGGATCAAACAATAACGAATTTGATATCTAACCTAGCAGTAGATTGCAACGAATAATAAACTAGTAGGCCTCCTAGTAATTAAACGAGACAATCATGAAAATAGGCACAGAAGAACATCCGATACTCAAGCATAAAATTGAACAGTAAAAACAAATTAGATCTCACAGTTTTATTGATTCCGAGGCTTCGGTTTCCTTCAACCAAGTATAAAAGTTTAGCCAAGCAGGGCCATGACAAAAAATTCGAAGGAGAAAATTAGAGAAGGGCGGAGAGAGAGGCGTGTGTGTGTCCAATTTGATTTCTCCTCCCCCTTTTACACGTTAATTCCCCATTTCCCAAGCCTACAAAATCTCCTGAAAATATTCTAAATAATAATATCCAAATCTGACTAATTAAGGAAAAATATTAAAAATAAAACAAAGTTCTAATATAAATAGGAAAGTGGTGTTTTTTTAGCTGGAATTTCCGTGCATCAGATCTGGAATTTCAAGCAGAGGAACATTCCATAACGTCATCAGTGCAGGTGCAGCAACTTCAAGCCCAATTCTGACCTTGATGCGACCCGTATCTCTCAAAACTCAAAACATGAAAGTTGTAGAGGTTTGTCTTGGCGTTCCATATTATCTTGAATCATCTCAATCAGAGATCGGTTGAGAGAGTTATGCCCAGATTACGAAGTGATATCAAAGCTGTCCAGAATCGCCCAATTAACTACGTTTTGCACTCAATGCCTCCATTTGCATCCTAAATCGAAATATAAGAATAATGGGTACATTTAGGCACCAAATAAGTATAAAAGACTAAACATTAAGGGAGAAAAATATGACATTTTGAATTCTCATCATAATGACTATGCCATGTATTAATACAATTTTCACTTAAAAATAAATTTAAAATGGACCATATTATATTTAGAATGAACCATATAAATTTTCTTCTCATGCCTACTTTTTTGCAATACTATTTATATATTATTTTTTATTCCAAAAATTACCACTTTAACAATATACTCTACATCATATATTCTATTCTTTTTTAGAGATTAACATAATTAGAGTTGATGCAAAAATACAAATCAGGGTGTGATTAACATAATAGTGAGATTAAGATATACATTTTATAGTGAATATTTATTTATAGATATAAATGTACCAAAATACAAAATTTCAACAATATTAAAAAGGATCGGATGTGAAGGTTTTTTTTATCATAAAAAAACTGGGGCTACAATAAAATGCAGAATAGCTAAAAACAATTTCAGAGCCTAGGACTCTTATTTGACCTTTAAAGTATTAAACCAATCTAGTATGATCTGTATCATCATTCAATAAATAAATTACAATTTACACAATTAGGCAAATATTTCAGTTTTATCACAACTAATTTTCAAAATACTTATTTCCAAAAAATTAAGATAAGTCTCAAAAACTAAAATAAATGAAACTAATAGATTTAAAATACATATATTTTTTTTTCAAAACTTATTATTAATGTATTAGATTACACTGGTTAAAATCTAAACTTTCCAATCTTTCCCTTCTACATTTGTGGGTTAATTTTGTTTTAGTTTCCTTTTATTTCATGTACAAGTGTTAATTTTTATGGAAAAAATTTAGTAACAAAATTTGTAGCAGCCTAAAACCTTATTCAATATCATTGTATTGAAAGTGAATTTTAACAAATCCATCATTGAATTATATTTTTTTCTTATATCTTCTATGTTAGCAAAATTTCTAGAAAATTAAAGATCAATAACTATCTCGTCAATAAGTTGTTTAAATTGCAAGTTTTTGTAATTTAAAATTATGCATAAAATATAATCTTATAGATTTTATAATAAATAATATTCGATTGGCACAAAATTTGACATGTGTATTAAGAACGTAAAGAACATACAATTCAATTAATGGTTAGATTTTCAAAATATGTAGCTATGTTAATGATATTGAGTAAGGTCGTAATTAAACCTTGGTCCTTAGACCATACCCAATTTTGTAACTAAATTTTGTCTAATTTTTACTAGAAGTTCAAATTATCTATATTTAAATCAGTAGTATTATGCTCTTAATGTATTTTCAAAATCAGTAGTATTACTCTCTTTTTTTAGGAAAAAATACGCAGACCTAACCTTGTACTCACCAAATTGAACATGAGGCCAGAATAGATTGTCATTTGCGATGTATCGCTTGAGTGGAATTTTCTGTATCAGCTCTGATTTCTCAGCAATGAAAGAGTTTTGCAGCAACCTATGATTCTATTTCCTTGTGACAGGATTTATGAGGGAACTCACCGTGGGTTCTTGCAATTCTACCGTGAGGGGTCCATGGACTGTTGGAGTATGTAAAGAGGGCAGGCATTTGTCGCCCCATTTTTTAATTTTTTTTCCCCATCACCAACTCTCCACTTTGCACCTCGCCGGATAACCTCCTTTCCCCTCAAAATACTCCTTCAAGCGTATGTATGAACCACCGTGACCTTCCTTAGCTTCTAGAATTTGAACAATTGGGAAAAAACTTTGATTTGAATACTTTGTAAAACAAAGAATTATGGTTATGCAGCAACCTCCAAGTTTGCTTTGTCAAAAGAGCATCGTTGAACAAAGCTAATTCCTTGAAGCCCATACCACCTTTGGATTTTGGTTCACACATCTCCTCCCATTTAACCCAATGAATCTTTCTTCGGTCACCCCTCTGTCCCCACCAAAACCTTCAAATGAGCTTTTCAATTTCATCACAAAGGCCCATTGGGAGCTTGAAACAACTCACTGTGAATGTGGGGATCACTTGCACCACCGCCTTGATTAACACTTCCCTCCCCGCTTGTGAAAGCAATTTTTCTTCCCAACCCTGTAACTTCCTCCACGCTCTTTCTTTTATATAATCAAAACTCACATTTTTGTGTCTTCCCACTAATGAGGGTAAGCCAAGATATTTGTCATAATGCAGAATTTCAGGCACCCCCAAAGCTTCCTTTATTTATACCCTTATGGAATCGATAACAGAGGCATAGATAGTACTGCTCAGTCATGCATGCACACCACGCGCTTTCTCTAAACTACTGATGCTTATGAAGCTTTTACAACTGCAACGTGCTTTCACTAATATCAGCCATGATTTTCTTCGCAGACGTGTTCACGTGAAAGAGTAACTTGTTGGAAATGAATGATGACCCAACCCTATCCAAACACAATCACAAATTCGCCAGTCATATCCAAAACACATGTAAGCCCATGCTAAAGAGGTAGAGATAATAAAAGCGTGGAGAAAACACAATTGTGAAGAATTGAGTAATCACACCATGAAGTGTTTGAATTTTGTCACAATTGATTGAAATAATCTCATCCTAATTTAGCTTTGTATTCTAAATCAATTTAAAAACTCGTTCTTTTGGCTTTCTTTTAATTTTTTCTACGAGTAATTAGCTCAAATAAATGGGATACAGTGTGGACTGAGTACTGAGGCCTTTGGTATATATGCAGCAATACTGAATACTGTTCCAACTAACACACACAAACAAACAAACGAGACAGTGGACAGGCAAGCAACACACAAAGAACAAACGGTTAGGAATTGGAAGTTTGAAAAGAAAAGAGACTTTTGAGTGAGAGGGTTTTGTAGCTCAAATCTTCAAAAAAAAAATTCATCTTTCTTTCCTTTGTTTTTGGGAGAGATATACAACTCGATCAGAAGACCGCTCAACGCATTTTATCCAACCAAAAGCTTAGGTCAAAGTGCTATACTACTGTTGGTGTTGGGTATATTTTATAGAACTCACTTTCATTTCTTATTTTTGTTTTCTTTTGACTCGATCATGTAATGTAAAAAAACTTACATCTTTTATTATGTGATTCTTCATTCTTGTGGTTGTGGATGACTCCATTGAAACTCAAAATGTCCTCTTATATGCAAGCTATCAAGATGAAACATAAATTATCCTAACTTTTTATTTTGAATGTGTTAAAGGTCACTGTATTATTGATGAGTGTCAAAGAATGAATGGTGAAATGATGGCTTGTATTTAACTCTAGAGTATTCCGTAGGTAGCCAATTTTGGACATATCTGCTGCCAACTCATGCTTGGCCAGCACGCGGTTCATGCCGGGACAGCACACACACATCTAGCCTCACTCCCACGCATGCTTAGCACTACACATATAAAACCTCACATTCCTACATTGAAAAGGTAGGATCCAGGAGAGAAACCCACGGCAGAGAGAGAAATCTCGAATTTTTTTTGTAAATAACAATAAATATTAAAAAATTTAGTTAATTGTCACGTTTCAAAACAATGTTGAAAACTAGCATCTCGAGTGTCTAAAACTTGAGTTCCAAGATAAAACTCGAGTTTTTAAGTCTCGATTTGTAAATGGATTACTTTAAAGTGGGAAAAAATCAAGCTAAAAATCGAGTTTTAAAAACTCAATTTCCATAAATTGAATAAAAACGCCGCTATAGGGCAACAAAACGTCATTATAGGGCTTAAAAACGCCACTATAAGACTCCCTAGACCTGTACTTAAAATTTTTTTTTGCAGGAAAACGCCGCTATAGGGTTTTAGAACGTCACTGTAAGGCTTAAAAACGCCACTATAGGTGAAATTTTTTTTGCATAAAACTCGAGTCTTAGAGCACCCACAGCAGATGTGCTAAATGTGCCAAATGCCAAATTTTTGACACATTTAGCACACCAAACACAAAAACGGAGTTTTATCAGATGTTCCAAATGGTAAAAATTATACCAAATATGAACAGTACCATTGTAAATTTGCAACGGTACGGATAGATGTTGTAAAAATTTTATTATTTTATATTCCCTTTTCTCTCTCCTCTCTCTTCATTTTCTTTCTTTTCTCCTCTCTCATTCTCCGGTTCCCTCTCTCTTCTTCATTTTTTCTTTTCTCCTCTCTCACTCTCCGGTTCCCTCTCTCTTCGACCAGTCCGGGATGTTTACTGTCAACGACGACGGCGTAGCTCCGACGACGACTGGGCGCTCCGCCAAGCTCGATCTCGCTCCAGCCACTCGGTCTCACCCACGCTCCAGCTACGCTCGATCTCACCCACGCTCAATCTCACCGATCTCACACCCCGAGGCCACCATCAATCTCACGCTCAGCCACGCTCCAGCCACTCTGCCTCTCTCTGGTTGTGGGTTTTTTTTTTTTTGGCTGCAATTTGGGTTGATCTGATGGTGGAGGTGGGTTGTGGGCCATGGGCGGTGACAGTGGCAGTGGTGGTGGGCTGTGGGGGTGATGGCCCTCTCCTCTCTGTTTGAATCGATGGCTATTTGTTTGTTTGAATCAGTGCTGAATCGGTGTTGAATCGGTGGTGGTTTGGCATTTGGGTGGTGGCTGTGCTTGGTGATTGGTATTTGCTGGTGTTTTTTTTTTTTTTTTCCTATTTTGTTGGTGGTTTCTGCCTTGCTGGGTGCGTGATGGTGGGATGGTGGTTGCTATCTTGCTAGGCATGTGTGGTGGTGAAGTGGTGGTTATGCCGGTGGTGGCTGGTCGGTGTTGTTGCGACAGTGGTGGTTGGTGGATGTTGTTGCTTGGTGATTGGTATTTGTTTGTTATCGGTGGCTGAGATAATATATTATTTTAATGAGTAGTATATATTATTTTAATGTATAGAATTGAATGATAAAACATCTGATAAATGGGATGTTGTAAAATGATGTGGTCAAATAATAAAGTAGGTCTTTAATGTGGTAAAATGACATAATTTTTGCCACAGCTGCTGTGAATGCTTTTAAAGACTCGAGATCTGCATTTTCACACTCGCAAAACGAGTCTTTTGGACTCGAGTTCTAATATGAATCTCGAGTTTCTAAAACTCGAGATATTAGTTTCCTTTATTGTTTCAAACGTTGTCTAACTAACTATATACAATTCTTTTGCACATCTATTTTGCACATTACCTCGAGAAATCTCTCTAGCCCTCTCTCATTCTCTCCCTTTTCCTTCATCTCCAACCCAAGAAAAGCCTCCCAAGAAACCCAACAAAATCACCCCAGTAACCTCAGAAGCTCACTGCAAGAAACCCAAAGGAGCAACAAAGGGCAGAAGAACAAGAAGAAGAAGCAGACTCAGAACATCAACAGAGAACCCAAACAAAATCATGAGCTTCTTCTCTCTCTTTTCTTTACTCATTTTTCTGGCTTTTGCTTTGGTTTGAGTCTAACTTGTTTATTGTGTTTTCTTTATAGCTAAACCCTAAATCCCAACGGAAGCAACCACAAGACAGAACCAACAACAACAAGAGCCACCACCATCAAGCATCAAAACAAAGAGAAATGATAACAAAAAGGAAGAATAGAAGCAAAGGGAGTACATCAACTGGGTAAACCTTGAACCCATCTCTCATTTCCCTATTTCCTATCTCTGCATTTTACACTTTTACTCTGTGCACAATACACACATGACACATCCACATCCACGTCCACATCCACATCCACACACACTCTATCTCTAATCTGTGCTATAATTTTACTCAAAAAAAAAAAAAAAAAATTCTGTGCTATAACAGCTTCATTTTTATACACAGTTTCACAACACCGAGCTCACAAACACGGACCCAGCACTTGATTTTTGTTTTTGCACACACACGCCTGGCCACGCGCAACCGTGTGTAAACGCACGCGCCACCACTGCTGTAGATCGTGGTTGACCCGTGAGGCTTTTAGCCTCCACATAACCTTTTTGTGGTTCACGCACCATTCAAGGCACTTTTAGCTTGTAGATCGGAGAGTGGTTAATGGGTTTGAGAGTAGAGAGACTCAGTGAGACCTTGGTTCGGGTTTAGAGCTGGGTTTGGGTCACGGCTCAGAGTTGGACGACATGCAGAGAGATTGAGATGCCACCCTTGTGGTGATGATGGCCGTTTGTCTCGGCGGAGCAAGGAAGTTCTGCATCTTTAGATCGGAGAGAGGGCTCGGGTTTAAATGGAAAGCTCGAGCTTGTTAGAGAAGGGTCTAGGCCAAGATAGTATTGAGGAACCGAATCACCATCGTCTGTGGTGGTGACGAGGATCAGAGATGGTGAAGCTTGAGCTTCGGCCATGAGGGATTCAGGGGTTAGAAAGAGCTCGGGTTTAGTGAGAGCTTGGTGAGGAGGAACTCGCCGCCGTGTGTTGGGTTTGGGCCAAATGGGCCTGACCCGGATACTGGACCCTATTCGGGTCATCTTGGCTTGAAGGTTGGGCTTTCGGCCGAACCGTGAGTGGCTTTAGGGGCCTTCGTTTCATGCAACCAGCCCATCAACCTTATTCCTTAGGCCGGACCCTCTCCACAGCTCTCGGGCTTACACAATCATTGCCCTCTTGCATTCGGCCTACGCTCCCCTTTTAATTAATCTCTTGTTTTACAAACTTTCAGCCCACCTTTGGTTTTAATCCCTTTCACATGCTTCATTTAAGTCTCAGCCCACTTTTTAAATAAAATTGGCCTATGCATGTCTTATTTTAATTAATAAAATGCCACTTTTTTTTTTTTTTTTCATATTTTCATATTCACCTTTATCTATGTTTGCATTTTAATTCATTTTATCTTGTTTGCATGTGTTTTCCCGTTTTTGCATTTTAATCCAAAATTCCTAAAAATCATGGTTTAATTTCAAAATTCCCACATATCATGTTTTAATCCAAAATTCCCAAAAATCATGTTTCAATCCCAAAATCCCCAAAATTACATTTTGGCCCCAAATCTTTCTAAAATTGCAATAAAACCCTCCATCTGTCCAAAAATCACAAAGAGGTTCCCAAACCCCTTGGAAGTTGTTTGAAGTCATTCAAACAACATCAAAGGTCTTTTCATCATCTTTAAACCCTCACTTTTTGCTTACCTTCATTTAGAATAATTGATTTGCACCTTGTGTGATGTTTGCATGCCATGTCTAGGTTTACATGCTCTCATGCTTGCTTCCATGCTTCTTACCCAATCTATGCTTGGATCCACATCCTTACATGTTTTTTTTTTTAATGTTAAATCCACATGCTTCCATGTCTCATACCATGTGTTTGTGCCTAGATCTGTTTGTCTTTCCCATGTGTTGTTTGGCTAGATCCACATGTTTCTATGCTTGTTTACATGTCTATTTGTCTTTCCTACATGCTTTATGCCTTATGCCTTATGCCATGTTTTATGCTTAGATCTACGTCCTTACATGCTTATGTGTTTAAGTGAACATGCTTCCATGTCTCATACCATGTGTTTGTGCCCGGGATCTATCTTCCATGTGCTTATGCGCTCCATGCCATGTTTGTGTGCTTATGCCTAGACCTTGTTTGTCATGCCATGTGCTAATGTAGCCCTTTTGTTCCTTTTACCGCATCTTCTTGTGTTTTGGCCTAATGGTTAGGACCCGATGATCTACACCGAGGCACACATCAAGGGTTTGGATCACCCCTATTTTGCATGTCTATGCTCGCTTGCTTCTATGTTTTATGCTTGTGTTAGCCTCTCTTGTTCTAGGCTTTGCCATGTTTGACGCCCTTGGCGGGTTTGTGGTTGTGCGGTTACATCCGACGCCTATGAGGCCATGTTTGGGTGTAACCTCTTGGGATGCATCACTTAGATGCCGGTTGCTTCGCGCGTACCTCTCCCCTTTTTCGCTCCATGCGATGATTATGCTTACCATGCTTATTTGTGTCACTTGTTGGCTTTCTATACATCTTTACATGTTTGCTTACATGTCCATGCATGAGTCTTGCTTGCTAGTGTGTCATCCGTGCTTTAACACAATGAAGTTATGGACATTCGATCCAAACCTACATTTGTCCCTCGTGGACACCACCTTTTGTTTGCCTTTTTGCTTGTTTGTTTCCTTTCTCGTTTTCTTGCTTGTTTATTTGACTTATTGGTTTCCTGTTCCTTTTTTTTTTCTTTGTTTGTCATGTCCCTGTCACATGCTATGCTTATCATATTTATCTTGCTTGTTTGCTTTGTACCCTTTGGCGCATTATCTACGCATATCTTTCTTTCAATTCCTTGTCTGTTGGTTTCTTATCTTTGCCTTTACGTGTACGCACTTAGAGCGAGGACACTTGGAGCTAGGGCATGGTCTCCCATGCGCAAACAAAAAGGGCGCGGAGTCAAGCATGTAGATTTGAGCCAAGCAGCTATGTTTAGTAGGTTTAGGAGCTTAGTTTATTCCTTTTGGTTACGTACTCTTTTAAACCCTCTTCCTTTCTCCTCCATTTCTCCCTTAGATGGTTTGTATTAGGTATATCATGCCCTGTACCATTCGTCCTCATCTTTAGAGTATGGCGGCTCCTGTTTATTTTTTTGCATCTATATTTTGGGCCATGCTCTAGGGATGTAGGCATTTACTTTTCCGCTCTGTGTGCTAGCATTGTGTGTGATGTATGTATATATATACCTACTGGCCCCATTTCGGTGTGATTGTCACAGTCCATGTCACCTAAGATAAGTGGTGCCTAATTTTCACCGCGAAAGTAAGGTGACATGTCGTCGGATTTTTGCCGTGGAAATCTGGTATATCGCCCGAATGCTTTAGGAAAGCATAGATTGGGACCACACTCATTCAAAAGCCAAACCTCAAAGCCCGCATATATGCAAAGTCCTGAAAGCCAATGTCGAAATCATGTTTTTACAAAAAATTAAGGTTTTATTAAAACAAATGACTGTCCTTGGATAGGCGTTGTGGGGTACCTAACACCTTCTCACATGTAACCAAAAAAATTTTCGGACCTAAGAATCAAGATTTTTTACTATCCACATTAGATTAGGAAAAATTCCCTTTTTCTTAAGCTAGGATTGGTAATAAAATCAATTAGAAATTGGTGACTAATCACACTTTAGAAAAATCCAATGATTGGTTGCAACTTCATTTATAAAATTTGGCCTAGGTTCATACCATAACGTCAAAGGTATGCCTACCTTCCTATATCAAGGGAGAAAGCACCCGAAGCTCCACGCAAACACACACACCATTATTGAGAAGGGCCCTCTAATAGGGTCTCATGTGCACGAGAGTTGTCACCACGGTGGGTGGTTGAATGAAGGCATGGTGGCGGCGGTTTTTTCGCTACCGACCGAGGCCGATCGTCGATCCGTGGTTTTTGACATTGTCCAAAACTCTAAAATCCCAAGGCATGCACTAGACTCTCTCTCTCTCTCTCTCTCTCTCTCTCTCTCTATATATATATATATATATATATATATATATAAAGAAGGGGTAGGTTATAGATGGTAATTGTAGAGATATCTGTTTTAAGCAACAAGAGTTGGTTTTTCATTTCCTTTTCCTCATGGCTCGAATATTATTCCTCCTTATTGGTTTCTTGGTATCTGGCCTAGAATTATCTGGTGTATATATATATATATATATATATATATAGCCTCTCTACCTGTGTTTTTCCATGGAGTAATTTGATGAAGTCATTTTTGTACTGCATGGTATTGGACATTGTCTAAAACTCTAAAATCCCAGGGCTTGCACTAGACTGTCTAAAGTAGAAGTCTTTTCTTGCAATTAAGGATGTGCTGTCACATAGGAAAAAAAGGCACATAAAAAACTAACATGTCTACATTTTTAAAGGCTTAAAGCTTGAGCGTTACACTGTTTTAAGCCCAATTAGCGAAAAATAAAAATATAAGGAAAAAAAAAACTGTTTGTAAATTGCGAATGTGGAGAACTATAGGGTTGGGAAGCGATCGATTGGAATATTTTTTGGTAAAAGAGGAAGAATAATCGTTAGATTGTTAACGCACCATGGATTGTGAGAAGGGAGCCGCCACAAGTTTGGCCATCACTGTAAGTCTCCAGTCCACTCATTAATAGACTACAGTCCACCCATTAATAGACTACAGGAATCGCCACTGGTAGAGTTTTGTTTTTAATTTAAAATTTTTAGGGATTTTGGTTTTTATTTGGAGAATCAATTGGGTGTTAGTTATGATTTAGATTGGTTTTTTGGGTCAGATTTGGTTTTGATTAAGGGATACAGAGATGGAAGAACCAAGCAGGGTTCTTAGTCTCCAAGAGAGAAAAAAAAAATCATTCTTTTTTAAAATTTAGTTCTTTTGAACTATGTCTTGACCCAATCCTCTATGAGAAAGGTACGTAGACAGTTTTTTAAAGGCTCAGTCACAATCACCTAAACAAGTTTAGGGCTAGAAGTCAAAACAATGTGATAGAATTGTTTGGATGCATGTTAGGCTAAGCCCATTTGTTTTGCATCAAGCATGCTTAAACTTGGGGCATTGGCCTATTTATGTTGAATGCGGATATGTCCTTGCAAGAAAGCAGGTTTTTCTTTGAGGTATCAATCCATTTTTTTTGCAAGCATGTCCACACTAAGGGTAATGGTCAAAAATGATTTCATGATAACTAGTTTCTAACAAGTTAGAGAAAGAAAGCCATTTTGCACGAACCAACGATGGCAGACCGTGATCTTCTTTCATGTTCCCTAATGGTCGCAACATCAAATGAATGCAGCTTCCATCCAAGCATGGAATATACTCCAATCTAGGAGCATTGGCTATGTATTTCCAATTAATTTTAATGAATAACTCCATTACTGATTGAAATTATCTTTTTGCAAGAATTAAGCAAGGACTTATCTAGCAATCCACAACAACTTCTAGCCATAGTTATTCTCATTCAAAGTCTAGGTTTAAAAGCAAAAAAAAAAAAAAAAAAAAAGTCGTCATTCTTGCCTCAGGAATAAATCTTCGTTATTTCTAGTCCATCTTCATCTTCTTCACCTTTTCATCATGAACAAATCTCTATTTTCAAAGAAAAAATCTCTATGAACAAATCTTCAAAAGGAAAAATCTCCAAATCCATATTCCAAAGGAAAAATCTCCATGAACAAATCTTCTTAAAAAATTTTCAAAAATTCAATGGAAAAATCTTTAGAATAAGTCTTCAAAAGAAAAAATCTTCATTTTTCAAAATCTCCAATGAATAAATCTTCAAAGGAAAAATATCTAAAACTTTTTTTTCAAGGAAAGATCTCAAATGAATAAATCTTCAAGAAAAATCTCAAATTTTCAAAAGAAAAATCTTCTAGGAAAAATCTACATGATTAATCTCCATTTTTCAAAGGCAAAATCTCTAATAAAAAATTTTGAATTTAAAAATTTTAAAAACTTCAATGGAAAAATCTCCATAGTAAAAAATTTTCAAATCTTCTGAACACATCTTATCTCCAGAACAAATGGTGGACTATGATCTCCTTCTGTATTCCCAAGTGGTCGCAACATCAAATTAGCTTTTCACACTCAACATTCAACAAAGCATGCAGGATGTTCCAAACTAGGGGCAATGGTTAGGTATGTCCAATTATTTTCAATGAATAGCTCTGTTACTAATTGATAATATTTATTTTGCAAGAACTAGGGTTCAAGACCCATTCATATTGACATGAATAACTTCTTACAAGAGATTTTTGGATCCCTAGGAAGCACAGTTGAAATCCCTATTTTTTCTTGGCCTTTGGTAAGCATGTATTGTACTAATTTTTTAAATTTAAATTAAATAAATAAAGAAATAAAAATGCATGCATGAACTACGTTTGGACCCGATCCTCTTACTAAGTGGTACATAGGCAATCTCTCCTAAGATTCGATCCACATTTAGATCTACTACACGTCGGTCTGCATTTTGATCTGTATGCATCATACATTCACCATGGTTAAGTACTGATTGCAAGGTTAGGTGTCTTTTTCATACATTGACATTCGTTTTTCAAGCTTCGTCAATGAGAGGTGTTCTGTAGCCTGCATTTAAACTCACATAAAAGGTAAAATGGTAATTTCATCTTCGAAATATGCATTTTAATTCTGGCCATTAGATCCTTAATCCCATTTTACCAAAATGATATTAATATTGCAACGATCAAATCAACAGGTCATGAGCCCTAATCGAACTATCAGATTGAAAGTTATCATCAAATCAAGTTTTAATGACTTAGATGCACTATCACAAATTGAGTCTAACTATATGTGATTATGAACAATTAATTTCAATTGGTTATAATTATGATCAAATTGAAATTAACAATGTGTCATAATTTGATTGGTTAGGATCACATCTTATGGTAAAGTTGTACACGCTTGATTAATCAGATAGTCAAACATTAATTATTCGATGAATAATTTGAGCAATTATCTTTTTAATTAGGATAAATTTGGAACTAATTAAGTCTAAAATGGGAGTGATCCAGAGAGGAAGGTTTAACAAAAAGGTGGTTCCCTTGACTTGAATCAAATTGCTCCTTATTGGTGTATTAATAGCTCTTATTTGCACATGACCAAACTATCTCAAGCGACCTTTTTTTTTTTTTTTTTTTTTTTTAATAAATTTTTTATTAATAAGAGCTACCTCATCTTTAAGTGAATTTCCACATTTCAAATCCTATCTTTTGCTCTTATTTGCACATGACCAAACCATATCCAACGACTCATTTTTTTTTATCAACTGGAGCTACCTCTATCCTTAAATGAACCCTATCTTTCTTTGTATATCCACTTATTCATCATAATATCTCACTTAAGTTCTAATTTTACATGTGCCGGAACATTGTCTAGTCCAATTTTTTTATCTCAATTTTCATTGTCTGATTGTGGGGCAATTCTCCACCCTTAAACTATCATTATGCAAAAGTGACTGATGTCTTTGCCATACTACTAAAATTATGGATATTTCCAACAGATAATAGTGCACCTGTAGTTTGCTGTATAATTTTTTATGATACCACTTTAATATGTCCTATACAAAAGTGATTAATATCATAAGCAGAGTTTCATCACTAAGGAGGCTAGGAAGTGTGTTTTTTTCCCTTGGAGTTTAGAAGTTAGAACACATACAATTGAAGAGGCAATCAAATTATTCAAAGTCCTATATAAGAGTGTATTGAGACTTTTGGTGGGTGTTTTGACTAGAATTTCAGAGTGATTCAAGTGCTATTTTTGGTTGGGTGGCTCTGAAGTGAAGATGAATTTCATTAGAAAGATTTAACAAGCTAACTTCTCCACTTCCAACATAACCCCAAGCAAAAAACATGGAGGTCATTTAGTTCATGATCGATATACACATTATATAACAAAATTCTACTAGGGAGAAGCTTCCACAAAAAGTAGACTTTAGAAGTACAAGAGCATAAATTCGTTTAAAATTCAAGCTTAGGCAAATCTCAGAAATTACATACTTGTAAGAGTATCTAAGTATGCTTAAAATGTGAGCACAGTTTTGGTCAGGTTTTACCTTTTATGTTTCTTTCTTTATCTTCTTTTACCCCTCATGCTACATTGCAAAAAGGGATTGCAATCATTGCATACCAATTGCAGTGTTGTTCTCATAGGCCAAGATGTGAAAGTAGGGGTGTTCACCAAATCGCATAAACTGCAAAAATCATACCAAAACCGTCCGCAAAATGGCATAACCGAACCACACAAGTAATGGTGCACCGCACTGCATGATGCAGTGCTGTTTGCACTTGAAAATCACACAAACTACACCGCACCCTCTCTATATATTAATATATTTATTTATTTTTAATATTAAATATATTATTAATAATATAATAACCCTAGGTTTCAAAAAAAAAAAAAAAGTTTAATAATCCTAACAAGTGTTGACTAGAAAAGCCAACCCAAAATAAAGAAAAATTAGCTCAATAATTTAAAACTTGACCCCCAAAAAAAGAGAAAAATTAGTTTTGGGTTGAGTAGGAAAAACCCAAAATTTAAAAAATATACCGATTTCAAACCGCATCTTATATATAATATCGCACATGTGACCACAAAAATGAGGTACGGTGCGGTTATGGTTTTGACTAAACTCTAAACCGCACCGCACGACACGTGATTGCAAAAAACGGTGCGGTGCAATTACGATTTTAGCTAAACCTCACCGCAAAGTGCGGTGCTAATAATGGTCGAAAACCGCACCGCACTGGGAACACCACTTAGGTGGAAGTACGTTCAAAATTTATGATATCAAACTAGATACTGGGTTCCCATATAAATGGATGGTCATATACTGCGAACCTTCCAAATCTATTGGCCTAAATTTTGATTCGATCAAAGATGCATTTTCATAAGTTCCAATCATGGTCAGACTAAAAAGCTAGTCGTACCTCATGACATCTTGATGAGAATTTATTTAATGAAATAATAACCAGAACAAAAAAAATGAAGAAGCCGGTTATTTTGCTGTAGTGTGAGCACAGTTTTTCTCATGTATTGTTACATTCAAGTTTTCGTTCCAAGCTCATAAGAATAGAAAAGGCCAGCCAAGAATCATGTGCTTATAAAAAAAGAGATGCAAGTAAATCCTTGCTTGCCTTTTCCCAAATCCAACTTGGACCGTCCCCTGTGAATTATTAAATGTAAAACCTATCCTTCGTTTTGAAATTATCTTTCAAGATGGTAGTATCCCTCCAAATTTAAGTAGTTAACAGTGCTGGATCTTTTGACTGTGTAAGAACTCTTCAAATTCAAAAATTCCTTAAACTACTTAGAGAACCCTAGAATTTGTTCTATAAGAGCCCTGAACTTGAGGCCACAATGTTGTTGATAGACGATACAAGGAAACCAATTGGCAAAGACAAAATTGATAAAACATGAACCAGACACATCTTCAAAGCACTTTGATTGTGACTATATCTAATGCTTTGATGCTCAAGAAAGCAGGAGGGGCATGGTTTGTAGATTTCTTTTTCTTCTATGAGGAAGTGGGGGAAGGGTGAATGCTGGTCAAATGGATAAGTACTAGCTGACTGCTTTCTTTATAAACAGCTCACCACATCAAAAATAACTCAAAAAGTCAATGTTCCATTATGTAAAATAAATTCATTTCTGATTTGCACCCAAAGAACAATTTCTAAGAAGATTGTGATTCAATTAATCTAAATGTCCACATTAAAACTAGCATGGGATACGAAATCGCCTTTTTTCGCATCCATCTGCTAATTTCCAATTGGGGGTGACATAGTCACTGAGATCCCTGTGAATAGCGGGCATACTTAGAGCATGACGATCACTATGTACATTGCAACCTACAAAAGAGTTCAATCACCATCATCCATAGTGAGATTATATACTCCCAAAAGCACAATGGAACCAAAAGTAACAAAAATAATTGGCCAAAGTTGGAAGTTAAGATAAGAAAGCTTAAAAAGTGAAGAAAACCAGAAATTAATCTTAAAGGCCATACCCATCCAATGTATTCTATCCCATTTGAACTTATAGCCCTTTTCCTGGGGCAAAAAGAGATAGTCAGATTTCATTATATTAGAGCGGTGCAATCTTAAAAAGACTTGTGCAAGATAAACATAACAATACATTAACAAACAGACTCATGACAATAGGGTCAACTATAGATTATAATTATTAACAAAGCCAGAAATTTTTTCATGCCAGGTAATATGAATTTGAAAAGGCAGAGTAAAAAGAACAGTACCGGGCGGCGGTAATAATATTTAAAACCAAGAACAGTGTCCATATCCAACTTGGGTGGCGGCTCCAGTTGGGCATAGTCACGTTCAACCTGTTTAACATCAAGCCCACTCCCTCTAATTAGGAGTCTTTTCTTCAGAACGTAACTGTTCATCCAGTCAGGATAACAGAGCTCAAACTTAACAACAGATCCTGCAAAAAATATATTATAATATAATAATTAAATAAAGGATGAAACAGAATAGAATAGGACAGAAATCATTTAAAGTTCAGTTGGCTCAAACTTCTTCTGCCACACCTATCCTTTTCCATAAAGGAGGTTCACAACATTCTTCTCCTGATTCTGATGATTCTTCTTCGACTGATTCTTTTTTTGATTCTTCTTCTTCTAATGATGATTCTTCTCCTTCGGATGATGATTCTTCTTCTTCGGATGATGATTCTTCTTCTTCTGATGAAGATGATTCTTGCATGCTCAACTTGCATCTTGAAACAACAAGTAAATAAATATAATAATTTAAGATATGAACAAAGTAAAGGGTTGAAATCTCTTATTAAGAATAAGAAAAACGATTTTCATTCATGGTTTATTTCAGAAGAAGAGCAACTGCATTTAATTAATTATTAAGAAATAAGGATTGGCAATTACATGGACTTTGAAACGGCCTCTGCTGGTTCTGTGACCAACTCCATTGGCTCTGTGACCAACTCCATTGGCTCTGTGACCGACTCCATTGGCTCTGTGACCGATTCCATTGGCTCTGTGGCCGACTCCATTGGTTCTGTGGCCGACTCCATTACTGACTTGTAGAGATGGGTCTATAGGTCGTAATTCGTTAACTGTACTAGAAAGTCATAAAAATATCAACAATACAAAAGAGCCAATACTTAATTACAAGTGTAAAGTATTTGATCATCTAACTTTGAAACCATCAACAAAACCTAATACGACATGGATTGAAAATCTAAGTAAACCAAAACAATAAACCATCAAATTTACAGAAGCCAAACAGAGGGGAATCTGAAAAAATGAATCGAATAATTTTGCTAAGTTGCAGAGGATATTAAACAAATTTACGTGGTTGTAAAAGCCTAAAACCGAAAAAACACAGAAATAAACCCCAATAGATCAAACAAAATCAACAAATTTCAAAACCCTAATCCCGCAGAATACAAAAATTTATAACAGTGAACCAGCGTACTTCCAATTACTAACTAATAATATTCTTAGACTAAATCCAAGATAAATTTGATGAATTAATCCTAAACCTCATGCTCATGCGGAGCAGATTGTGCTTAATTCATAACACCAATGAATTCACCGTGTAGTGCCTTGTGGGACGGGCCCTAGTTATTTAAATTGAGAGAAACGGTGAGCTAGCCCTAAAACACAAAATAATCAAACAAAACCCTTTCATATTTTTTTTTTTTTTTTTTTTGCGAGAGAGAGAGAGAGAGAGAGGGAGATGGAGAAAGAGAGATTACCAGTGTAGGCGAAGAAGGGAAGGAGAGAGCAGCGTGCTGCTAGGGTTCCTAAAAGCACCGACGACGAAAGAGGGAAACCTCAATTTATATTTATAGTATACAACTGGGCCTACTTCGATTAAAAGCCCATTCTTTTTCATTTCTTTTTTTAATGAAAGTGATAATTACTAAAACCGGCTCTCAAAACTTTAATTTTTTTTTTTTTTTTTTTTTTGTTAAAGAACCGGCGATCCCCTGATCTGATGGCTCTTGGTCTGATCACCTATGGTTCATTAGCAAAACAATAAACCGTAATAAAAACTTCACCCAACCTATTAATATATTCAACATTTACTCATTTTTCACTATGAGATTAATTCAATTCAAATAACCTGAACAAATAGAAAATAGAGCTTGTGTTAAACTATTTCTCATCAATTTTGGACAAATTTTGGGTCTTAATATGTCAATGTTTTTCTAAAAAAAAAAAATCAAAGTCAAATGGTCAAACCAACAATCAATTCATTTTTCATGAATTTGGTCCCATATTAACCTGTTTTTCCATGGAATAAAATTCCTTTTTAACCTGTCATTCAAGTTAAAGAAAAAAAAGGGAGAGAATTCCCTTTTAACCCATGCATTTTTTCCCGTTTAGGTTTACGCAGGTTGATGACCATATAAATTTCTTTATTTGTTAAGGAATTAAAACATAAAGAGCTTAAACTATAATGGTTGTGTATATGTATATATGTGTAGTTTGATTCTTGGAGGGAGTTGGTAAGGGGAGACAGTTGAAGCGTCTTATTCCAGCAAGTTTCATAATATTGGTAAGTACATAAGGTTCCTAATTTGGCAAACAGAGGACTTAACACTTTAATCGAGCTTGCATTGAGCTTTCTCTAGCGAGGTCTTATGATTTGCTTGTTTAGCACTCCTTGCTAGGCTAATGTCGTTCTCGCTTGAGCAAAATGATTGCGTAATATGTTTTTCTTAACATAATTAAAAAAGAAAAAGAAAAAAGAAAGGAATACAGATTATTTTAAGTCTTTAATGGTTGGTAATAGCCAAGGCAACAATTTGAAGGGTTTGTATCAACCAAAGTCACCTCTCAAGTGTACGTTTTGAAAGGCAACTCTTCATTGTTCACAATTAATCATCCATATTAAGTTTTTTTCTTTTTTTTTAGAGAGTTTCAATCTATGGCGTCCTTTCTTAATGATAGCTCTTTATCATCAAATCAAGACACTAATCAGTTTTTGATGTAGGTGGAGATTAAACCCCAAATCCCTTATACATTCATATTAAGTTAAGTATACATTTTCAAAAATTTTACATAGTTTGCTCAACATTAAAGAGAAATTCATAAGATTTTCCAATATTACTACTTGTAAAATCCAAGCTCAGTTGTATATACCAGGCGATTTGCTTCGAACCCGCTACCAAACTCAATCAAGTGGGGGCAAATATCATCTTTAAAGTTTAAATGACCAAATCGTATCTTTAAACTATTTTATTTATTTTAATTTTTTATACAAGATAAAAATTATACTTTAGCCTAATCTAGGTATATACGTGTGTAAAGTTTCTTTCTGAAAACTTGAACCCCGACCTTACCCCCCACATCTTATAGAGCACTTATAGTTGTGGAGTGACCACCGCAACAAGGGTGCGCGGTGGCTATCTTTAAATTGATTTTAATTTCCTTTCTTTCCGCTTTTTTTTCTCTTGAGATTTGCAAGTTCCCTTAAAAAAAAAAAAAAAACAATAAGTGCGCATTAGATATTTCTAAAGTAGTTGAACTTAAGCACTACTACTCCAAGACTTTTTTTAGAGGGAATTTGAATACTAAAAAAAAAAACATTAAGTTCAAAACTCTTTGAAATATTGAGTCATGACTCTCAAATGTTATGTAAAGAAACACTATAATTTATGAATTTCAATTAAATACAAAATTCTAAATCAATTCCTTAAAAAAACCTAAATTAATTGAAAACTTTTTTTTTTTCCTGATGGCAAATTAATTGAAAACTTTACAACTTTTTTTCTTTGGTTTTTTTTTTTTTTTTTTTGGTTTTTAATTTTCTTTTTTGACAAGTAAATTAAAAACTTCATATTAAAATGACAAAGGAAGAATTGGAGACTGGAGATTGGAGTATTTTGATGCTGTTTGGAGTGGGCGTCTACGTTTTCAGATTCTGGGTTTTCAGATTTTTTTTCCCCTGTGCGTGAACAGTAATATCACATGGGTTCACTGTGCAGGGGACAAAAATCACTGCTTACGCACTGTTCACAGCACTATTCATGCACTAAAAAATATTAAAAATGGGTCTCACGGTACTATTCATGCATTTAAAAATTATTTTGCTACAATATTTTCAGTTTTCAGTTTCAGCAACAATAAGTTCAATTCAAACGGACCCTATATAACATTTTGATAAGTAAAATACCAAATTACTATTCACCAATCACATTCGTTATATAATTATCTATTATGCTATAATGTTCTAAATTCTGATGCCTCAATTAGATAAGTTCCAAGCTCAATCAAGAATAAATCACCAAAAGATGCATTGGTGCACAAAAATTTGAAAATGAATAAAAAATTATTGGATTTGAAGCATGAAACTCCAAATGAAGTGCAACAAGACAAAAAGATCCTACCATATTTTCTTCTAATGTCTGCAAGCTAGATAATGAAGCACTTGGTAGGAAAAACAAATAAGGTATCAAAACAAGCACATTGCAAGCAACAAGAACCACATGATATTGGAAAAAAGCTATAACATGAGAAAAAAAAGGAAAGATGTAACCAAAGGTAACCCAAATAAACCAGGAAGATCATGAGATAAGGAGTTATTCAACCAACAGTAAAAGGACTAAACACTAAAAATAGTACATACATGAAGGAAGACAACTCACAACTGATGTAGGGAAACGTAAACCCAAAATAATTTTTTTTTTTTTTTTTTTTAAAAGGAAACCATTAGTCCCTTGTCTTTTATTTCTCTATGTTATATTTTATTTAGGCGAAAATGCACATTTAGTCCCTACATTTTAGGCCTATTTACAATTTGGGCCCTAAATTGATTTAGCTCCTAGGTTAGTCCCTGATTTTCAAAAATCGTTTTTAAAATAGTCCCTACCGTCAACCCAGTGACAGAAAATGTTGAGATGGCAAACGGAGGTCCTAGTAGTCAAACCCATTTATTAAAATAATAATTAAAAAGCTAGCGTGACACTGCCACCTCATCCATGTCAGCATTTTAATCAATAAAATAAGCCACGTCAGAAAATTAATCAATTAAAAAAACATTCTAGCACTAAAATAAATCAAAAATCATATATATTTTTTGAAAAAGAGAGCTTTACACTAAAATTAAAACAGATATAAAAACTGAAATTTGTTTTTCTTAAATCAATCAATAAAATTAAAATTATAATGCATAGATAAATAAAAAATTAAAAAATATGAAAACAAACGGATCAAGAGGCTTACTTTAGTTTTCATGGTATTGCTGAAGAAACTCTAGCTAGAGAGAGAGAGAGAGAGATAGAGAGGACCTTGAGGATGCGAATCTCGGTGTTGAGGAGACGAGATGCACGAACGATGTCGTCGGTGTTGCCATCCTCGCATCTTTGAAGCTCGGATCTTCAACCATCGCTATTGATCATCCTTAAAGCTCGAATCTTCAACCATCGTTGTTGCAATCAGCAGGTTACTCTCTCTCCCTCTCTCTTGTTTGATCGGCGATGGTGGTAGTGGGTTTGATTGGGTTTTTATGGGTTTTCGTTGGGTGGGTTGTGGCCGTGGAGATCGGTGTGGTCATGGGTCTTGGATTATGGGTTTTGGATTCGTGTTTACAGGTTTCATTGGAGGTGGCTGGGTTTTTTTGGGTTTCCATGGGGGTGGGTGGTCTTTAATGGAGGTGGAGATCGATGTGGCCGTGGAGATCGGTGTGGCTGTCGGGAAGATGGGTTTCTGCCATGAAGAATAGGAAGAACAAGAAAATGTATGTTTATTGGGTTTTTTGTGTTTGTTTCCCAAGAAAATTTATAGGTTTATGGGTTTGTTGGAGATTGGTTTGTTTACTGGGTTTATGGGTTTGATCTGTTGGAGAATTCGGTGTTGATTGTGTTAGAATTTGGGGAAGAACATGAAGAATTCAATGGTCTTGATTTGTAGTAGATCTGACGGTGTTGGGTTTGATGATCAGAGAGGTGTTGAATTTGGGTTTTTTCTTGTTGTTGTCATTTATGTCCTAGTGATCTGGGTTTGAGTTGTTGGTTGTTGCGATTGTGTTCTTGTGACAGGTTTGAGTTCCTGTTGTTGGGTTTGATTTGGGAAGAACATGAAGAACAATCGAAGAACATAAAGAATATGAAGAATTTTTTTTAATTAAATATATATGATTTTTGATTTATTTTAGTGCTCGAATGTGTTTTTAATTGATTAATTTTTTGATGTGGCTTATTTTATTGATTAAAATGCTGACATGGATGAGGTGGCAGTGTCACGCTAGCTTTTCAATTATTATTTTAATAAATGGATTTGACAGCTAGGACCTCCGTTTGTCACCTCAGCATTTTCTGTCACTGGGTTAACGGTAGGAACTATTTTAAAAATGATTTTTGAAAATTAAGGATTGACCTAGGAGCTAAATCAATTTAGGGACCAAATTGTAAATAGGCTCAAAATGTAGGGACCAAAAATGCATTTTCGCCTTTTATTTATTATTATGTATTTAGTATTTCAAAATGTCATGTCACTAGCAAGTGACTTTTAATGAAGTTGGATGGTTAGAATCTAATTGCTAGAGTAAGATAAAGGATTAGGATTCTATGGTTACTAAAGTCTATCATAAAAAAGCCTATGTTATCTTTAATTTTGTTATAATTTTCTTTGATTTAATCTTGATTGTTACTAAAATTTCTTCATAAACCCTTCTTCTACATTAGACCTAAGTTCTCCTCACCAAATAAACAATCATGGGACTCAATAGTCCACACTGGAAGTGCCCCTAATTTGGAATCCAATTCACCAGTTATAGGTTCATTAAAAGAACTTATATAAGAAAACTAATCTTTATACACACACACACACACACACACACACATATATATATATAACGAAATTTATTGCACCAAAAAAATGATCACCCAAGTCTCCAAGGTGTATACAACTTGGGACCGAAAATAATCAAACACTCAAATAACAAACATCTACCCAATCACAAACCAAAAATTAAGAGTGACTTCCTATAGCTAACATCCAATCCAATAAAGTTCTAAAGAAAAACAATTTCAGTTCCACTAAAGTCCTTTCTAAATCCTTAAAGCTCTGGTAATGTCATTCTATAGATACCTTTAAACCCATTACATAGATACAACCCTTACTAAATGGTAAAAATACACCCTCTCCTTCCTATCATCTTAAATGTAAATATCCTAAGATTAAAATAAGAAAACAAATTTAAAGATAGTTTCCATAGAAACCTATAACCCCATTACATAGATATAACCGTTATCTAGTTCATTCACTATAAAGAAGAAATTTAACGCACTAAGATAGAAGAAATTTGACACACAAATACATGTTCGCAAACACACACAATGCAAGCATGGCAGACAGTTTAGCGCTTAATCATTTTTATAAACAAACTGAAACCAAACTACATATCATCTAGAATTACAAACATAAGAGTGGTGTAGCACAAATTAGTTTAACAGAGTAAATTCACGTAATAGCTACTACAATAATTGATTACTTGTGTTCTCTTCATTCATAACATCAATGTCCTCTTTCTCTAAGAGATATATTTTAACCATTCTCTAAGGGATGACTTTGATCTAAAGAACCAAGTGAGAACATTATCACAGTATATGATGAAAAGATTTTCAGCTTATAAATCACATAAGAAAAGTTGCCAACTTAGCTTCTTGGTAGATTTTTTTTTTTTTTTTGGGAGTGGTGTTTGGATTTTGGATTGAGTTTCACCTTCACAAGGGTAAAGAATTCTTGAGAAATTCTATCTCATGGTGAGATAGATAGAGCTGGTATTTCATTTATATAGAAACTATTACATTTTGTATATTGTCCATTTAGATGGATATGTACACAAGAGAAAAAAATAGGGAGCAATAAGGACAGCTAGCTGTGATATTTTGAAACTAGCACCAACACCTGAAGGTTTTTCTGCACCATCATTGGGAGTTGCTGGTAAGAATGGTCAAATTACAGGATTGGTACGAGTTACAACAGTTAAAAGTGTGGAGATCTTAGAGGGTAGAGTTGTTCGGATATAACTCTCCCCTTTTTGGTGTGCACATATTTCCTAAGATATTTGTTGGCTTTATTTCCTGAAGTTTTGTTGTAATAATTTCCTTTATTCTTTTGCTGTAATAGTGCAGTTTAAAACATCGTCAGGCATTGATAATGATGATGGCAATGTGGCAAAATCAGTTGAAAATGCCCAGTTGAGTGAGGAAGTAAATGGTACCCCTAAATATGGCAATGGCGATGTGAATGGGAGCACAATCTGTGAAGCTGAGGATAACTCTGACGATGATGATGATGAGTCAGAGCATCCTGGTGAAGCTTCAATAGGAAGGAAGATATGGACTTTCTTCACAACATGATGGCTGCAATAGTGTCTTTAGTTCACTCTTAGGAACTCCTCATTCTCTCTCTTTTATGGGTATCAACATTGTGGAATTCATGTACGCTTTAGGGATTCTAGCTTTAGTTAGATTTCCTTTGTTTCGAAATGATCATGTATATACGTTATGGCATATATGCATAACTACATGTAATGATGTATAATTCTACCTAGCCAAACATTGATCATCAATTTTTAAATTTCTTTCTTATTTTGTATCTAGTCAAACACTATTTAGCTTGATCATTTATTTAATAATTTCTTTTTTCACTTTCAGTCTAGCAAAATACTGTAGATCTATTTATTAACTTTTGTCTCACTTCCTCTCTGCACAAAAAACCAACAAACCCCACTCACACAATTGCCACAAAAACACAACAGACCCACACAATTGGTCACAAAAAACCCAACACCACTCAACCGGCCACCACAACCGGTCGTAAATTAACCAATCACCATCACCATCACCACCATGCTCATAGCTAGCCACAAAACCCATCACCACTACAAAAGAGAGCAAAAAAGGAAAAAAAAAAGATTTGAGTATGAGGAAACAAAGAGATGAGTAGAAGAGAGAAAAATAAAAATAAGATAGTGTAGGGAGAAGAGAGGAGAAGAAACAGAGAAACGGGTAAGAGTAAAAGAGAGTGAAAAGAAAGGAATAGAAAAAGAGAGAGAGTTAGTAAAAAAATTTGTTTTTTTTTTTTTTTTTTTATACCTTTGTAACACCGTACAGTCCGTATATTTTTATATTTAGCTTCCCCACATTTAGTGAACGTTAATTTTTTTTTTCTCATTCTTTTATTGGTTTTTGTGTTTTACGTTCTTTGCTAATTCTCACTATATTATTTGTGTTTTGTCAATTTTTTTTTTTTTTTTTGCCAAACCGACATTGGTTGCTCTTATATATATATATATATATATATATATATATATATATATATATATATATTATAGATATATCTCATAAATAATATGGACATGGATATCATAAATAATATGTGTAAAAGGGTATAATGTCATAATTAACTCGGAAAACTGAGGGTATCAATGTAATTTGAACTTTTTGAGTTGGATCGCCCGGGACGTGCGGTTTTCTTGTTGCTGATGCCTGTGAGTGAAATTAACATTATAAAATGACTGATCTGCCCCTGATACTATACGTAAACCAAGTCATAAGTCATGAAGAAGACGAGGGTAGAAAGTGAAAAAAAGAAAAGGGAAAGAAAGAAGTAAAAACTACACCATATATTGGTTCTGTTATAAGCATTTGTCTCAAAACGGTTTTTGTTGTCCATTTAGTTCCCTCTCTTTCCCTCCAAGCCCTCTCTCTCATAAAACACACTCTCTCTCCCAAACCAGAAGAGAAAGAGCGTCTCTGTTCTTCTTCGTTGCTTCTCAGGTAAGCCTTTTTTTTTCTCTCTAAGATTGAATCTCCGTTAACGATTTTTCATCTCCGTTAACGATTTTTCATTATAGTTTGCAATTTACGCCTTTCGTTTTTTTCGAATCGAACAAGTTTAATCTCATTTTCTTCATCGTTTTGGTCACTTTGATCCATATCTGAAGTTTAGGTTTCAAAGAAAATATCCACACGCAAGTCATTGTAGTTCAAGAACTGAAAAAAATGCAAACTGACTCGTCGTCGAGCACCGTAACCGCGAACACCATGTCCGCCTCGCCGTTCAAGTCGCAACTACTCCATCCAAACGACGTCGTTTACAGCTCTCGCTACTCTCCTCCGACCTACTCCTTCGACTCGCCGAATTCGGACTCGGTCTCCAACTCCAACTCCGACCAACGCGTGTACCACTCTCGGACCGTACAGGAGCACCAGGAGATCGTGAACCGCCATTCGCTGTACCTCACTCGCCTCCGCGAGGCCACCGGAGAAGTCGAGTCTCTCCACCAGGAGAACAACCACCTCCATCCTTTGCTCCGCTCCTCCGCCAGCTCCAACAACTTCACTACTGTTGCGTCGTTTTCTGCCATCGACGCCGCGTTTCGAAGGTTGAGAATCGAAGGAGGCATGAACGAAGGAAGCGATCACGATCACGATCAGATTCCCTGGGATGACGTGGCGATGCCAGATCTGATTGAGAGTCCGACGAGCGTGATCGAGAGCGGAAGGATCCAGAGTGCTGACGTGGAGCGCTTCTCGTTACCGAAGAGTATCTCCGTCAGTTCCGATGGTTACTTAAAGAACAATCACGCTCATCATCAACCTGCTGCTGGTTCCAGTAGCACGACTGAGACCGCGAGTCCACTCAACGCCACGGTAATTACGTAATTTAACGGTTTTTGCTTTTTATTCCTTTTAATTTCTTGTTTATTATTGCGAACTTGCCATGCTTTATTGATTTTTTTATTTTTTGTTTTTGAGTAAAGCTGAAGAACTCTGAAACTAGAAAATGGAAATTAATGCAACAGTGATTAGGGAAAAAGGAAAAAGAAAACGGAAAATAGGTGAAAGATTTGGGTACGGAGAGGACCATAGGTTTATAGGCTTGGATGCGTGACACGAGTACACAAGCAGATGCTTTATTTTGATTACGAGCCAGTGGATGAGAGGATCATGATGTGCACAGTGAGCTTCAGTTCGACTTGTCTGTTCACTTTCATGTTGGGGAAGCGCGCATGCCACGTAGACGTGTAACGAACTTTTATTATGATTTGTTGAAATTTATTATTATTATTTTTTTCCTGAGAATGATTGTGTTGTATTATCCGTATATATTATTATTATTATTATTATTATTATATATTAAAAGGATTTAAAGGGTTAATCATCACCATCTAAATGACCAAAAATGCCACTAATTTAATTAAATAATCTCTGTTCCTAAAAAATAATAATGAGGTTAAATTTGTAATACAATAAAATTTTAAAATAAATTATAAATAAATTTCTTAAAACTTCTTACTAGATTTCCTATAAATTCTTACCAGAATCTTAGACAAATACAAATTCCTCACATTTTATTTTAAAATAAAAAATAAAAAAACCTCCAATCCCATGAGTCACAACTTCCCACCCCATGTACGAACTTCAAAAAATAAAAAATAATAATGAAAATAAATAAAAATTATGACACTAAACCAAAAAAAGATTATTGAACCTATTATATAGTTTTGGTTTTTTATTCACATCATACACAATATACTATTCCAACCAAACCCAACATTTTTTTTTTAATCTTATTTTAATTGATTTTTTCCTTTTATTTTATTTCTTCCACACGTTTTTCTCCCAATTCTCTCTCGTTTTTTGCTGGCTCACAATTTTATTTGGTCTTCCTGCTCACATGTTTTCAATCCATCTTAGATATAAAAAAGTCAAAACCATTTCTTAACAGATACAAATCTGAGTGTCTCTCTTCTTTGATCTAATTTCAAACTTAAAAACTGTAATTACAGATCTCTGTCAAAGTTTTCTCATCAACCACTCACAACCATTTCATCCATTGATAATTTTTTTTTTTTTGGTGTTTTGAGAAGAAAGCCATCAAGGCCTAATCAATTAATAAAGTTAGGAACTGATATCAATAGATAAAGTTCTCCCTCAAGTGTGGTAAAGGAAGTTATTTATGGGTGATGTATAGTTACCATAGTATCGGACTAGAATTTGTTTAATTATAGCTAAACGGACTTGGTATGGACTGGTTATTATTATGAGTTAGTCTTTATTATAATACTCATAGTAAAGATATTTAAATGTACTGAATAATTGAAGTTCGTATTGAAACTGTAATGCAAGAAATGATTGTAGTATTAAACGTTTATTTTTATTTTTTTTAAATTCGTGTAAAAAATTCAGAAACATTTGGCATATATATATTTTTTGATATATATAGACACACAATCACCTAAAATTATTATTGTGGCATTTGATTAGGGAGGGATGAAACATGGCAATAAGTTATGGCAGCTTTGGTGTTTAACTTTCTGTGAGTTTCATGATTTAATAGAATAAAGAAAAAAGTAGGTACACAACATTTTTATAATAATTTTACAATAAAGCTAAAGTGTTAAGCGATTAATGATAGATAATTTTACAATAGGATTCCGTATGTTTGAAAACAGAATAGAAGACGCCGCTTTTTATAGTTTATGTGCGTACATGAATTATACGTGTATATACTAACTATGAGTCGTTTACAATAATTTCACAACGAACCATAAGTGGTAAGTTGTTGCTTGTTCTAATTTGAATTCCTAATGAAAATTACTTGTTTGCCTCATAACTGCCAATATAACAATCCACCATTTAAAATTTGTTGTAAAAATATTATAAAAAAAAATTGTAGACATAATATTTCTTAGACAAAAGAGAACTTTTATTTTCCTGTTGTAGTCATAGGCCCAACGACTAAGTTTTGGCCCAACCATCTTTTTAATGTAACAAACTTTTTTCTTTTTTTTCTTGTTTCTCAAAAAATAAAAAACTTTTTTGCTCTATTTATTTATTTGTTATATTTTATAATTAATAAAATAGTTATTCTAATTTGCTAGAAAAGTGAAATCATAAATAAAATTAAAATAAGTTCTAAATCCCAAATAAGGTTCAAAAACTTATGACTACCAATTGATATTTATAAATTACATGAAAAATTACAATTACCTCCTCTTAAGTTTCCATTATTGCACTCGCCTACTTTTTAATTTGAAATAAGATACTCATGTCACATAAAATAAACACCGCTTACACTTACCAACCCTTAGAACATTCACATAAGTTCGTGTGTATTAGAAAAATGTGTAAATTTACACAATTTTTCCTAAAAATGACTCACATAAGTCCGTGTATAAATGTGCAAATTTACAAGTTTGCAATAGTAATCGTATAAATTTACGCTGATACTATTTATTTTGTATTTAGTTGTTTATTCTTTTTTTACGTATCTCGAGAATGAAGAAAGAAAGTGGATGTTGGTTATTATGTGTGAAGAAAGAAAAATAATATAAAAAATCAAGAAATTTTGATATTTTAATGAAATGTAGTGTAAAATAGATAATCTGATGTGGGTTTTTTTGAAAAGTAAGTATGTAAAATAGAAAAAATAGGTTCTTATGCTAAAAAGTAGGTTCTTCCCCATTTTTCATGCTCGACTTGTACTATTGTCCATACCTCCTCTAATAAAAAAGTCGGAATTTTTTAAATACCGTTTGCCTGCTATTCAAAAAGTTCAGTGTATATAGTTTATATTTTTAGGGATGTGAGTGTCTTGTTCTAAACTAGATTGGATGTGAATATAATAACCAAAGACCTTAGGGAAGGTAATTGCAATTATCCTATAATTTATATGTGTCTACTAAAACTTTAGCTTTGATACGCACTAACACTCTATTTGTTTTAGCATTAACATTTTTGGGAAATTGGTTCATTTTCCCAGAGAGCACTTTCTGGAAAATTATTTCATTTTCTAGTATTTGGTAACACCTAGAAAATAAGCTTGAGAGAGAATATTTTCTGGTGTTTGGTATGTGCAAAATATTTATAATATTTCTTGTATATTTTAAAACATGTTAACATGTGTATTGTATAAGCCCAACTAATGTACTCAATATTTATAAAAAAAAAAAAAAAAAAAAAAAAAAAATCAAGAATGAATTTGATTTTTAAACAAAACTTTTGATAACAGATACAATCAAATTTAAGTTGTTCAATTTTCATGATATCTAGCATGGCAAAAATGTCAATATACCACTATATTCCAAAATATATAACAATATGCCACTATTTGCGAAATAATTAGAAGAATACCACTGTTCTATAACTCGAGTTTTATGTAGAACTTGAGTTCTATTAATGAAATGCACGGTGGTATATTGCCATTTTTGCCAGTTTATTGATGTGCTTGTTGTGTTGTGTACTGCAATCCGATACCCACTGCATGCATGTATGTGACTTAGTTAATTCCATCTTACAAATTAATCTCTGTCTAATGTCTATCTCATATCTTTTAAGCTTTGCACTACTTTTACATGGTTGTGTAAAGGGTAATAAAAGAGCAGCTTTCTGTTTTTGTGAATGAAAGTCTGTAATCCATCTTAATTTCTTTCCTAATCAGAGTCGAGCGGAAGAGTGAATTGTGTATTAAATGTCTGCCATTGAAGTTTTCATTGGCCCCATGAACTGGATAAATAAAATCGAGACACATGCATGTGTGCCCTTGTTTAAGCGTAGCTTGGTAGTTTGAAACTACAAAGAGGATGTGCCTTCTTGCTTGGGTAATGGTGTGCCCAAGCATTCCTCCATGGTCTTTACCACTTTGAAACTACAAAGAGGATGCCACCGCGTCACATTTTTTTGAAACTCGAGTTTCAAAACAGTGGTAGATTGCTAAATATTTTGCCAAATAATGCTATTTGGCCATTTTTCAATTTTTGCCTATCTAGCAGTCATCTTGCACATATATATATGAAAAGTAACACACACACACACACACACACACACACACACACATTTAAACTAACCATAAGATCCATTTTAATAGTTCAAAATTCCACATAGACCAAATAGTTTAACCTACAAAATAATCTAGTACAAATAGTTTGATAAATGCCAAATAGTTATGCGCCACGTGAGAGAGAGATTGTTTTCCAATTTTTTTTTTGGAGATTACCTATAGAAAATAAGCTTTATTTATATTAGATTTTTCTGTTGATTAAAAATAGTTTTTTGTTGTCCAATTTTTTTATGCTACCAAACAATGGAAAATATAGAAAATTATCTTTAGATAAAATTTTCTAGAGAAACAAACAGAGCGTTATTAGTTATTGCCTCATCAATTTGAAACAACCTTGTATGTGTACCCAATTCGCCTTGGAAGCTTCTAAATTTATCCTGGGCTTGTAGCTTTATTTTTCCGGTGTCCTTTCTTTTTCCTTTCTTTTTGGAGTGCCCTTGCATAGTTGCATTGTATACTTTGTTTTCTTCCTTTGTTTATTAATAAAAATTCTCTCTTTTATCTATCTTACACAAAAGGAGAGAGAACAGCCCGCAATCCACCACCATAGAGATTCAAAGACCACGATCTACCACGGAGATTCAAAGACCGTGATCAATGATCCACCACCACTACGATCCACCGATGAGAAGGAGAGACAACTGGTGAGAAGAAAAAAAAAAGGGGGAATGAACACTAAAAAGAGAAGAAGGAGAGACAAGAAAGAGAGAAAAGAGAGAGAGAGAGAGAGAGAGAGAGAGAGAGAGAGAGAGAGAAAGAGACAAATGGACTGAACAGAGAAGGAAGAAAGAGAAGAAAGAGAGAGAAGAAAAATAATTTTTTAAGGAAAAATAGAGAGAGAATAAATAAAATATTATTTTTTATTATAAGATTGTAGCTACAGAAATTTATTGTAGCTCCAATGCTATTTTTTTTTTTTTTTTTTAAAAGTATGGCATCTTTGCTGTAGCTTGAATTTTGGTGGTTTTGTGCTAAAAATAGCTTTTTAGCATTTATCACACCTTTGATGTGAATGCTCTTACTTTGTTCATATTTTGACTTGTCTAGGAAAAGGAAATTAAAATCGCAATCATTGATACTGGAATTAAGTATCAATTTTCTGTTTTTCTACTCAAGGAAAGCGAGATTAAAGAAAGGAAACTTAAATGGGATGATATAAGGCTGAAAGACACGTAAGATTTATATTCGAGTGTTAATTGATTTTTTATGTTGAAGAAATTTTTTTTTTTTTTTTTATTAATGTTAATGGTATCTCCTATTTGTTGCAGCAAAATCCAAAAACCTGACATTTATCTTAACGAGGATTCATTCAAAGACGGATGTGGTCATGGTACTGCATGTGCCTCAGTGGCAGCTGGGACCAAAAGTGACATAGTTTTGTTAAACACCTTTCATGAAACCATTGTAGGTTCAGCTCCATCAGCAAGAATCTATCCATATAAAAGTTATATAGATGAGTGGAACCATGAGATTCTTGAAGGTTTTAAGGCGGCAATTGAGCAAAAAGTTGACGTGATTTCTGTGTCACTTCAATTTATTGAACAAAGAACATATAATGGTCTCAATGATATTGTGATTGGATCATTTTTGGCTACGAAGGCTAATATCCTAACCGTAGCTTGTGCTGGGAATGATGGTCCTTTCGAGGAAACAGTAAAAAATGCTGCACCGTGGATATTGACAGTTGGTGCCTCTTTATCAAAGAGACGTTTTATAACCTCTTTGTCAATAGATGGTTCACAATATGAGGTAATTGTACGTTTTCTTACTTTATTTAGGTGCATAACAATCTTTGTTTCCTTTTGCTTTATATGCTTAAGATTGAAAGTTAAAATTCATCCTAATTAATCCAATAATTTTATCTTTTATGCTTTCCACTTGAGTGAAACAAATACTTATTCTTTCTTTGTTTCTTTTATTGATTTTTCCCCTAATATTCTCACTTTATCATTCACTTTTATAGTTTAAACAGATTTGGTTTCTTAATGAATTTTTTGCTTGTAGGGGTATTCTATCATCTCGAAGGCGATTAAAGATCTTCCTTTAGTAGTTTTTCCACACAATGAAAGGTACTTACATATTCAAAATTTTGAATTCCTCATAGTCACATATAATGTAATCAACTATAATTGATGACTAAATTATTTGCGCAGCCCTAAAGAACAATTAGAAGAACAATTGAAAGGCAAAATTGTGTTATGTGATAGTAAAGAAGACAAAGAAATGGCACAACAAGTAGGCGTAGCATGTGTGTTATATAGAAATGAGGACCATCCACCATTCGCTGAAGCTCCTCAGGATGTGCCATCAGTTTATCTCACTCATAAAGTAGCCAAAGATATTGGTGATTACTTAAGGTATACTAATCTTTAAATTAAAAATTGACCATACTTTTAAATTGATCATGCTACAAGATAAATTGAGCTTAACTTTATTTTGTTTTGTTTTTACAGTGAAAAGTGCGATAATGGGATTTCAATCAAGGCAACAATCGGTATAAGTAACAGGGTTGACAACCCAGACCCTAACAGAGTTGCTGATTTTTCGGGTAGGGGGCCTTGCGCATGTGCTAGAGAGATTCTAAAGGTAATTCAATTTAAAGAGATCCTTGTTAATTTGTAGTTCATTTTCCTTTTTAAAATGATAATAATCTTTCGTTATTTGTTTTCCATCAAGCCTGACATATGTGCACCCGGAGTTGAGGTTTTTGTGCCTGACATTAAACATGCATTAAATGATCAATACTGCATCACGGAAGGAACTTCTTTTGCTTGTGCACTTGTAGCAGCAAAAGCAGCACTGATTAAAAAGAAATTTGAGAATGAACCAGATTTTTCACCAGCTTGGATGCTATCAGCTTTAATGACTACTGGTAAAGGAATTTACTAGTATCTTTTTTTTTCCACCTTAATCTTCTGAAAATTCAAATTTTCCTAACCACTTTGCCATTTTCAGCTATTAATAATCTTCCACAGCAAATCTCAATTTTTGGCGAGGGAGCAGGATTTTTAAACTCTGAACAGGCCATGGATCCCGGCTTAGTTTTTAATTGTAGTGTAAATGATCATGCGAAATTTTTGCGTGGGCAAGGTGTCAAACTGAAGCTTTCTAAGATGTACAAATATGAGGGCTCTCCCCCAGAGAAAATCAAGCCATATGAATTAAATTACCCATCAATTATGGTTGAGATCCCAAAAAAGACTCCAAGACATGAATGTAGCATTCCTCGTGTGCTCACATGTGTTAGGACTTTGGGCTCTTTCGGCAATTACACAGCAGAAATTAGAGACAAAGCGGAGGGGATCGAGATCAAAATAGAACCACAACAACTACTCTTCACTCCAGAGAATTCTGTGCAATCCTTCTTAGTAAAATTGACTGTGGATATAAAACGTTGGGAAGGTGACTTGTTTGTGACACATCTAGTTTGGAAAAAGGAGCATCATACAGTAACAAGCCCAATTGTAATAGCTAGAGCTGTTTTTTTGGAGAAACTTGTAAAAGCTGCTAAAGCGAAAAAAGACCCTAGAAAAAGAAAAAGAAGTTAATGCGAATAGCTTTATGAATGAGGAAACAACTTGTGTTGATCTAACTTTTTGATGTGATGGAATAGATATATCAATGGTTCACATGAAAAATATTAGTCACTTCCTATGATGGCTATACAAGCGTGTTATTTATGACATGGGTTGCATCAGTTTTTTTTTCTTTGTAAATGAAAGGAAAAATTAGTAAACTCACCATAAAATCATTAGAGTTCAGATCAAACCCTGGTCTCATTGGAAAAATTCCTCTCAACTTTGGTGCCCTTGTGAAGCTCCAATCATTAGTGCTATTAGAAAATGGATTAACTACATTTGAAAATGAAAATGGAAAAAAAATAGATAAATAAAAAGAATCTCGAAATTGAGTGATAAGATAAATAAAAAAGAATCTCCAAATAAAAAAATAATTAAAATAACGTGTTCAACACACTCCAATAAAAAATTCGAGTCACTAAATTTTTCCGGATTGAGATCAGGTATTGCGCTTGATGCAATTCTTATGAATGGTTGAGATTGATAGTTACAAAATCAACTTTCAATCCCAACCATTAATTCAAAAAGTTTAAGAAAAAAATTAAGAAAAGTTAAAAGTAAAAGTTAAAAAAGTGAAAAGTGTAAAAAATTTATAAAGGATTTAGGTGAATAGCACCCCGCACCAGATCTTAATCCAATTTTTCCTATTCCTAAGGACAAACAGCACTGAGAGAAAAGACAAGTTTGATGATGTAGACGCTGTCCCAAACTAAAATGACTGAAAAAACTCAATATATAAAAAGATAAGCAGTGAAGAGTTGGAAAGAATAGTACAATAGTTATGCCCAATATTGTAAAAAGACTACCCCGGAGCCCAAAAATTTACATGAGGATGAGTCTTTAGTCTCCACTAGCCATCAATCAATCGTAAATTAGTCTTGAACTCTTTTTATTTTTGCCCAAACCTCATGGCCCTACAAACAATTATACTCTGTGGATTGGAGAGCCTCTAGGAGGGTCATGTGTACGGATTCATCTATGCCACACACCTTTTATGCCAGTTTGTATTTTAATTTTTTGGTTAGAATGTGGTGTGATGTTGCAGGCAACCAAAAATAAAACCTATATTCCTAAAAATATATGTAGTAGTACGAGTAAGGATCGTTCCTATGGAGAGTATCTAGCCTAGTTTTATGCAACGTGAACAATGATTGGGGGGGGGGGGGTTGAGTATAATGAAAACAATTTAAAAAAATAACAATTAAGGAACAATTCAAATTAAAATATCGAAATCAATCAAAAGATCAAACCTTGGTCTAAGTCAACATCCACCATTGAAATTTTACAACTGATCATCGATGCAAGTATATATCAATTCACACTTTGAATATTCACCGTTGGAACTATTTTCCTATCTCTCCTTAGTCACAGTTAATTAGAAAGCAAGCGATCTAATAAACCCTAACTACTAAACAACCCAAGGCAAGCACTAAAGGTTTAACTTAGTAGCAGCTTTAAGATCTAGAGAGATCGATGGAGCTAAACAACATAAACACAAGCGGTTGTATTTAATTTAGTCAAGCGTTCTTCCTAAGATCTAATAATTTCTGAAGCAACAAATCATTAAAAATCTTGGTTGCTTCACAAATTAGAGGGATCAAACAATAACGAATTTGATATCTAACCTAGCAGTAGATTGCAACGAATAATAAACTAGTAGGCCTCCTAGTAATTAAACGAGACAATCATGAAAATAGGCACAGAAGAACATCCGATACTCAAGCATAAAATTGAACAGTAAAAACAAATTAGATCTCACAGTTTTATTGATTCCGAGGCTTCGGTTTCCTTCAACCAAGTATAAAAGTTTAGCCAAGCAGGGCCATGACAAAAAATTCGAAGGAGAAAATTAGAGAAGGGCGGAGAGAGAGGCGTGTGTGCGTCCAATTTGATTTCTCCTCCCCCTTTTACACGTTAATTCCCCATTTCCCAAGCCTACAAAATCTCCTGAAAATATTCTAAATAATAATATCCAAATCTGACTAATTAAGGAAAAATATTAAAAATAAAACAAAGTTCTAATATAAATAGGAAAGTGGTGTTTTTTTAGCTGGAATTTCCGTGCATCAGATCTGGAATTTCAAGCAGAGGAACATTCCATAACGTCATCAGTGCAGGTGCAGCAACTTCAAGCCCAATTCTGACCTTGATGCGACCCGTATCTCTCAAAACTCAAAACATGAAAGTTGTAGAGGTTTGTCTTGGCGTTCCATATTATCTTGAATCATCTCAATCAGAGATCGGTTGAGAGAGTTATGCCCAGATTACGAAGTGATATCAAAGCTGTCCAGAATCGCCCAATTAACTACGTTTTGCACTCAATGCCTCCATTTGCATCCTAAATTGAAATATAAGAATAATGGGTACATTTAGGCACCGAATAAGTATAAAAGACTAAACATTAAGGGAGAAAAATATGACATTTTGAATTCTCATCATAATGACTATGCCATGTATTAATACAATTTTCACTTAAAAATAAATTTAAAATGGACCATATTATATTTAGAATGAACCATATAAATTTTCTTCTCATGCCTACTTTTTTGCAATACTATTTATATATTATTTTTTATTCCAAAAATTACCACTTTAACAATATACTCTACATCATATATTCTATTCTTTTTTAGAGATTAACATAATTAGAGTTGATGCAAAAATACAAATCAGGGTGTGATTAACATAATAGTGAGATTAAGATATACATTTTATAGTGAATATTTATTTATAGATATAAATGTACCAAAATACAAAATTTCAACAATATTAAAAAGGATCGGATGTGAAGGTTTTTTTTATCATAAAAAAACTGGGGCTACAATAAAATGCAGAATAGCTAAAAACAATTTCAGAGCCTAGGACTCTTATTTGACCTTTAAAGTATTAAACCAATCTAGTATGATCTGTATCATCATTCAATAAATAAATTACAATTTACACAATTAGGCAAATATTTCAGTTTTATCACAACTAATTTTCAAAATACTTATTTCCAAAAAATTAAGATAAGTCTCAAAAACTAAAATAAATGAAACTAATAGATTTAAAATACATATATTTTTTTTTTCAAAACTTATTATTAATGTATTAGATTACACTGGTTAAAATCTAAACTTTCCAATCTTTCCCTTCTACATTTGTGGGTTAATTTTGTTTTAGTTTCCTTTTATTTCATGTACAAGTGTTAATTTTTATGGAAAAAATTTAGTAACAAAATTTGTAGCAGCCTAAAACCTTATTCAATATCATTGTATTGAAAGTGAATTTTAACAAATCCATCATTGAATTATATTTTTTTCTTATATCTTCTATGTTAGCAAAATTTCTAGAAAATTAAAGATCAATAACTATCTCGTCAATAAGTTGTTTAAATTGCAAGTTTTTGTAATTTAAAATTATGCATAAAATATAATCTTATAGATTTTATAATAAATAATATTCGATTGGCACAAAATTTGACATGTGTATTAAGAACGTAAAGAACATACAATTCAATTAATGGTTAGATTTTCAAAATATGTAGCTATGTTAATGATATTGAGTAAGGTCGTAATTAAACCTTGGTCCTTAGACCATACCCAATTTTGTAACTAAATTTTGTCTAATTTTTACTAGAAGTTCAAATTATCTATATTTAAATCAGTAGTATTATGCTCTTAATGTATTTTCAAAATCAGTAGTATTACTCTCTTTTTTTAGGAAAAAATACGCAGACCTAACCTTGTACTCACCAAATTGAACATGAGGCCAGAATAGATTGTCATTTGCGATGTATCGCTTGAGTGGAATTTTCTGTATCAGCTCTGATTTCTCAGCAATGAAAGAGTTTTGCAGCAACCTATGATTCTATTTCCTTGTGACAGGATTTATGAGGGAACTCACCGTGGGTTCTTGCAATTCTACCGTGAGGGGTCCATGGACTGTTGGAGTATGTAAAGAGGGCAGGCATTTGTCGCCCCATTTTTTAATTTTTTTTCCCCATCACCAACTCTCCACTTTGCACCTCGCCGGATAACCTCCTTTCCCCTCAAAATACTCCTTCAAGCGTATGTATGAACCACCGTGACCTTCCTTAGCTTCTAGAATTTGAACAATTGGGAAAAAACTTTGATTTGAATACTTTGTAAAACAAAGAATTATGGTTATGCAGCAACCTCCAAGTTTGCTTTGTCAAAAGAGCATCGTTGAACAAAGCTAATTCCTTGAAGCCCATACCACCTTTGGATTTTGGTTCACACATCTCCTCCCATTTAACCCAATGAATCTTTCTTCGGTCACCCCTCTGTCCCCACCAAAACCTTCAAATGAGCTTTTCAATTTCATCACAAAGGCCCATTGGGAGCTTGAAACAACTCACTGTGAATGTGGGGATCACTTGCACCACCGCCTTGATTAACACTTCCCTCCCCGCTTGTGAAAGCAATTTTTCTTCCCAACCCTGTAACTTCCTCCACGCTCTTTCTTTTATATAATCAAAACTCACATTTTTGTGTCTTCCCACTAATGAGGGTAAGCCAAGATATTTGTCATAATGCAGAATTTCAGGCACCCCCAAAGCTTCCTTTATTTATACCCTTATGGAATCGATAACAGAGGCATAGATAGTACTGCTCAGTCATGCATGCACACCACGCGCTTTCTCTAAACTACTGATGCTTATGAAGCTTTTACAACTGCAACGTGCTTTCACTAATATCAGCCATGATTTTCTTCGCAGACGTGTTCACGTGAAAGAGTAACTTGTTGGAAATGAATGATGACCCAACCCTATCCAAACACAATCACAAATTCGCCAGTCATATCCAAAACACATGTAAGCCCATGCTAAAGAGGTAGAGATAATAAAAGCGTGGAGAAAACACAATTGTGAAGAATTGAGTAATCACACCATGAAGTGTTTGAATTTTGTCACAATTGATTGAAATAATCTCATCCTAATTTAGCTTTGTATTCTAAATCAATTTAAAAACTCGTTCTTTTGGCTTTCTTTTAATTTTTTCTACGAGTAATTAGCTCAAATAAATGGGATACAGTGTGGACTGAGTACTGAGGCCTTTGGTATATATGCAGCAATACTGAATATTGTTCCAACTAACACACACAAACAAACAAACGAGACAGTGGACAGGCAAGCAACACACAAAGAACAAACGGTTAGGAATTGGAAGTTTGAAAAGAAAAGAGACTTTTGAGTGAGAGGGTTTTGTAGCTCAAATCTTCAAAAAAAAAATTCATCTTTCTTTCCTTTGTTTTTGGGAGAGATATACAACTCGATCAGAAGACCGCTCAACGCATTTTATCCAACCAAAAGCTTAGGTCAAAGTGCTATACTACTGTTGGTGTTGGGTATATTTTATAGAACTCACTTTCATTTCTTATTTTTGTTTTCTTTTGACTCGATCATGTAATGTAAAAAAACTTACATCTTTTATTATGTGATTCTTCATTCTTGTGGTTGTGGATGACTCCATTGAAACTCAAAATGTCCTCTTATATGCAAGCTATCAAGATGAAACATAAATTATCCTAACTTTTTATTTTGAATGTGTTAAAGGTCACTGTATTATTGATGAGTGTCAAAGAATGAATGGTGAAATGATGGCTTGTATTTAACTCTAGAGTATTCCGTAGGTAGCCAATTTTGGACATATCTGCTGCCAACTCATGCTTGGCCAGCACGCGGTTCATGCCGGGACAGCACACACACATCTAGCCTCACTCCCACGCATGCTTAGCACTACACATATAAAACCTCACATTCCTACATTGAAAAGGTAGGATCCAGGAGAGAAACCCACGGCAGAGAGAGAAATCTCGAATTTTTTTTGTAAATAACAATAAATATTAAAAAATTTAGTTAATTGTCACGTTTCAAAACAATGTTGAAAACTAGCATCTCGAGTGTCTAAAACTTGAGTTCCAAGATAAAACTCGAGTTTTTAAGTCTCGATTTGTAAATGGATTACTTTAAAGTGGGAAAAAATCAAGCTAAAAATCGAGTTTTAAAAACTCAATTTCCATAAATTGAATAAAAACGCCGCTATAGGGCAACAAAACGTCATTATAGGGCTTAAAAACGCCACTATAAGACTCCCTAAACCTGTACTTAAAATTTTTTTTTGCAGGAAAACGCCGCTATAGGGTTTTAGAACGTCACTGTAAGGCTTAAAAACGCCACTATAGGTGAAATTTTTTTTGCATAAAACTCGAGTCTTAGAGCACCCACAGCAGATGTGCTAAATGTGCCAAATGCCAAATTTTTGACACATTTAGCACACCAAACACAAAAACGGAGTTTTATCAGATGTTCCAAATGGCAAAAATTATACCAAATATGAACAGTACCATTGTAAATTTGCAACGGTACGGATAGATGTTGTAAAAATTTTATTATTTTATATTCCCTTTTCTCTCTCCTCTCTCTTCATTTTCTTTCTTTTCTCCTCTCTCATTCTCCGGTTCCCTCTCTCTTCTTCATTTTTTCTTTTCTCCTCTCTCACTCTCCGGTTCCCTCTCTCTTCGACCAGTCCGGGATGTTTACTGTCAACGACGACGGCGTAGCTCCGACGACGACTGGGCGCTCCGCCAAGCTCGATCTCGCTCCAGCCACTCGGTCTCACCCACGCTCCAGCTACGCTCGATCTCACCCACGCTCAATCTCACCGATCTCACACCCCGAGGCCACCATCAATCTCACGCTCAGCCACGCTCCAGCCACTCTGCCTCTCTCTGGTTGTGGGTTTTTTTTTTTTTGGCTGCAATTTGGGTTGATCTGATGGTGGAGGTGGGTTGTGGGCCATGGGCGGTGACAGTGGCAGTGGTGGTGGGCTGTGGGGGTGATGGCCCTCTCCTCTCTGTTTGAATCGATGGCTATTTGTTTGTTTGAATCAGTGCTGAATCGGTGTTGAATCGGTGGTGGTTTGGCATTTGGGTGGTGGCTGTGCTTGGTGATTGGTATTTGCTGGTGTTTTTTTTTTTTTTTTCCTATTTTGTTGGTGGTTTCTGCCTTGCTGGGTGCGTGATGGTGGGATGGTGGTTGCTATCTTGCTAGGCATGTGTGGTGGTGAAGTGGTGGTTATGCCGGTGGTGGCTGGTCGGTGTTGTTGCGACAGTGGTGGTTGGTGGATGTTGTTGCTTGGTGATTGGTATTTGTTTGTTATCGGTGGCTGAGATAATATATTATTTTAATGAGTAGTATATATTATTTTAATGTATAGAATTGAATGATAAAACATCTGATAAATGGGATGTTGTAAAATGATGTGGTCAAATAATAAAGTAGGTCTTTAATGTGGTAAAATGACATAATTTTTGCCACAGCTGCTGTGAATGCTTTTAAAGACTCGAGATCTGCATTTTCACACTCGCAAAACGAGTCTTTTGGACTCGAGTTCTAATATGAATCTCGAGTTTCTAAAACTCGAGATATTAGTTTCCTTTATTGTTTCAAACGTTGTCTAACTAACTATATACAATTCTTTTGCACATCTATTTTGCACATTACCTCGAGAAATCTCTCTAGCCCTCTCTCATTCTCTCCCTTTTCCTTCATCTCCAACCCAAGAAAAGCCTCCCAAGAAACCCAACAAAATCACCCCAGTAACCTCAGAAGCTCACTGCAAGAAACCCAAAGGAGCAACAAAGGGCAGAAGAACAAGAAGAAGAAGCAGACTCAGAACATCAACAGAGAACCCAAACAAAATCATGAGCTTCTTCTCTCTCTTTTCTTTACTCATTTTTCTGGCTTTTGCTTTGGTTTGAGTCTAACTTGTTTATTGTGTTTTCTTTATAGCTAAACCCTAAATCCCAACGGAAGCAACCACAAGACAGAACCAACAACAACAAGAGCCACCACCATCAAGCATCAAAACAAAGAGAAATGATAACAAAAAGGAAGAATAGAAGCAAAGGGAGTACATCAACTGGGTAAACCTTGAACCCATCTCTCATTTCCCTATTTCCTATCTCTGCATTTTACACTTTTACTCTGTGCACAATACACACATGACACATCCACATCCACGTCCACATCCACATCCACACACACTCTATCTCTAATCTGTGCTATAATTTTACTCAAAAAAAAAAAAAAAAAATTCTGTGCTATAACAGCTTCATTTTTATACACAGTTTCACAACACCGAGCTCACAAACACGGACCCAGCACTTGATTTTTGTTTTTGCACACACACGCCTGGCCACGCGCAACCGTGTGTAAACGCACGCGCCACCACTGCTGTAGATCGTGGTTGACCCGTGAGGCTTTTAGCCTCCACATAACCTTTTTGTGGTTCACGCACCATTCAAGGCACTTTTAGCTTGTAGATCGGAGAGTGGTTAATGGGTTTGAGAGTAGAGAGACTCAGTGAGACCTTGGTTCGGGTTTAGAGCTGGGTTTGGGTCACGGCTCAGAGTTGGACGACATGCAGAGAGATTGAGATGCCACCCTTGTGGTGATGATGGCCGTTTGTCTCGGCGGAGCAAGGAAGTTCTGCATCTTTAGATCGGAGAGAGGGCTCGGGTTTAAATGGAAAGCTCGAGCTTGTTAGAGAAGGGTCTAGGCCAAGATAGTATTGAGGAACCGAATCACCATCGTCTGTGGTGGTGACGAGGATCAGAGATGGTGAAGCTTGAGCTTCGGCCATGAGGGATTCAGGGGTTAGAAAGAGCTCGGGTTTAGTGAGAGCTTGGTGAGGAGGAACTCGCCGCCGTGTGTTGGGTTTGGGCCAAATGGGCCTGACCCGGATACTGGACCCTATTCGGGTCATCTTGGCTTGAAGGTTGGGCTTTCGGCCGAACCGTGAGTGGCTTTAGGGGCCTTCGTTTCATGCAACCAGCCCATCAACCTTATTCCTTAGGCCGGACCCTCTCCACAGCTCTCGGGCTTACACAATCATTGCCCTCTTGCATTCGGCCTACGCTCCCCTTTTAATTAATCTCTTGTTTTACAAACTTTCAGCCCACCTTTGGTTTTAATCCCTTTCACATGCTTCATTTAAGTCTCAGCCCACTTTTTAAATAAAATTGGCCTATGCATGTCTTATTTTAATTAATAAAATGCCACTTTTTTTTTTTTTTTTCATATTTTCATATTCACCTTTATCTATGTTTGCATTTTAATTCATTTTATCTTGTTTGCATGTGTTTTCCCGTTTTTGCATTTTAATCCAAAATTCCTAAAAATCATGGTTTAATTTCAAAATTCCCACATATCATGTTTTAATCCAAAATTCCCAAAAATCATGTTTCAATCCCAAAATCCCCAAAATTACATTTTGGCCCCAAATCTTTCTAAAATTGCAATAAAACCCTCCATCTGTCCAAAAATCACAAAGAGGTTCCCAAACCCCTTGGAAGTTGTTTGAAGTCATTCAAACAACATCAAAGGTCTTTTCATCATCTTTAAACCCTCACTTTTTGCTTACCTTCATTTAGAATAATTGATTTGCACCTTGTGTGATGTTTGCATGCCATGTCTAGGTTTACATGCTCTCATGCTTGCTTCCATGCTTCTTACCCAATCTATGCTTGGATCCACATCCTTACATGTTTTTTTTTTTAATGTTAAATCCACATGCTTCCATGTCTCATACCATGTGTTTGTGCCTAGATCTGTTTGTCTTTCCCATGTGTTGTTTGGCTAGATCCACATGTTTCTATGCTTGTTTACATGTCTATTTGTCTTTCCTACATGCTTTATGCCTTATGCCTTATGCCATGTTTTATGCTTAGATCTACGTCCTTACATGCTTATGTGTTTAAGTGAACATGCTTCCATGTCTCATACCATGTGTTTGTGCCCGGGATCTATCTTCCATGTGCTTATGCGCTCCATGCCATGTTTGTGTGCTTATGCCTAGACCTTGTTTGTCATGCCATGTGCTAATGTAGCCCTTTTGTTCCTTTTACCGCATCTTCTTGTGTTTTGGCCTAATGGTTAGGACCCGATGATCTACACCGAGGCACACATCAAGGGTTTGGATCACCCCTATTTTGCATGTCTATGCTCGCTTGCTTCTATGTTTTATGCTTGTGTTAGCCTCTCTTGTTCTAGGCTTTGCCATGTTTGACGCCCTTGGCGGGTTTGTGGTTGTGCGGTTACATCCGACGCCTATGAGGCCATGTTTGGGTGTAACCTCTTGGGATGCATCACTTAGATGCCGGTTGCTTCGCGCGTACCTCTCCCCTTTTTCGCTCCATGCGATGATTATGCTTACCATGCTTATTTGTGTCACTTGTTGGCTTTCTATACATCTTTACATGTTTGCTTACATGTCCATGCATGAGTCTTGCTTGCTAGTGTGTCATCCGTGCTTTAACACAATGAAGTTATGGACATTCGATCCAAACCTACATTTGTCCCTCGTGGACACCACCTTTTGTTTGCCTTTTTGCTTGTTTGTTTCCTTTCTCGTTTTCTTGCTTGTTTATTTGACTTATTGGTTTCCTGTTCCTTTTTTTTTTTTCTTTGTTTGTCATGTCCCTGTCACATGCTATGCTTATCATATTTATCTTGCTTGTTTGCTTTGTACCCTTTGGCGCATTATCTACGCATATCTTTCTTTCAATTCCTTGTCTGTTGGTTTCTTATCTTTGCCTTTACGTGTACGCACTTAGAGCGAGGACACTTGGAGCTAGGGCATGGTCTCCCATGCGCAAACAAAAAGGGCGCGGAGTCAAGCATGTAGATTTGAGCCAAGCAGCTATGTTTAGTAGGTTTAGGAGCTTAGTTTATTCCTTTTGGTTACGTACTCTTTTAAACCCTCTTCCTTTCTCCTCCATTTCTCCCTTAGATGGTTTGTATTAGGTATATCATGCCCTGTACCATTCGTCCTCATCTTTAGAGTATGGCGGCTCCTGTTTATTTTTTTGCATCTATATTTTGGGCCATGCTCTAGGGATGTAGGCATTTACTTTTCCGCTCTGTGTGCTAGCATTGTGTGTGATGTATGTATATATATACCTACTGGCCCCATTTCGGTGTGATTGTCACAGTCCATGTCACCTAAGGTAAGTGGTGCCTAATTTTCACCGCGAAAGTAAGGTGACATGTCGTCGGATTTTTGCCGTGGAAATCTGGTATATCGCCCGAATGCTTTAGGAAAGCATAGATTGGGACCACACTCATTCAAAAGCCAAACCTCAAAGCCCGCATATATGCAAAGTCCTGAAAGCCAATGTCGAAATCATGTTTTTACAAAAAATTAAGGTTTTATTAAAACAAATGACTGTCCTTGGATAGGCGTTGTGGGGTACCTAACACCTTCTCACATGTAACCAAAAAAATTTTCGGACCTAAGAATCAAGATTTTTTACTATCCACATTAGATTAGGAAAAATTCCCTTTTTCTTAAGCTAGGATTGGTAATAAAATCAATTAGAAATTGGTGACTAATCACACTTTAGAAAAATCCAATGATTGGTTGCAACTTCATTTATAAAATTTGGCCTAGGTTCATACCATAACGTCAAAGGTATGCCTACCTTCCTATATCAAGGGAGAAAGCACCCGAAGCTCCACGCAAACACACACACCATTATTGAGAAGGGCCCTCTAATAGGGTCTCATGTGCACGAGAGTTGTCACCACGGTGGGTGGTTGAATGAAGGCATGGTGGCGGCGGTTTTTTCGCTACCGACCGAGGCCGATCGTCGATCCGTGGTTTTTGACATTGTCCAAAACTCTAAAATCCCAAGGCATGCACTAGACTCTCTCTCTCTCTCTCTCTCTCTCTCTCTCTCTCTCTCTCTCTCTCTCTCTCTATATATATATATATATAAAAGAAGGGGTAGGTTATAGATGGTAATTGTAGAGATATCTGTTTTAAGCAACAAGAGTTGGTTTTTCATTTCCTTTTCCTCATGGCTCGAATATTATTCCTCCTTATTGGTTTCTTGGTATCTGGCCTAGAATTATCTGGTGTATATATATATATATATATATATATATAGCCTCTCTACCTGTGTTTTTCCATGGAGTAATTTGATGAAGTCATTTTTGTACTGCATGGTATTGGACATTGTCTAAAACTCTAAAATCCCAGGGCTTGCAGTAGACTGTCTAAAGTAGAAGTCTTTTCTTGCAATTAAGGATGTGCTGTCACATAGGAAAAAAAGGCACATAAAAAACTAACATGTCTACATTTTTAAAGGCTTAAAGCTTGAGCGTTACACTGTTTTAAGCCCAATTAGCGAAAAATAAAAATATAAGGAAAAAAAAAACTGTTTGTAAATTGCGAATGTGGAGAACTATAGGGTTGGGAAGCGATCGATTGGAATATTTTTTGGTAAAAGAGGAAGAATAATCGTTAGATTGTTAACGCACCATGGATTGTGAGAAGGGAGCCGCCACAAGTTTGGCCATCACTGTAAGTCTCCAGTCCACTCATTAATAGACTACAGTCCACCCATTAATAGACTACAGGAATCGCCACTGGTAGAGTTTTGTTTTTAATTTAAAATTTTTAGGGATTTTGGTTTTTATTTGGAGAATCAATTGGGTGTTAGTTATGATTTAGATTGGTTTTTTGGGTCAGATTTGGTTTTGATTAAGGGATACAGAGATGGAAGAACCAAGCAGGGTTCTTAGTCTCCAAGAGAGAAAAAAAAAAATCATTCTTTTTTAAAATTTAGTTCTTTTGAACTATGTCTTGACCCAATCCTCTATGAGAAAGGTACGTAGACAGTTTTTTAAAGGCTCAGTCACAATCACCTAAACAAGTTTAGGGCTAGAAGTCAAAACAATGTGATAGAATTGTTTGGATGCATGTTAGGCTAAGCCCATTTGTTTTGCATCAAGCATGCTTAAACTTGGGGCATTGGCCTATTTATGTTGAATGCGGATATGTCCTTGCAAGAAAGCAGGTTTTTCTTTGAGGTATCAATCCATTTTTTTTGCAAGCATGTCCACACTAAGGGTAATGGTCAAAAATGATTTCATGATAACTAGTTTCTAACAAGTTAGAGAAAGAAAGCCATTTTGCACGAACCAACGATGGCAGACCGTGATCTTCTTTCATGTTCCCTAATGGTCGCAACATCAAATGAATGCAGCTTCCATCCAAGCATGGAATATACTCCAATCTAGGAGCATTGGCTATGTATTTCCAATTAATTTTAATGAATAACTCCATTACTGATTGAAATTATCTTTTTGCAAGAATTAAGCAAGGACTTATCTAGCAATCCACAACAACTTCTAGCCATAGTTATTCTCATTCAAAGTCTAGGTTTAAAAGCAAAAAAAAAAAAAAAAAAAGTCGTCATTCTTGCCTCAGGAATAAATCTTCGTTATTTCTAGTCCATCTTCATCTTCTTCACCTTTTCATCATGAACAAATCTCTATTTTCAAAGAAAAAATCTCTATGAACAAATCTTCAAAAGGAAAAATCTCCAAATCCATATTCCAAAGGAAAAATCTCCATGAACAAATCTTCTTAAAAAATTTTCAAAAATTCAATGGAAAAATCTTTAGAATAAGTCTTCAAAAGAAAAAATCTTCATTTTTCAAAATCTCAAATGAATAAATCTTCAAAGGAAAAATATCTAAAACTTTTTTTTCAAGGAAAGATCTCAAATGAATAAATCTTCAAGAAAAATCTCAAATTTTCAAAAGAAAAATCTTCTAGGAAAAATCTACATGATTAATCTCCATTTTTCAAAGGCAAAATCTCTAATAAAAAATTTTGAATTTAAAAATTTTAAAAACTTCAATGGAAAAATCTCCATAGTAAAAAATTTTCAAATCTTCTGAACACATCTTATCTCCAGAACAAATGGTGGACTATGATCTCCTTCTGTATTCCCAAGTGGTCGCAACATCAAATTAGCTTTTCACACTCAACATTCAACAAAGCATGCAGGATGTTCCAAACTAGGGGCAATGGTTAGGTATGTCCAATTATTTTCAATGAATAGCTCTGTTACTAATTGATAATATTTATTTTGCAAGAACTAGGGTTCAAGACCCTCATATTGACATGAATAACTTCTTACAAGAGATTTTTGGATCCCTAGGAAGCACAGTTGAAATCCCTATTTTTTCTTGGCCTTTGGTAAGCATGTATTGTACTAATTTTTTAAATTTAAATTAAATAAATAAAGAAATAAAAATGCATGCATGAACTACGTTTGGACCCGATCCTCTTACTAAGTGGTACATAGGCAATCTCTCCTAAGATTCGATCCACATTTAGATCTACTACACGTCGGTCTGCATTTTGATCTGTATGCATCATACATTCACCATGGTTAAGTACTGATTGCAAGGTTAGGTGTCTTTTTCATACATTGACATTCGTTTTTCAAGCTTCGTCAATGAGAGGTGTTCTGTAGCCTGCATTTAAACTCACATAAAAGGTAAAATGGTAATTTCATCTTCGAAATATGCATTTTAATTCTGGCCATTAGATCCTTAATCCCATTTTACCAAAATGATATTAATATTGCAACGATCAAATCAACAGGTCATGAGCCCTAATCGAACTATCAGATTGAAAGTTATCATCAAATCAAGTTTTAATGACTTAGATGCACTATCACAAATTGAGTCTAACTATATGTGATTATGAACAATTAATTTCAATTGGTTATAATTATGATCAAATTGAAATTAACAATGTGTCATAATTTGATTGGTTAGGATCACATCTTATGGTAAGGTTGTACACGCTTGATTAATCAGATAGTCAAACATTAATTATTCGATGAATAATTTGAGCAATTATCTTTTTAATTAGGATAAATTTGGAACAAATTAAGTCTAAAATGGGAGTGATCCAGAGAGGAAGGTTTAACAAAAAGGTGGTTCCCTTGACTTGAATCAAATTGCTCCTTATTGGTGTATTAATAGCTCTTATTTGCACATGACCAAACTATCTCAAGCGACCTTTTTTTTTTTTTTTTTTTTTTTTTTAATAAATTTTTTATTAATAAGAGCTACCTCATCTTTAAGTGAATTTCCACATTTCAAATCCTATCTTTTGCTCTTATTTGCACATGACCAAACCATATCCAACGACTCATTTTTTTTTATCAACTGGAGCTACCTCTATCCTTAAATGAACCCTATCTTTCTTTGTATATCCACTTATTCATCATAATATCTCACTTAAGTTCTAATTTTACATGTGCCGGAACATTGTCTAGTCCAATTTTTTTATCTCAATTTTCATTGTCTGATTGTGGGGCAATACTCCACCCTTAAACTATCATTATGCAAAAGTGACTGATGTCTTTGCCATACTACTAAAATTATGGATATTTCCAACAGATAATAGTGCACCTGTAGTTTGCTGTATAATTTTTTATGATACCACTTTAATATGTCCTATACAAAAGTGATTAATATCATAAGCAGAGTTTCATCACTAAGGAGGCTAGGAAGTGTGTTTTTTTCCCTTGGAGTTTAGAAGTTAGAACACATACAATTGAAGAGGCAATCAAATTATTCAAAGTCCTATATAAGAGTGTATTGAGACTTTTGGTGGGTGTTTTGACTAGAATTTCAGAGTGATTCAAGTGCTATTTTTGGTTGGGTGGCTCTGAAGTGAAGATGAATTTCATTAGAAAGATTTAACAAGCTAACTTCTCCACTTCCAACATAACCCCAAGCAAAAAACATGGAGGTCATTTAGTTCATGATCGATATACACATTATATAACAAAATTCTACTAGGGAGAAGCTTCCACAAAAAGTAGACTTTAGAAGTACAAGAGCATAAATTCGTCTAAAATTCAAGCTTAGGCAAATCTCAGAAATTACATACTTGTAAGAGTATCTAAGTATGCTTAAAATGTGAGCACAGTTTTGGTCAGGTTTTACCTTTTATGTTTCTTTCTTTATCTTCTTTTACCCCTCATGCTACATTGCAAAAAGGGATTGCAATCATTGCATACCAATTGCAGTGTTGTTCTCATAGGCCAAGATGTGAAAGTAGGGGTGTTCACCAAATCGCATAAACTGCAAAAATCATACCAAAACCGTCCGCAAAATGGCATAACCGAACCACACAAGTAATGGTGCACCGCACTGCATGATGCAGTGCTGTTTGCACTTGAAAATCACACAAACTACACCGCACCCTCTCTATATATTAATATATTTATTTATTTTTAATATTAAATATATTATTAATAATATAATAACCCTAGGTTTCAAAAAAAAAAAAAAAGTTTAATAATCCTAACAAGTGTTGACTAGAAAAGCCAACCCAAAATAAAGAAAAATTAGCTCAATAATTTAAAACTTGACCCCCAAAAAAAGAGAAAAATTAGTTTTGGGTTGAGTAGGAAAAACCCAAAATTTAAAAAATATACCGATTTCAAACCGCATCTTATATATAATATCGCACATGTGACCACAAAAATGAGGTACGGTGCGGTTATGGTTTTGGCTAAACTCTAAACCGCACCGCACGACACGTGATTGCAAAAAACGGTGCGGTGCAATTACGATTTTAGCTAAACCTCACCGCAAAGTGCGGTGCTAATAATGGTCGAAAACCACACCGCACTGGGAACACCACTTAGGTGGAAGTACGTTCAAAATTTGTGATATCAAACTAGATACTGGGTTCCCATATAAATGGATGGTCATATACTGCGAACCTTCCAAATCTATTGGCCTAAATTTTGATTCGATCAAAGATGCATTTTCATAAGTTCCAATCATGGTCAGACTAAAAAGCTAGTCGTACCTCATGACATCTTGATGAGAATTTATTTAATGAAATAATAACCAGAACAAAAAAAATGAAGAAGCCGGTTATTTTGCTGTAGTGTGAGCACAGTTTTTCTCATGTATTGTTACATTCAAGTTTTCGTTCCAAGCTCATAAGAATAGAAAAGGCCAGCCAAGAATCATGTGCTTATAAAAAAAGAGATGCAAGTAAATCCTTGCTTGCCTTTTCCCAAATCCAACTTGGACCGTCCCCTGTGAATTATTAAATGTAAAACCTATCCTTCGTTTTGAAATTATCTTTCAAGATGGTAGTATCCCTCCAAATTTAAGTAGTTAACAGTGCTGGATCTTTTGACTGTGTAAGAACTCTTCAAATTCAAAAATTCCTTAAACTACTTAGAGAACCCTAGAATTTGTTCTATAAGAGCCCTGAACTTGAGGCCACAATGTTGTTGATAGACGATACAAGGAAACCAATTGGCAAAGACAAAATTGATAAACATGAACCAGACACATCTTCAAAGCACTTTGATTGTGACTATATCTAATGCTTTGATGCTCAAGAAAGCAGGAGGGGCATGGTTTGTAGATTTCTTTTTCTTCTATGAGGAAGTGGGGGAAGGGTGAATGCTGGTCAAATGGATAAGTACTAGCTGACTGCTTTCTTTATAAACAGCTCACCACATCAAAAATAACTCAAAAAGTCAATGTTCCATTATGTAAAATAAATTCATTTCTGATTTGCACCCAAAGAACAATTTCTAAGAAGATTGTGATTCAATTAATCTAAATGTCCACATTAAAACTAGCATGGGATACGAAATCGCCTTTTTTCGCATCCATCTGCTAATTTCCAATTGGGGGTGACATAGTCACTGAGATCCCTGTGAATAGCGGGCATACTTAGAGCATGACGATCACTATGTACATTGCAACCTACAAAAGAGTTCAATCACCATCATCCATAGTGAGATTATATACTCCCAAAAGCACAATGGAACCAAAAGTAACAAAAATAATTGGCCAAAGTTGGAAGTTAAGATAAGAAAGCTTAAAAAGTGAAGAAAACCAGAAATTAATCTTAAAGGCCATACCCATCCAATGTATTCTATCCCATTTGAACTTATAGCCCTTTTCCTGGGGCAAAAAGAGATAGTCAGATTTCATTATATTAGAGCGGTGCAATCTTAAAAAGACTTGTGCAAGATAAACATAACAATACATTAACAAACAGACTCATGACAATAGGGTCAACTATAGATTATAATTATTAACAAAGCCAGAAATTTTTTCATGCCAGGTAATATGAATTTGAAAAGGCAGAGTAAAAAGAACAGTACCGGGCGGCGGTAATAATATTTAAAACCAAGAACAGTGTCCATATCCAACTTGGGTGGCGGCTCCAGTTGGGCATAGTCACGTTCAACCTGTTTAACATCAAGCCCACTCCCTCTAATTAGGAGTCTTTTCTTCAGAACGTAACTGTTCATCCAGTCAGGATAACAGAGCTCAAACTTAACAACAGATCCTGCAAAAAATATATTATAATATAATAATTAAATAAAGGATGAAACAGAATAGAATAGGACAGAAATCATTTAAAGTTCAGTTGGCTCAAACTTCTTCTGCCACACCTATCCTTTTCCATAAAGGAGGTTCACAACATTCTTCTCCTGATTCTGATGATTCTTCTTCGACTGATTCTTTTTTTGATTCTTCTTCTTCTAATGATGATTCTTCTCCTTCGGATGATGATTCTTCTTCTTCGGATGATGATTCTTCTTCTTCTGATGAAGATGATTCTTGCATGCTCAACTTGCATCTTGAAACAACAAGTAAATAAATATAATAATTTAAGATATGAACAAAGTAAAGGGTTGAAATCTCTTATTAAGAATAAGAAAAACGATTTTCATTCATGGTTTATTTCAGAAGAAGAGCAACTGCATTTAATTAATTATTAAGAAATAAGGATTGGCAATTACATGGACTTTGAAACGGCCTCTGCTGGTTCTGTGACCAACTCCATTGGCTCTGTGACCAACTCCATTGGCTCTGTGACCGACTCCATTGGCTCTGTGACCGATTCCATTGGCTCTGTGGCCGACTCCATTGGTTCTGTGGCCGACTCCATTACTGACTTGTAGAGATGGGTCTATAGGTCGTAATTCGTTAACTGTACTAGAAAGTCATAAAAATATCAACAATACAAAAGAGCCAATACTTAATTACAAGTGTAAAGTATTTGATCATCTAACTTTGAAACCATCAACAAAACCTAATACGACATGGATTGAAAATCTAAGTAAACCAAAACAATAAACCATCAAATTTACAGAAGCCAAACAGAGGGGAATCTGAAAAAATGAATCGAATAATTTTGCTAAGTTGCAGAGGATATTAAACAAATTTACGTGGTTGTAAAAGCCTAAAACCGAAAAAACACAGAAATAAACCCCAATAGATCAAACAAAATCAACAAATTTCAAAACCCTAATCCCGCAGAATACAAAAATTTATAACAGTGAACCAGCGTACTTCCAATTACTAACTAATAATATTCTTAGACTAAATCCAAGATAAATTTGATGAATTAATCCTAAACCTCATGCTCATGCGGAGCAGATTGTGCTTAATTCATAACACCAATGAATTCACCGTGTAGTGCCTTGTGGGACGGGCCCTAGTTATTTAAATTGAGAGAAACGGTGAGCTAGCCCTAAAACACAAAATAATCAAACAAAACCCTTTCATATTTTTTTTTTTTTTTTTTTTGCGAGAGAGAGAGAGAGAGAGAGGGAGAAGGAGAAAGAGAGATTACCAGTGTAGGCGAAGAAGGGAAGGAGAGAGCAGCGTGCTGCTAGGGTTCCTAAAAGCACCGACGACGAAAGAGGGAAACCTCAATTTATATTTATAGTATACAACTGGGCCTACTTCGATTAAAAGCCCATTCTTTTTCATTTCTTTTTTTAATGAAAGTGATAATTACTAAAACCGGCTCTCAAAACTTTAATTTTTTTTTTTTTTTTTTTTTTTTGTTAAAGAACCGGCGATCCCCTGATCTGATGGCTCTTGGTCTGATCACCTACGGTTCATTAGCAAAACAATAAACCGTAATAAAAACTTCACCCAACCTATTAATATATTCAACATTTACTCATTTTTCACTATGAGATTAATTCAATTCAAATAACCTGAACAAATAGAAAATAGAGCTTGTGTTAAACTATTTCTCATCAATTTTGGACAAATTTTGGGTCTTAATATGTCAATGTTTTTCTAAAAAAAAAAAATCAAAGTCAAATGGTCAAACCAACAATCAATTCATTTTTCATGAATTTGGTCCCATATTAACCTGTTTTTCCATGGAATAAAATTCCCTTTTAACCTGTCATTCAAGTTAAAGAAAAAAAAGGGAGAGAATTCCCTTTTAACCCATGCATTTTTTCCCGTTTAGGTTTACGCAGGTTGATGACCATATAAATTTCTTTATTTGTTAAGGAATTAAAACATAAAGAGCTTAAACTATAATGGTTGTGTATATGTATATATGTGTAGTTTGATTCTTGGAGGGAGTTGGTAAGGGGAGACAGTTGAAGCGTCTTATTCCAGCAAGTTTCATAATATTGGTAAGTACATAAGGTTCCTAATTTGGCAAACAGAGGACTTAACACTTTAATCGAGCTTGCATTGAGCTTTCTCTAGCGAGGTCTTATGATTTGCTTGTTTAGCACTCCTTGCTAGGCTAATGTCGTTCTCGCTTGAGCAAAATGATTGCGTAATATGTTTTTCTTAACATAATTAAAAAAGAAAAAGAAAAAAGAAAGGAATACAGATTATTTTAAGTCTTTAATGGTTGGTAATAGCCAAGGCAACAATTTGAAGGGTTTGTATCAACCAAAGTCACCTCTCAAGTGTACGTTTTGAAAGGCAACTCTTCATTGTTCACAATTAATCATCCATATTAAGTTTTTTTCTTTTTTTTTAGAGAGTTTCAATCTATGGCGTCCTTTCTTAATGATAGCTCTTTATCATCAAATCAAGACACTAATCAGTTTTTGATGTAGGTGGAGATTAAACCCCAAATCCCTTATACATTCATATTAAGTTAAGTATACATTTTCAAAAATTTTACATAGTTTGCTCAACATTAAAGAGAAATTCATAAGATTTTCCAATATTACTACTTGTAAAATCCAAGCTCAGTTGTATATACCAGGCGATTTGCTTCGAACCCGCTACCAAACTCAATCAAGTGGGGGCAAATATCATCTTTAAAGTTTAAATGACCAAATCGTATCTTTAAACTATTTTATTTATTTTAATTTTTTATACAAGATAAAAATTATACTTTAGCCTAATCTAGGTATATACGTGTGTAAAGTTTCTTTCTGAAAACTTGAACCCCGACCTTACCCCCCACATCTTATAGAGCACTTATAGTTGTGGAGTGACCACCGCAACAAGGGTGCGCGGTGGCTATCTTTAAATTGATTTTAATTTCCTTTCTTTCCGCTTTTTTTTCTCTTGAGATTTGCAAGTTCCCTTAAAAAAAAAAAAAAAACAATAAGTGCGCATTAGATATTTCTAAAGTAGTTGAACTTAAGCACTACTACTCCAAGACTTTTTTTAGAGGGAATTTGAATACTAAAAAAAAAAACATTAAGTTCAAAACTCTTTGAAATATTGAGTCATGACTCTCAAATGTTATGTAAAGAAACACTATAATTTATGAATTTCAATTAAATACAAAATTCTAAATCAATTCCTTAAAAAAACCTAAATTAATTGAAAACTTTTTTTTTTTCCTGATGGCAAATTAATTGAAAACTTTACAACTTTTTTTCTTTGGTTTTTTTTTTTTTTTTTTGGTTTTTAATTTTCTTTTTTGACAAGTAAATTAAAAACTTCATATTAAAATGACAAAGGAAGAATTGGAGACTGGAGATTGGAGTATTTTGATGCTGTTTGGAGTGGGCGTCTACGTTTTCAGATTCTGGGTTTTCAGATTTTTTTTCCCCTGCGCGTGAACAGTAATATCACATGGGTTCACTGTGCAGGGGACAAAAATCACTGCTTACGCACTGTTCACAGCACTATTCATGCACTAAAAAATATTAAAAATGGGTCTCACGGTACTATTCATGCATTTAAAAATTATTTTGCTACAATATTTTCAGTTTTCAGTTTCAGCAACAATAAGTTCAATTCAAACGGACCCTATATAACATTTTGATAAGTAAAATACCAAATTACTATTCACCAATCACATTCGTTATATAATTATCTATTATGCTATAATGTTCTAAATTCTGATGCCTCAATTAGATAAGTTCCAAGCTCAATCAAGAATAAATCACCAAAAGATGCATTGGTGCACAAAAATTTGAAAATGAATAAAAAATTATTGGATTTGAAGCATGAAACTCCAAATGAAGTGCAACAAGACAAAAAGATCCTACCATATTTTCTTCTAATGTCTGCAAGCTAGATAATGAAGCACTTGGTAGGAAAAACAAATAAGGTATCAAAACAAGCACATTGCAAGCAACAAGAACCACATGATATTGGAAAAAAGCTATAACATGAGAAAAAAAAGGAAAGATGTAACCAAAGGTAACCCAAATAAACCAGGAAGATCATGAGATAAGGAGTTATTCAACCAACAGTAAAAGGACTAAACACTAAAAATAGTACATACATGAAGGAAGACAACTCACAACTGATGTAGGGAAACGTAAACCCAAAATAATTTTTTTTTTTTTTTTTTTAAAAGGAAACCATTAGTCCCTTGTCTTTTATTTCTCTATGTTATATTTTATTTAGGCGAAAATGCACATTTAGTCCCTACATTTTAGGCCTATTTACAATTTGGGCCCTAAATTGATTTAGCTCCTAGGTTAGTCCCTGATTTTCAAAAATCGTTTTTAAAATAGTCCCTACCGTCAACCCAGTGACAGAAAATGTTGAGATGGCAAACGGAGGTCCTAGTAGTCAAACCCATTTATTAAAATAATAATTAAAAAGCTAGCGTGACACTGCCACCTCATCCATGTCAGCATTTTAATCAATAAAATAAGCCACGTCAGAAAATTAATCAATTAAAAAAACATTCTAGCACTAAAATAAATCAAAAATCATATATATTTTTTGAAAAAGAGAGCTTTACACTAAAATTAAAACAGATATAAAAACTGAAATTTGTTTTTCTTAAATCAATCAATAAAATTAAAATTATAATGCATAGATAAATAAAAAATTAAAAAATATGAAAACAAACGGATCAAGAGGCTTACTTTAGTTTTCATGGTATTGCTGAAGAAACTCTAGCTAGAGAGAGATAGAGAGGACCTTGAGGATGCGAATCTCGGTGTTGAGGAGACGAGATGCACGAACGATGTCGTTGGTGTTGCCATCCTCGCATCTTTGAAGCTCGGATCTTCAACCATCGCTATTGATCATCCTTAAAGCTCGAATCTTCAACCATCGTTGTTGCAATCAGCAGGTTACTCTCTCTCCCTCTCTCTTGTTTGATCGGCGATGGTGGTAGTGGGTTTGATTGGGTTTTTATGGGTTTTCGTTGGGTGGGTTGTGGCCGTGGAGATCGGTGTGGTCATGGGTCTTGGATTATGGGTTTTGGATTCGTGTTTACAGGTTTCATTGGAGGTGGCTGGGTTTTTTTGGGTTTCCATGGGGGTGGGTGGTCTTTAATGGAGGTGGAGATCGATGTGGCCGTGGAGATCGGTGTGGCTGTCGGGAAGATGGGTTTCTGCCATGAAGAATAGGAAGAACAAGAAAATGTATGTTTATTGGGTTTTTTGTGTTTGTTTCCCAAGAAAATTTATAGGTTTATGGGTTTGTTGGAGATTGGTTTGTTTACTGGGTTTATGGGTTTGATCTGTTGGAGAATTCGGTGTTGATTGTGTTAGAATTTGGGGAAGAACATGAAGAATTCAATGGTCTTGATTTGTAGTAGATCTGACGGTGTTGGGTTTGATGATCAGAGAGGTGTTGAATTTGGGTTTTTTCTTGTTGTTGTCATTTATGTCCTAGTGATCTGGGTTTGAGTTGTTGGTTGTTGCGATTGTGTTCTTGTGACAGGTTTGAGTTCCTGTTGTTGGGTTTGATTTGGGAAGAACATGAAGAACATAAAGAATATGAAGAATTTTTTTTAATTAAATATATATGATTTTTGATTTATTTTAGTGCTGGAATGTGTTTTTAATTGATTAATTTTTTGATGTGGCTTATTTTATTGATTAAAATGCTGACATGGATGAGGTGGCAGTGTCACGCTAGCTTTTCAATTATTATTTTAATAAATGGATTTGACAGCTAGGACCTCCGTTTGTCACCTCAGCATTTTCTGTCACTGGGTTAACGGTAGGAACTATTTTAAAAATGATTTTTGAAAATTAAGGATTGACCTAGGAGCTAAATCAATTTAGGGACCAAATTGTAAATAGGCTCAAAATGTAGGGACCAAAAATGCATTTTCGCCTTTTATTTATTATTATGTATTTAGTATTTCAAAATGTCATGTCACTAGCAAGTGACTTTTAATGAAGTTGGATGGTTAGAATCTAATTGTTAGAGTAAGATAAAGGATTAGGATTCTATGGTTACTAAAGTCTATCATAAAAAAGCCTATGTTATCTTTAATTTTGTTATAATTTTCTTTGATTTAATCTTGATTGTTACTAAAATTTCTTCATAAACCCTTCTTCTACATTAGACCTAAGTTCTCCTCACCAAATAAACAATCATGGGACTCAATAGTCCACACTGGAAGTGCCCCTAATTTGGAATCCAATTCACCAGTTATAGGTTCATTAAAAGAACTTATATAAGAAAACTAATCTTTATACACACACACACACACACACACACACATATATATATATAACGAAATTTATTGCACCAAAAAAATGATCACCCAAGTCTCCAAGGTGTATACAACTTGGGACCGAAAATAATCAAACACTCAAATAACAAACATCTACCCAATCACAAACCAAAAATTAAGAGTGACTTCCTATAGCTAACATCCAATCCAATAAAGTTCTAAAGAAAAACAATTTCAGTTCCACTAAAGTCCTTTCTAAATCCTTAAAGCTCTGGTAATGTCATTCTATAGATACCTTTAAACCCATTACATAGATACAACCCTTACTAAATGGTAAAAATACACCCTCTCCTTCCTATCATCTTAAATGTAAATATCCTAAGATTAAAATAAGAAAACAAATTTAAAGATAGTTTCCATAGAAACCTATAACCCCATTACATAGATATAACCGTTATCTAGTTCATTCACTATAAAGAAGAAATTTAACGCACTAAGATAGAAGAAATTTGACACACAAATACATGTTCGCAAACACACACAATGCAAGCATGGCAGACAGTTTAGCGCTTAATCATTTTTATAAACAAACTGAAACCAAACTACATATCATCTAGAATTACAAACATAAGAGTGGTGTAGCACAAATTAGTTTAACAGAGTAAATTCACGTAATAGCTACTACAATAATTGATTACTTGTGTTCTCTTCATTCATAACATCAATGTCCTCTTTCTCTAAGAGATATATTTTAACCATTCTCTAAGGGATGACTTTGATCTAAAGAACCAAGTGAGAACATTATCACAGTATATGATGAAAAGATTTTCAGCTTATAAATCACATAAGAAAAGTTGCCAACTTAGCTTCTTGGTAGATTTTTTTTTTTTTTTTTTTTTTTGGGAGTGGTGTTTGGATTTTGGATTGAGTTTCACCTTCACAAGGGTAAAGAATTCTTGAGAAATTCTATCTCATGGTGAGATAGATAGAGCTGGTATTTCATTTATATAGAAACTATTACATTTTGTATATTGTCCATTTAGATGGATATGTACACAAGAGAAAAAAATAGGGAGCAATAAGGACAGCTAGCTGTGATATTTTGAAACTAGCACCAACACCTGAAGGTTTTTCTGCACCATCATTGGGAGTTGCTGGTAAGAATGGTCAAATTACAGGATTGGTACGAGTTACAACAGTTAAAAGTGTGGAGATCTTAGAGGGTAGAGTTGTTCGGATATAACTCTCCCCTTTTTGGTGTGCACATATTTCCTAAGATATTTGTTGGCTTTATTTCCTGAAGTTTTGTTGTAATAATTTCCTTTATTCTTTTGCTGTAATAGTGCAGTTTAAAACATCGTCAGGCATTGATAATGATGATGGCAATGTGGCAAAATCAGTTGAAAATGCCCAGTTGAGTGAGGAAGTAAATGGTACCCCTAAATATGGCAATGGCGATGTGAATGGGAGCACAATCTGTGAAGCTGAGGATAACTCTGACGATGATGATGATGAGTCAGAGCATCCTGGTGAAGCTTCAATAGGAAGGAAGATATGGACTTTCTTCACAACATGATGGCTGCAATAGTGTCTTTAGTTCACTCTTAGGAACTCCTCATTCTCTCTCTTTTATGGGTATCAACATTGTGGAATTCATGTACGCTTTAGGGATTCTAGCTTTAGTTAGATTTCCTTTGTTTCGAAATGATCATGTATATACGTTATGGCATATATGCATAACTACATGTAATGATGTATAATTCTACCTAGCCAAACATTGATCATCAATTTTTAAATTTCTTTCTTATTTTGTATCTAGTCAAACACTATTTAGCTTGATCATTTATTTAATAATTTCTTTTTTCACTTTCAGTCTAGCAAAATACTGTAGATCTATTTATTAACTTTTGTCTCACTTCCTCTCTGCACAAAAAACCAACAAACCCCACTCACACAATTGCCACAAAAACACAACAGACCCACACAATTGGTCACAAAAAACCCAACACCACTCAACCGGCCACCACAACCGGTCGTAAATTAACCAATCACCATCACCATCACCACCATGCTCATAGCTAGCCACAAAACCCATCACCACTACAAAAGAGAGCAAAAAAGGAAAAAAAAAAGATTTGAGTATGAGGAAACAAAGAGATGAGTAGAAGAGAGAAAAATAAAAATAAGATAGTGTAGGGAGAAGAGAGGAGAAGAAACAGAGAAACGGGTAAGAGTAAAAGAGAGTGAAAAGAAAGGAATAGAAAAAGAGAGAGAGTTAGTAAAAAAATTTGTTTTTTTTTTTTTTTTTTTATACCTTTGTAACACCGTACAGTCCGTATATTTTTATATTTAGCTTCCCCACATTTAGTGAACGTTAATTTTTTTTTTCTCATTCTTTTATTGGTTTTTGTGTTTTACGTTCTTTGCTAATTCTCACTATATTATTTGTGTTTTGTCAATTTTTTTTTTTTTTTTTGTCAAACCGACATTGGTTGCTCTTTTATATATATATATATATATATATATATATATATATATATATTATAGATATATCTCATAAATAATATGGACATGGATATCATAAATAATATGTGTAAAAGGGTATAATGTCATAATTAACTCGGAAAACTGAGGGTATCAATGTAATTTGAACTTTTTGAGTTGGATCGCCCGGGACGTGCGGTTTTCTTGTTGCTGATGCCTGTGAGTGAAATTAACATTATAAAATGACTGATCTGCCCCTGATACTATACGTAAACCAAGTCATAAGTCATGAAGAAGACGAGGGTAGAAAGTGAAAAAAAGAAAAGGGAAAGAAAGAAGTAAAAACTACACCATATATTGGTTCTGTTATAAGCATTTGTCTCAAAACGGTTTTTGTTGTCCATTTAGTTCCCTCTCTTTCCCTCCAAGCCCTCTCTCTCATAAAACACACTCTCTCTCCCAAACCAGAAGAGAAAGAGCGTCTCTGTTCTTCTTCGTTGCTTCTCAGGTAAGCCTTTTTTTTTCTCTCTAAGATTGAATCTCCGTTAACGATTTTTCATCTCCGTTAACGATTTTTCATTATAGTTTGCAATTTACGCCTTTCGTTTTTTTCGAATCGAACAAGTTTAATCTCATTTTCTTCATCGTTTTGGTCACTTTGATCCATATCTGAAGTTTAGGTTTCAAAGAAAATATCCACACGCAAGTCATTGTAGTTCAAGAACTGAAAAAAATGCAAACTGACTCGTCGTCGAGCACCGTAACCGCGAACACCATGTCCGCCTCGCCGTTCAAGTCGCAACTACTCCATCCAAACGACGTCGTTTACAGCTCTCGCTACTCTCCTCCGACCTACTCCTTCGACTCGCCGAATTCGGACTCGGTCTCCAACTCCAACTCCGACCAACGCGTGTACCACTCTCGGACCGTACAGGAGCACCAGGAGATCGTGAACCGCCATTCGCTGTACCTCACTCGCCTCCGCGAGGCCACCGGAGAAGTCGAGTCTCTCCACCAGGAGAACAACCACCTCCATCCTTTGCTCCGCTCCTCCGCCAGCTCCAACAACTTCACTACTGTTGCGTCGTTTTCTGCCATCGACGCCGCGTTTCGAAGGTTGAGAATCGAAGGAGGCATGAACGAAGGAAGCGATCACGATCACGATCAGATTCCCTGGGATGACGTGGCGATGCCAGATCTGATTGAGAGTCCGACGAGCGTGATCGAGAGCGGAAGGATCCAGAGTGCTGACGTGGAGCGCTTCTCGTTACCGAAGAGTATCTCCGTCAGTTCCGATGGTTACTTAAAGAACAATCACGCTCATCATCAACCTGCTGCTGGTTCCAGTAGCACGACTGAGACCGCGAGTCCACTCAACGCCACGGTAATTACGTAATTTAACGGTTTTTGCTTTTTATTCCTTTTAATTTCTTGTTTATTATTGCGAACTTGCCATGCTTTATTGATTTTTTTATTTTTTGTTTTTGAGTAAAGCTGAAGAACTCTGAAACTAGAAAATGGAAATTAATGCAACAGTGATTAGGGAAAAAGGAAAAAGAAAACGGAAAATAGGTGAAAGATTTGGGTACGGAGAGGACCATAGGTTTATAGGCTTGGATGCGTGACACGAGTACACAAGCAGATGCTTTATTTTGATTACGAGCCAGTGGATGAGAGGATCATGATGTGCACAGTGAGCTTCAGTTCGACTTGTCTGTTCACTTTCATGTTGGGGAAGCGCGCATGCCACGTAGACGTGTAACGAACTTTTATTATGATTTGTTGAAATTTATTATTATTATTTTTTTCCTGAGAATGATTGTGTTGTATTATCCGTATATATTATTATTATTATTATTATTATTATATATTAAAAGGATTTAAAGGGTTAATCATCACCATCTAAATGACCAAAAATGCCACTAATTTAATTAAATAATCTCTGTTCCTAAAAAATAATAATGAGGTTAAATTTGTAATACAATAAAATTTTAAAATAAATTATAAATAAATTTCTTAAAACTTCTTACTAGATTTCCTATAAATTCTTACCAGAATCTTAGACAAATACAAATTCCTCACATTTTATTTTAAAATAAAAAATAAAAAAACCTCCAATCCCATGAGTCACAACTTCCCACCCCATGTACGAACTTCAAAAAATAAAAAATAATAATGAAAATAAATAAAAATTATGACACTAAACCAAAAAAAGATTATTGAACCTATTATATAGTTTTGGTTTTTTATTCACATCATACACAATATACTATTCCAACCAAACCCAACATTTTTTTTTTAATCTTATTTTAATTGATTTTTTCCTTTTATTTTATTTCTTCCACACGTTTTTCTCCCAATTCTCTCTCGTTTTTTGCTGGCTCACAATTTTATTTGGTCTTCCTGCTCACATGTTTTCAATCCATCTTAGATATAAAAAAGTCAAAACCATTTCTTAACAGATACAAATCTGAGTGTCTCTCTTCTTTGATCTAATTTCAAACTTAAAAACTGTAATTACAGATCTCTGTCAAAGTTTTCTCATCAACCACTCACAACCATTTCATCCATTGATAATTTTTTTTTTTTTGGTGTTTTGAGAAGAAAGCCATCAAGGCCTAATCAATTAATAAAGTTAGGAACTGATATCAATAGATAAAGTTCTCCCTCAAGTGTGGTAAAGGAAGTTATTTATGGGTGATGTATAGTTACCATAGTATCGGACTAGAATTTGTTTAATTATAGCTAAACGGACTTGGTATGGACTGGTTATTATTATGAGTTAGTCTTTATTATAATACTCATAGTAAAGATATTTAAATGTACTGAATAATTGAAGTTCGTATTGAAACTGTAATGCAAGAAATGATTGTAGTATTAAACGTTTATTTTTATTTTTTTTAAATTCGTGTAAAAAATTCAGAAACATTTGGCATATATATATTTTTTGATATATATAGACACACAATCACCTAAAATTATTATTGTGGCATTTGATTAGGGAGGGATGAAACATGGCAATAAGTTATGGCAGCTTTGGTGTTTAACTTTCTGTGAGTTTCATGATTTAATAGAATAAAGAAAAAAGTAGGTACACAACATTTTTATAATAATTTTACAATAAAGCTAAAGTGTTAAGCGATTAATGATAGATAATTTTACAATAGGATTCCGTATGTTTGAAAACAGAATAGAAGACGCCGCTTTTTATAGTTTATGTGCGTACATGAATTATACGTGTATATACTAACTATGAGTCGTTTACAATAATTTCACAACGAACCATAAGTGGTAAGTTGTTGCTTGTTCTAATTTGAATTCCTAATGAAAATTACTTGTTTGCCTCATAACTGCCAATATAACAATCCACCATTTAAAATTTGTTGTAAAAATATTATAAAAAAAAATTGTAGACATAATATTTCTTAGACAAAAGAGAACTTTTATTTTCCTGTTGTAGTCATAGGCCCAACGACTAAGTTTTGGCCCAACCATCTTTTTAATGTAACAAACTTTTTTCTTTTTTTTCTTGTTTCTCAAAAAATAAAAAACTTTTTTGCTCTATTTATTTATTTGTTATATTTTATAATTAATAAAATAGTTATTCTAATTTGCTAGAAAAGTGAAATCATAAATAAAATTAAAATAAGTTCTAAATCCCAAATAAGGTTCAAAAACTTATGACTACCAATTGATATTTATAAATTACATGAAAAATTACAATTACCTCCTCTTAAGTTTCCATTATTGCACTCGCCTACTTTTTAATTTGAAATAAGATACTCATGTCACATAAAATAAACACCGCTTACACTTACCAACCCTTAGAACATTCACATAAGTTCGTGTGTATTAGAAAAATGTGTAAATTTATACAATTTTTCCTAAAAATGACTCACATAAGTCCGTGTATAAATGTGCAAATTTACAAGTTTGCAATAGTAATCGTATAAATTTACGCTGATACTATTCATTTTGTATTTAGTTGTTTATTCTTTTTTTACGTATCTCGAGAATGAAGAAAGAAAGTGGATGTTGGTTATTATGTGTGAAGAAAGAAAAATAATATAAAAAATCAAGAAATTTTGATATTTTAATGAAATGTAGTGTAAAATAGATAATCTGATGTGGGTTTTTTTGAAAAGTAAGTATGTAAAATAGAAAAAATAGGTTCTTATGCTAAAAAGTAGGTTCTTCCCCATTTTTCATGCTCGACTTGTACTATTGTCCATACCTCCTCTAATAAAAAAGTCGGAATTTTTTAAATACCGTTTGCCTGCTATTCAAAAAGTTCAGTGTATATAGTTTATATTTTTAGGGATGTGAGTGTCTTGTTCTAAACTAGATTGGATGTGAATATAATAACCAAAGACCTTAGGGAAGGTAATTGCAATTATCCTATAATTTATATGTGTCTACTAAAACTTTAGCTTTGATACGCACTAACACTCTATTTGTTTTAGCATTAACATTTTTGGGAAATTGGTTCATTTTCCCAGAGAGCACTTTCTGGAAAATTATTTCATTTTCTAGTATTTGGTAACACCTAGAAAATAAGCTTGAGAGAGAATCTTTTCTGGTGTTTGGTATGTGCAAAATATTTATAATATTTCTTGTATATTTTAAAACATGTTAACATGTGTATTGTATAAGCCCAACTAATGTACTCAATATTTATAAAAAAAAAAAAAAAAAAAAAAAAAAAATCAAGAATGAATTTGATTTTTAAACAAAACTTTTGATAACAGATACAATCAAATTTAAGTTGTTCAATTTTCATGATATCTAGCATGGCAAAAATGTCAATATACCACTATATTCCAAAATATATAACAATATGCCACTATTTGCGAAATAATTAGAAGAATACCACTGTTCTATAACTCGAGTTTTATGTAGAACTTGAGTTCTATTAATGAAATGCACGGTGGTATATTGCCATTTTTGCCAGTTTATTGATGTGCTTGTTGTGTTGTGTACTGCAATCCGATACCCACTGCATGCATGTATGTGACTTAGTTAATTCCATCTTACAAATTAATCTCTGTCTAATGTCTATCTCATATCTTTTAAGCTTTGCACTACTTTTACATGGTTGTGTAAAGGGTAATAAAAGAGCAGCTTTCTGTTTTTGTGAATGAAAGTCTGTAATCCATCTTAATTTCTTTCCTAATCAGAGTCGAGCGGAAGAGTGAATTGTGTATTAAATGTCTGCCATTGAAGTTTTCATTGGCCCCATGAACTGGATAAATAAAATCGAGACACATGCATGTGTGCCCTTGTTTAAGCGTAGCTTGGTAGTTTGAAACTACAAAGAGGATGTGCCTTCTTGCTTGGGTAATGGTGTGCCCAAGCATTCCTCCATGGTCTTTACCACTTTGAAACTACAAAGAGGATGCCACCGCGTCACATTTTTTTGAAACTCGAGTTTCAAAACAGTGGTAGATTGCTAAATATTTTGCCAAATAATGCTATTTGGCCATTTTTCAATTTTTGCCTATCTAGCAGTCATCTTGCACATATATATATGAAAAGTAACACACACACACACACACACACACACACACACACATTTAAACTAACCATAAGATCCATTTTAATAGTTCAAAATTCCACATAGACCAAATAGTTTAACCTACAAAATAATCTAGTACAAATAGTTTGATAAATGCCAAATAGTTATGCGCCACGTGAGAGAGAGATTGTTTTCCAATTTTTTTTTTGGAGATTACCTATAGAAAATAAGCTTTATTTATATTAGATTTTTCTGTTGATTAAAAATAGTTTTTTGTTGTCCAATTTTTTTATGCTACCAAACAATGGAAAATATAGAAAATTATCTTTAGATAAAATTTTCTAGAGAAACAAACAGAGCGTTATTAGTTATTGCCTCATCAATTTGAAACAACCTTGTATGTGTACCCAATTCGCCTTGGAAGCTTCTAAATTTATCCTGGGCTTGTAGCTTTATTTTTCCGGTGTCCTTTCTTTTTCCTTTCTTTTTGGAGTGCCCTTGCATAGTTGCATTGTATACTTTGTTTTCTTCCTTTGTTTATTAATAAAAATTCTCTCTTTTATCTATCTTACACAAAAGGAGAGAGAACAGCCCGCAATCCACCACCATAGAGATTCAAAGACCACGATCTACCACGGAGATTCAAAGACCGTGATCAATGATCCACCACCACTACGATCCACCGATGAGAAGGAGAGACAACTGGTGAGAAGAAAAAAAAAAGGGGGAATGAACACTAAAAAGAGAAGAAGGAGAGACAAGAAAGAGAGAAAAGAGAGAGAGAGAGAGAGAGAGAGAGAGAAAGAGACAAATGGACTGAACAGAGAAGGAAGAAAGAGAAGAAAGAGAGAGAAGAAAAATAATTTTTTAAGGAAAAATAGAGAGAGAATAAATAAAATATTATTTTTTATTATAAGATTGTAGCTACAGAAATTTATTGTAGCTCCAATGCTATTTTTTTTTTTTTTTTTTAAAGTATGGCATCTTTGCTGTAGCTTGAATTTTGGTGGTTTTGTGCTAAAAATAGCTTTTTAGCATTTATCACACCTTTGATGTGAATGCTCTTACTTTGTTCATATTTTGACTTGTCTAGGAAAAGGAAATTAAAATCGCAATCATTGATACTGGAATTAAGTATCAATTTTCTGTTTTTCTACTCAAGGAAAGCGAGATTAAAGAAAGGAAACTTAAATGGGATGATATAAGGCTGAAAGACACGTAAGATTTATATTCGAGTGTTAATTGATTTTTTATGTTGAAGAAATTTTTTTTTTTTTTTTTATTAATGTTAATGGTATCTCCTATTTGTTGCAGCAAAATCCAAAAACCTGACATTTATCTTAACGAGGATTCATTCAAAGACGGATGTGGTCATGGTACTGCATGTGCCTCAGTGGCAGCTGGGACCAAAAGTGACATAGTTTTGTTAAACACCTTTCATGAAACCATTGTAGGTTCAGCTCCATCAGCAAGAATCTATCCATATAAAAGTTATATAGATGAGTGGAACCATGAGATTCTTGAAGGTTTTAAGGCGGCAATTGAGCAAAAAGTTGACGTGATTTCTGTGTCACTTCAATTTATTGAACAAAGAACATATAATGGTCTCAATGATATTGTGATTGGATCATTTTTGGCTACGAAGGCTAATATCCTAACCGTAGCTTGTGCTGGGAATGATGGTCCTTTCGAGGAAACAGTAAAAAATGCTGCACCGTGGATATTGACAGTTGGTGCCTCTTTATCAAAGAGACGTTTTATAACCTCTTTGTCAATAGATGGTTCACAATATGAGGTAATTGTACGTTTTCTTACTTTATTTAGGTGCATAACAATCTTTGTTTCCTTTTGCTTTATATGCTTAAGATTGAAAGTTAAAATTCATCCTAATTAATCCAATAATTTTATCTTTTATGCTTTCCACTTGAGTGAAACAAATACTTATTCTTTCTTTGTTTCTTTTATTGATTTTTCCCCTAATATTCTCACTTTATCATTCACTTTTATAGTTTAAACAGATTTGGTTTCTTAATGAATTTTTTGCTTGTAGGGGTATTCTATCATCTCGAAGGCGATTAAAGATCTTCCTTTAGTAGTTTTTCCACACAATGAAAGGTACTTACATATTCAAAATTTTGAATTCCTCATAGTCACATATAATGTAATCAACTATAATTGATGACTAAATTATTTGCGCAGCCCTAAAGAACAATTAGAAGAACAATTGAAAGGCAAAATTGTGTTATGTGATAGTAAAGAAGACAAAGAAATGGCACAACAAGTAGGCGTAGCATGTGTGTTATATAGAAATGAGGACCATCCACCATTCGCTGAAGCTCCTCAGGATGTGCCATCAGTTTATCTCACTCATAAAGTAGCCAAAGATATTGGTGATTACTTAAGGTATACTAATCTTTAAATTAAAAATTGACCATACTTTTAAATTGATCATGCTACAAGATAAATTGAGCTTAACTTTATTTTGTTTTGTTTTTACAGTGAAAAGTGCGATAATGGGATTTCAATCAAGGCAACAATCGGTATAAGTAACAGGGTTGACAACCCAGACCCTAACAGAGTTGCTGATTTTTCGGGTAGGGGGCCTTGCGCATGTGCTAGAGAGATTCTAAAGGTAATTCAATTTAAAGAGATCCTTGTTAATTTGTAGTTCATTTTCCTTTTTAAAATGATAATAATCTTTCGTTATTTGTTTTCCATCAAGCCTGACATATGTGCACCCGGAGTTGAGGTTTTTGTGCCTGACATTAAACATGCATTAAATGATCAATACTGCATCACGGAAGGAACTTCTTTTGCTTGTGCACTTGTAGCAGCAAAAGCAGCACTGATTAAAAAGAAATTTGAGAATGAACCAGATTTTTCACCAGCTTGGATGCTATCAGCTTTAATGACTACTGGTAAAGGAATTTACTAGTATCTTTTTTTTTCCACCTTAATCTTCTGAAAATTCAAATTTTCCTAACCACTTTGCCATTTTCAGCTATTAATAATCTTCCACAGCAAATCTCAATTTTTGGCGAGGGAGCAGGATTTTTAAACTCTGAACAGGCCATGGATCCCGGCTTAGTTTTTAATTGTAGTGTAAATGATCATGCGAAATTTTTGCGTGGGCAAGGTGTCAAACTGAAGCTTTCTAAGATGTACAAATATGAGGGCTCTCCCCCAGAGAAAATCAAGCCATATGAATTAAATTACCCATCAATTATGGTTGAGATCCCAAAAAAGACTCCAAGACATGAATGTAGCATTCCTCGTGTGCTCACATGTGTTAGGACTTTGGGCTCTTTCGGCAATTACACAGCAGAAATTAGAGACAAAGCGGAGGGGATCGAGATCAAAATAGAACCACAACAACTACTCTTCACTCCAGAGAATTCTGTGCAATCCTTCTTAGTAAAATTGACTGTGGATATAAAACGTTGGGAAGGTGACTTGTTTGTGACACATCTAGTTTGGAAAAAGGAGCATCATACAGTAACAAGCCCAATTGTAATAGCTAGAGCTGTTTTTTTGGAGAAACTTGTAAAAGCTGCTAAAGCGAAAAAAGACCCTAGAAAAAGAAAAAGAAGTTAATGCGAATAGCTTTATGAATGAGGAAACAACTTGTGTTGATCTAACTTTTTGATGTGATGGAATAGATATATCAATGGTTCACATGAAAAATATTAGTCACTTCCTATGATGGCTATACAAGCGTGTTATTTATGACATGGGTTGCATCAGTTTTTTTTTCTTTGTAAATGAAAGGAAAAATTAGTAAACTCACCATAAAATCATTAGAGTTCAGATCAAACCCTGGTCTCATTGGAAAAATTCCTCTCAACTTTGGTGCCCTTGTGAAGCTCCAATCATTAGTGCTATTAGAAAATGGATTAACTACATTTGAAAATGAAAATGGAAAAAAAATAGATAAATAAAAAGAATCTCGAAATTGAGTGATAAGATAAATAAAAAAGAATCTCCAAATAAAAAAATAATTAAAATAACGTGTTCAACACACTCCAATAAAAAATTCGAGTCACTAAATTTTTCCGGATTGAGATCAGGTATTGCGCTTGATGCAATTCTTATGAATGGTTGAGATTGATAGTTACAAAATCAACTTTCAATCCCAACCATTAATTCAAAAAGTTTAAGAAAAAAATTAAGAAAAGTTAAAAGTAAAAGTTAAAAAAGTGAAAAGTGTAAAAAATTTATAAAGGATTTAGGTGAATAGCACCCCGCACCAGATCTTAATCCAATTTTTCCTATTCCTAAGGACAAACAGCACTGAGAGAAAAGACAAGTTTGATGATGTAGACGCTGTCCCAAACTAAAATGACTGAAAAAACTCAATATATAAAAAGATAAGCAGTGAAGAGTTGGAAAGAATAGTACAATAGTTATGCCCAATATTGTAAAAAGACTACCCCGGAGCCCAAAAATTTACATGAGGATGAGTCTTTAGTCTCCACTAGCCATCAATCAATCGTAAATTAGTCTTGAACTCTTTTTATTTTTGCCCAAACCTCATGGCCCTACAAACAATTATACTCTGTGGATTGGAGAGCCTCTAGGAGGGTCATGTGTACGGATTCATCTATGCCACACACCTTTTATGCCAGTTTGTATTTTAATTTTTTGGTTAGAATGTGGTGTGATGTTGCAGGCAACCAAAAATAAAACCTATATTCCTAAAAATATATGTAGTAGTACGAGTAAGGATCGTTCCTATGGAGAGTATCTAGCCTAGTTTTATGCAACGTGAACAATGATTGGGGGGGGGGGGGTTGAGTATAATGAAAACAATTTAAAAAAATAACAATTAAGGAACAATTCAAATTAAAATATCGAAATCAATCAAAAGATCAAACCTTGGTCTAAGTCAACATCCACCATTGAAATTTTACAACTGATCATCGATGCAAGTATATATCAATTCACACTTTGAATATTCACCGTTGGAACTATTTTCCTATCTCTCCTTAGTCACAGTTAATTAGAAAGCAAGCGATCTAATAAACCCTAACTACTAAACAACCCAAGGCAAGCACTAAAGGTTTAACTTAGTAGCAGCTTTAAGATCTAGAGAGATCGATGGAGCTAAACAACATAAACACAAGCGGTTGTATTTAATTTAGTCAAGCGTTCTTCCTAAGATCTAATAATTTCTGAAGCAACAAATCATTAAAAATCTTGGTTGCTTCACAAATTAGAGGGATCAAACAATAACGAATTTGATATCTAACCTAGCAGTAGATTGCAACGAATAATAAACTAGTAGGCCTCCTAGTAATTAAACGAGACAATCATGAAAATAGGCACAGAAGAACATCCGATACTCAAGCATAAAATTGAACAGTAAAAACAAATTAGATCTCACAGTTTTATTGATTCCGAGGCTTCGGTTTCCTTCAACCAAGTATAAAAGTTTAGCCAAGCAGGGCCATGACAAAAAATTCGAAGGAGAAAATTAGAGAAGGGCGGAGAGAGAGGCGTGTGTGCGTCCAATTTGATTTCTCCTCCCCCTTTTACACGTTAATTCCCCATTTCCCAAGCCTACAAAATCTCCTGAAAATATTCTAAATAATAATATCCAAATCTGACTAATTAAGGAAAAATATTAAAAATAAAACAAAGTTCTAATATAAATAGGAAAGTGGTGTTTTTTTAGCTGGAATTTCCGTGCATCAGATCTGGAATTTCAAGCAGAGGAACATTCCATAACGTCATCAGTGCAGGTGCAGCAACTTCAAGCCCAATTCTGACCTTGATGCGACCCGTATCTCTCAAAACTCAAAACATGAAAGTTGTAGAGGTTTGTCTTGGCGTTCCATATTATCTTGAATCATCTCAATCAGAGATCGGTTGAGAGAGTTATGCCCAGATTACGAAGTGATATCAAAGCTGTCCAGAATCGCCCAATTAACTACGTTTTGCACTCAATGCCTCCATTTGCATCCTAAATTGAAATATAAGAATAATGGGTACATTTAGGCACCGAATAAGTATAAAAGACTAAACATTAAGGGAGAAAAATATGACATTTTGAATTCTCATCATAATGACTATGCCATGTATTAATACAATTTTCACTTAAAAATAAATTTAAAATGGACCATATTATATTTAGAATGAACCATATAAATTTTCTTCTCATGCCTACTTTTTTGCAATACTATTTATATATTATTTTTTATTCCAAAAATTACCACTTTAACAATATACTCTACATCATATATTCTATTCTTTTTTAGAGATTAACATAATTAGAGTTGATGCAAAAATACAAATCAGGGTGTGATTAACATAATAGTGAGATTAAGATATACATTTTATAGTGAATATTTATTTATAGATATAAATGTACCAAAATACAAAATTTCAACAATATTAAAAAGGATCGGATGTGAAGGTTTTTTTTATCATAAAAAAACTGGGGCTACAATAAAATGCAGAATAGCTAAAAACAATTTCAGAGCCTAGGACTCTTATTTGACCTTTAAAGTATTAAACCAATCTAGTATGATCTGTATCATCATTCAATAAATAAATTACAATTTACACAATTAGGCAAATATTTCAGTTTTATCACAACTAATTTTCAAAATACTTATTTCCAAAAAATTAAGATAAGTCTCAAAAACTAAAATAAATGAAACTAATAGATTTAAAATACATATATTTTTTTTTTCAAAACTTATTATTAATGTATTAGATTACACTGGTTAAAATCTAAACTTTCCAATCTTTCCCTTCTACATTTGTGGGTTAATTTTGTTTTAGTTTCCTTTTATTTCATGTACAAGTGTTAATTTTTATGGAAAAAATTTAGTAACAAAATTTGTAGCAGCCTAAAACCTTATTCAATATCATTGTATTGAAAGTGAATTTTAACAAATCCATCATTGAATTATATTTTTTTCTTATATCTTCTATGTTAGCAAAATTTCTAGAAAATTAAAGATCAATAACTATCTCGTCAATAAGTTGTTTAAATTGCAAGTTTTTGTAATTTAAAATTATGCATAAAATATAATCTTATAGATTTTATAATAAATAATATTCGATTGGCACAAAATTTGACATGTGTATTAAGAACGTAAAGAACATACAATTCAATTAATGGTTAGATTTTCAAAATATGTAGCTATGTTAATGATATTGAGTAAGGTCGTAATTAAACCTTGGTCCTTAGACCATACCCAATTTTGTAACTAAATTTTGTCTAATTTTTACTAGAAGTTCAAATTATCTATATTTAAATCAGTAGTATTATGCTCTTAATGTATTTTCAAAATCAGTAGTATTACTCTCTTTTTTTAGGAAAAAATACGCAGACCTAACCTTGTACTCACCAAATTGAACATGAGGCCAGAATAGATTGTCATTTGCGATGTATCGCTTGAGTGGAATTTTCTGTATCAGCTCTGATTTCTCAGCAATGAAAGAGTTTTGCAGCAACCTATGATTCTATTTCCTTGTGACAGGATTTATGAGGGAACTCACCGTGGGTTCTTGCAATTCTACCGTGAGGGGTCCATGGACTGTTGGAGTATGTAAAGAGGGCAGGCATTTGTCGCCCCATTTTTTAATTTTTTTTCCCCATCACCAACTCTCCACTTTGCACCTCGCCGGATAACCTCCTTTCCCCTCAAAATACTCCTTCAAGCGTATGTATGAACCACCGTGACCTTCCTTAGCTTCTAGAATTTGAACAATTGGGAAAAAACTTTGATTTGAATACTTTGTAAAACAAAGAATTATGGTTATGCAGCAACCTCCAAGTTTGCTTTGTCAAAAGAGCATCGTTGAACAAAGCTAATTCCTTGAAGCCCATACCACCTTTGGATTTTGGTTCACACATCTCCTCCCATTTAACCCAATGAATCTTTCTTCGGTCACCCCTCTGTCCCCACCAAAACCTTCAAATGAGCTTTTCAATTTCATCACAAAGGCCCATTGGGAGCTTGAAACAACTCACTGTGAATGTGGGGATCACTTGCACCACCGCCTTGATTAACACTTCCCTCCCCGCTTGTGAAAGCAATTTTTCTTCCCAACCCTGTAACTTCCTCCACGCTCTTTCTTTTATATAATCAAAACTCACATTTTTGTGTCTTCCCACTAATGAGGGTAAGCCAAGATATTTGTCATAATGCAGAATTTCAGGCACCCCCAAAGCTTCCTTTATTTATACCCTTATGGAATCGATAACAGAGGCATAGATAGTACTGCTCAGTCATGCATGCACACCACGCGCTTTCTCTAAACTACTGATGCTTATGAAGCTTTTACAACTGCAACGTGCTTTCACTAATATCAGCCATGATTTTCTTCGCAGACGTGTTCACGTGAAAGAGTAACTTGTTGGAAATGAATGATGACCCAACCCTATCCAAACACAATCACAAATTCGCCAGTCATATCCAAAACACATGTAAGCCCATGCTAAAGAGGTAGAGATAATAAAAGCGTGGAGAAAACACAATTGTGAAGAATTGAGTAATCACACCATGAAGTGTTTGAATTTTGTCACAATTGATTGAAATAATCTCATCCTAATTTAGCTTTGTATTCTAAATCAATTTAAAAACTCGTTCTTTTGGCTTTCTTTTAATTTTTTCTACGAGTAATTAGCTCAAATAAATGGGATACAGTGTGGACTGAGTACTGAGGCCTTTGGTATATATGCAGCAATACTGAATATTGTTCCAACTAACACACACAAACAAACAAACGAGACAGTGGACAGGCAAGCAACACACAAAGAACAAACGGTTAGGAATTGGAAGTTTGAAAAGAAAAGAGACTTTTGAGTGAGAGGGTTTTGTAGCTCAAATCTTCAAAAAAAAAATTCATCTTTCTTTCCTTTGTTTTTGGGAGAGATATACAACTCGATCAGAAGACCGCTCAACGCATTTTATCCAACCAAAAGCTTAGGTCAAAGTGCTATACTACTGTTGGTGTTGGGTATATTTTATAGAACTCACTTTCATTTCTTATTTTTGTTTTCTTTTGACTCGATCATGTAATGTAAAAAAACTTACATCTTTTATTATGTGATTCTTCATTCTTGTGGTTGTGGATGACTCCATTGAAACTCAAAATGTCCTCTTATATGCAAGCTATCAAGATGAAACATAAATTATCCTAACTTTTTATTTTGAATGTGTTAAAGGTCACTGTATTATTGATGAGTGTCAAAGAATGAATGGTGAAATGATGGCTTGTATTTAACTCTAGAGTATTCCGTAGGTAGCCAATTTTGGACATATCTGCTGCCAACTCATGCTTGGCCAGCACGCGGTTCATGCCGGGACAGCACACACACATCTAGCCTCACTCCCACGCATGCTTAGCACTACACATATAAAACCTCACATTCCTACATTGAAAAGGTAGGATCCAGGAGAGAAACCCACGGCAGAGAGAGAAATCTCGAATTTTTTTTGTAAATAACAATAAATATTAAAAAATTTAGTTAATTGTCACGTTTCAAAACAATGTTGAAAACTAGCATCTCGAGTGTCTAAAACTTGAGTTCCAAGATAAAACTCGAGTTTTTAAGTCTCGATTTGTAAATGGATTACTTTAAAGTGGGAAAAAATCAAGCTAAAAATCGAGTTTTAAAAACTCAATTTCCATAAATTGAATAAAAACGCCGCTATAGGGCAACAAAACGTCATTATAGGGCTTAAAAACGCCACTATAAGACTCCCTAAACCTGTACTTAAAATTTTTTTTTGCAGGAAAACGCCGCTATAGGGTTTTAGAACGTCACTGTAAGGCTTAAAAACGCCACTATAGGTGAAATTTTTTTTGCATAAAACTCGAGTCTTAGAGCACCCACAGCAGATGTGCTAAATGTGCCAAATGCCAAATTTTTGACACATTTAGCACACCAAACACAAAAACGGAGTTTTATCAGATGTTCCAAATGGCAAAAATTATACCAAATATGAACAGTACCATTGTAAATTTGCAACGGTACGGATAGATGTTGTAAAAATTTTATTATTTTATATTCCCTTTTCTCTCTCCTCTCTCTTCATTTTCTTTCTTTTCTCCTCTCTCATTCTCCGGTTCCCTCTCTCTTCTTCATTTTTTCTTTTCTCCTCTCTCACTCTCCGGTTCCCTCTCTCTTCGACCAGTCCGGGATGTTTACTGTCAACGACGACGGCGTAGCTCCGACGACGACTGGGCGCTCCGCCAAGCTCGATCTCGCTCCAGCCACTCGGTCTCACCCACGCTCCAGCTACGCTCGATCTCACCCACGCTCAATCTCACCGATCTCACACCCCGAGGCCACCATCAATCTCACGCTCAGCCACGCTCCAGCCACTCTGCCTCTCTCTGGTTGTGGGTTTTTTTTTTTTTGGCTGCAATTTGGGTTGATCTGATGGTGGAGGTGGGTTGTGGGCCATGGGCGGTGACAGTGGCAGTGGTGGTGGGCTGTGGGGGTGATGGCCCTCTCCTCTCTGTTTGAATCGATGGCTATTTGTTTGTTTGAATCAGTGCTGAATCGGTGTTGAATCGGTGGTGGTTTGGCATTTGGGTGGTGGCTGTGCTTGGTGATTGGTATTTGCTGGTGTTTTTTTTTTTTTTTTCCTATTTTGTTGGTGGTTTCTGCCTTGCTGGGTGCGTGATGGTGGGATGGTGGTTGCTATCTTGCTAGGCATGTGTGGTGGTGAAGTGGTGGTTATGCCGGTGGTGGCTGGTCGGTGTTGTTGCGACAGTGGTGGTTGGTGGATGTTGTTGCTTGGTGATTGGTATTTGTTTGTTATCGGTGGCTGAGATAATATATTATTTTAATGAGTAGTATATATTATTTTAATGTATAGAATTGAATGATAAAACATCTGATAAATGGGATGTTGTAAAATGATGTGGTCAAATAATAAAGTAGGTCTTTAATGTGGTAAAATGACATAATTTTTGCCACAGCTGCTGTGAATGCTTTTAAAGACTCGAGATCTGCATTTTCACACTCGCAAAACGAGTCTTTTGGACTCGAGTTCTAATATGAATCTCGAGTTTCTAAAACTCGAGATATTAGTTTCCTTTATTGTTTCAAACGTTGTCTAACTAACTATATACAATTCTTTTGCACATCTATTTTGCACATTACCTCGAGAAATCTCTCTAGCCCTCTCTCATTCTCTCCCTTTTCCTTCATCTCCAACCCAAGAAAAGCCTCCCAAGAAACCCAACAAAATCACCCCAGTAACCTCAGAAGCTCACTGCAAGAAACCCAAAGGAGCAACAAAGGGCAGAAGAACAAGAAGAAGAAGCAGACTCAGAACATCAACAGAGAACCCAAACAAAATCATGAGCTTCTTCTCTCTCTTTTCTTTACTCATTTTTCTGGCTTTTGCTTTGGTTTGAGTCTAACTTGTTTATTGTGTTTTCTTTATAGCTAAACCCTAAATCCCAACGGAAGCAACCACAAGACAGAACCAACAACAACAAGAGCCACCACCATCAAGCATCAAAACAAAGAGAAATGATAACAAAAAGGAAGAATAGAAGCAAAGGGAGTACATCAACTGGGTAAACCTTGAACCCATCTCTCATTTCCCTATTTCCTATCTCTGCATTTTACACTTTTACTCTGTGCACAATACACACATGACACATCCACATCCACGTCCACATCCACATCCACACACACTCTATCTCTAATCTGTGCTATAATTTTACTCAAAAAAAAAAAAAAAAAATTCTGTGCTATAACAGCTTCATTTTTATACACAGTTTCACAACACCGAGCTCACAAACACGGACCCAGCACTTGATTTTTGTTTTTGCACACACACGCCTGGCCACGCGCAACCGTGTGTAAACGCACGCGCCACCACTGCTGTAGATCGTGGTTGACCCGTGAGGCTTTTAGCCTCCACATAACCTTTTTGTGGTTCACGCACCATTCAAGGCACTTTTAGCTTGTAGATCGGAGAGTGGTTAATGGGTTTGAGAGTAGAGAGACTCAGTGAGACCTTGGTTCGGGTTTAGAGCTGGGTTTGGGTCACGGCTCAGAGTTGGACGACATGCAGAGAGATTGAGATGCCACCCTTGTGGTGATGATGGCCGTTTGTCTCGGCGGAGCAAGGAAGTTCTGCATCTTTAGATCGGAGAGAGGGCTCGGGTTTAAATGGAAAGCTCGAGCTTGTTAGAGAAGGGTCTAGGCCAAGATAGTATTGAGGAACCGAATCACCATCGTCTGTGGTGGTGACGAGGATCAGAGATGGTGAAGCTTGAGCTTCGGCCATGAGGGATTCAGGGGTTAGAAAGAGCTCGGGTTTAGTGAGAGCTTGGTGAGGAGGAACTCGCCGCCGTGTGTTGGGTTTGGGCCAAATGGGCCTGACCCGGATACTGGACCCTATTCGGGTCATCTTGGCTTGAAGGTTGGGCTTTCGGCCGAACCGTGAGTGGCTTTAGGGGCCTTCGTTTCATGCAACCAGCCCATCAACCTTATTCCTTAGGCCGGACCCTCTCCACAGCTCTCGGGCTTACACAATCATTGCCCTCTTGCATTCGGCCTACGCTCCCCTTTTAATTAATCTCTTGTTTTACAAACTTTCAGCCCACCTTTGGTTTTAATCCCTTTCACATGCTTCATTTAAGTCTCAGCCCACTTTTTAAATAAAATTGGCCTATGCATGTCTTATTTTAATTAATAAAATGCCACTTTTTTTTTTTTTTTTCATATTTTCATATTCACCTTTATCTATGTTTGCATTTTAATTCATTTTATCTTGTTTGCATGTGTTTTCCCGTTTTTGCATTTTAATCCAAAATTCCTAAAAATCATGGTTTAATTTCAAAATTCCCACATATCATGTTTTAATCCAAAATTCCCAAAAATCATGTTTCAATCCCAAAATCCCCAAAATTACATTTTGGCCCCAAATCTTTCTAAAATTGCAATAAAACCCTCCATCTGTCCAAAAATCACAAAGAGGTTCCCAAACCCCTTGGAAGTTGTTTGAAGTCATTCAAACAACATCAAAGGTCTTTTCATCATCTTTAAACCCTCACTTTTTGCTTACCTTCATTTAGAATAATTGATTTGCACCTTGTGTGATGTTTGCATGCCATGTCTAGGTTTACATGCTCTCATGCTTGCTTCCATGCTTCTTACCCAATCTATGCTTGGATCCACATCCTTACATGTTTTTTTTTTTAATGTTAAATCCACATGCTTCCATGTCTCATACCATGTGTTTGTGCCTAGATCTGTTTGTCTTTCCCATGTGTTGTTTGGCTAGATCCACATGTTTCTATGCTTGTTTACATGTCTATTTGTCTTTCCTACATGCTTTATGCCTTATGCCTTATGCCATGTTTTATGCTTAGATCTACGTCCTTACATGCTTATGTGTTTAAGTGAACATGCTTCCATGTCTCATACCATGTGTTTGTGCCCGGGATCTATCTTCCATGTGCTTATGCGCTCCATGCCATGTTTGTGTGCTTATGCCTAGACCTTGTTTGTCATGCCATGTGCTAATGTAGCCCTTTTGTTCCTTTTACCGCATCTTCTTGTGTTTTGGCCTAATGGTTAGGACCCGATGATCTACACCGAGGCACACATCAAGGGTTTGGATCACCCCTATTTTGCATGTCTATGCTCGCTTGCTTCTATGTTTTATGCTTGTGTTAGCCTCTCTTGTTCTAGGCTTTGCCATGTTTGACGCCCTTGGCGGGTTTGTGGTTGTGCGGTTACATCCGACGCCTATGAGGCCATGTTTGGGTGTAACCTCTTGGGATGCATCACTTAGATGCCGGTTGCTTCGCGCGTACCTCTCCCCTTTTTCGCTCCATGCGATGATTATGCTTACCATGCTTATTTGTGTCACTTGTTGGCTTTCTATACATCTTTACATGTTTGCTTACATGTCCATGCATGAGTCTTGCTTGCTAGTGTGTCATCCGTGCTTTAACACAATGAAGTTATGGACATTCGATCCAAACCTACATTTGTCCCTCGTGGACACCACCTTTTGTTTGCCTTTTTGCTTGTTTGTTTCCTTTCTCGTTTTCTTGCTTGTTTATTTGACTTATTGGTTTCCTGTTCCTTTTTTTTTTTTCTTTGTTTGTCATGTCCCTGTCACATGCTATGCTTATCATATTTATCTTGCTTGTTTGCTTTGTACCCTTTGGCGCATTATCTACGCATATCTTTCTTTCAATTCCTTGTCTGTTGGTTTCTTATCTTTGCCTTTACGTGTACGCACTTAGAGCGAGGACACTTGGAGCTAGGGCATGGTCTCCCATGCGCAAACAAAAAGGGCGCGGAGTCAAGCATGTAGATTTGAGCCAAGCAGCTATGTTTAGTAGGTTTAGGAGCTTAGTTTATTCCTTTTGGTTACGTACTCTTTTAAACCCTCTTCCTTTCTCCTCCATTTCTCCCTTAGATGGTTTGTATTAGGTATATCATGCCCTGTACCATTCGTCCTCATCTTTAGAGTATGGCGGCTCCTGTTTATTTTTTTGCATCTATATTTTGGGCCATGCTCTAGGGATGTAGGCATTTACTTTTCCGCTCTGTGTGCTAGCATTGTGTGTGATGTATGTATATATATACCTACTGGCCCCATTTCGGTGTGATTGTCACAGTCCATGTCACCTAAGGTAAGTGGTGCCTAATTTTCACCGCGAAAGTAAGGTGACATGTCGTCGGATTTTTGCCGTGGAAATCTGGTATATCGCCCGAATGCTTTAGGAAAGCATAGATTGGGACCACACTCATTCAAAAGCCAAACCTCAAAGCCCGCATATATGCAAAGTCCTGAAAGCCAATGTCGAAATCATGTTTTTACAAAAAATTAAGGTTTTATTAAAACAAATGACTGTCCTTGGATAGGCGTTGTGGGGTACCTAACACCTTCTCACATGTAACCAAAAAAATTTTCGGACCTAAGAATCAAGATTTTTTACTATCCACATTAGATTAGGAAAAATTCCCTTTTTCTTAAGCTAGGATTGGTAATAAAATCAATTAGAAATTGGTGACTAATCACACTTTAGAAAAATCCAATGATTGGTTGCAACTTCATTTATAAAATTTGGCCTAGGTTCATACCATAACGTCAAAGGTATGCCTACCTTCCTATATCAAGGGAGAAAGCACCCGAAGCTCCACGCAAACACACACACCATTATTGAGAAGGGCCCTCTAATAGGGTCTCATGTGCACGAGAGTTGTCACCACGGTGGGTGGTTGAATGAAGGCATGGTGGCGGCGGTTTTTTCGCTACCGACCGAGGCCGATCGTCGATCCGTGGTTTTTGACATTGTCCAAAACTCTAAAATCCCAAGGCATGCACTAGACTCTCTCTCTCTCTCTCTCTCTCTCTCTCTCTCTCTCTCTCTCTCTCTCTCTCTCTCTCTCTCTCTCTCTCTCTCTCTCTCTCTATATATATATATATAAAAGAAGGGGTAGGTTATAGATGGTAATTGTAGAGATATCTGTTTTAAGCAACAAGAGTTGGTTTTTCATTTCCTTTTCCTCATGGCTCGAATATTATTCCTCCTTATTGGTTTCTTGGTATCTGGCCTAGAATTATCTGGTGTATATATATATATATATATATATATATATATAGCCTCTCTACCTGTGTTTTTCCATGGAGTAATTTGATGAAGTCATTTTTGTACTGCATGGTATTGGACATTGTCTAAAACTCTAAAATCCCAGGGCTTGCAGTAGACTGTCTAAAGTAGAAGTCTTTTCTTGCAATTAAGGATGTGCTGTCACATAGGAAAAAAAGGCACATAAAAAACTAACATGTCTACATTTTTAAAGGCTTAAAGCTTGAGCGTTACACTGTTTTAAGCCCAATTAGCGAAAAATAAAAATATAAGGAAAAAAAAAACTGTTTGTAAATTGCGAATGTGGAGAACTATAGGGTTGGGAAGCGATCGATTGGAATATTTTTTGGTAAAAGAGGAAGAATAATCGTTAGATTGTTAACGCACCATGGATTGTGAGAAGGGAGCCGCCACAAGTTTGGCCATCACTGTAAGTCTCCAGTCCACTCATTAATAGACTACAGTCCACCCATTAATAGACTACAGGAATCGCCACTGGTAGAGTTTTGTTTTTAATTTAAAATTTTTAGGGATTTTGGTTTTTATTTGGAGAATCAATTGGGTGTTAGTTATGATTTAGATTGGTTTTTTGGGTCAGATTTGGTTTTGATTAAGGGATACAGAGATGGAAGAACCAAGCAGGGTTCTTAGTCTCCAAGAGAGAAAAAAAAAAATCATTCTTTTTTAAAATTTAGTTCTTTTGAACTATGTCTTGACCCAATCCTCTATGAGAAAGGTACGTAGACAGTTTTTTAAAGGCTCAGTCACAATCACCTAAACAAGTTTAGGGCTAGAAGTCAAAACAATGTGATAGAATTGTTTGGATGCATGTTAGGCTAAGCCCATTTGTTTTGCATCAAGCATGCTTAAACTTGGGGCATTGGCCTATTTATGTTGAATGCGGATATGTCCTTGCAAGAAAGCAGGTTTTTCTTTGAGGTATCAATCCATTTTTTTTGCAAGCATGTCCACACTAAGGGTAATGGTCAAAAATGATTTCATGATAACTAGTTTCTAACAAGTTAGAGAAAGAAAGCCATTTTGCACGAACCAACGATGGCAGACCGTGATCTTCTTTCATGTTCCCTAATGGTCGCAACATCAAATGAATGCAGCTTCCATCCAAGCATGGAATATACTCCAATCTAGGAGCATTGGCTATGTATTTCCAATTAATTTTAATGAATAACTCCATTACTGATTGAAATTATCTTTTTGCAAGAATTAAGCAAGGACTTATCTAGCAATCCACAACAACTTCTAGCCATAGTTATTCTCATTCAAAGTCTAGGTTTAAAAGCAAAAAAAAAAAAAAAAAAAGTCGTCATTCTTGCCTCAGGAATAAATCTTCGTTATTTCTAGTCCATCTTCATCTTCTTCACCTTTTCATCATGAACAAATCTCTATTTTCAAAGAAAAAATCTCTATGAACAAATCTTCAAAAGGAAAAATCTCCAAATCCATATTCCAAAGGAAAAATCTCCATGAACAAATCTTCTTAAAAAATTTTCAAAAATTCAATGGAAAAATCTTTAGAATAAGTCTTCAAAAGAAAAAATCTTCATTTTTCAAAATCTCAAATGAATAAATCTTCAAAGGAAAAATATCTAAAACTTTTTTTTCAAGGAAAGATCTCAAATGAATAAATCTTCAAGAAAAATCTCAAATTTTCAAAAGAAAAATCTTCTAGGAAAAATCTACATGATTAATCTCCATTTTTCAAAGGCAAAATCTCTAATAAAAAATTTTGAATTTAAAAATTTTAAAAACTTCAATGGAAAAATCTCCATAGTAAAAAATTTTCAAATCTTCTGAACACATCTTATCTCCAGAACAAATGGTGGACTATGATCTCCTTCTGTATTCCCAAGTGGTCGCAACATCAAATTAGCTTTTCACACTCAACATTCAACAAAGCATGCAGGATGTTCCAAACTAGGGGCAATGGTTAGGTATGTCCAATTATTTTCAATGAATAGCTCTGTTACTAATTGATAATATTTATTTTGCAAGAACTAGGGTTCAAGACCCATTCATATTGACATGAATAACTTCTTACAAGAGATTTTTGGATCCCTAGGAAGCACAGTTGAAATCCCTATTTTTTCTTGGCCTTTGGTAAGCATGTATTGTACTAATTTTTTAAATTTAAATTAAATAAATAAAGAAATAAAAATGCATGCATGAACTACGTTTGGACCCGATCCTCTTACTAAGTGGTACATAGGCAATCTCTCCTAAGATTCGATCCACATTTAGATCTACTACACGTCGGTCTGCATTTTGATCTGTATGCATCATACATTCACCATGGTTAAGTACTGATTGCAAGGTTAGGTGTCTTTTTCATACATTGACATTCGTTTTTCAAGCTTCGTCAATGAGAGGTGTTCTGTAGCCTGCATTTAAACTCACATAAAAGGTAAAATGGTAATTTCATCTTCGAAATATGCATTTTAATTCTGGCCATTAGATCCTTAATCCCATTTTACCAAAATGATATTAATATTGCAACGATCAAATCAACAGGTCATGAGCCCTAATCGAACTATCAGATTGAAAGTTATCATCAAATCAAGTTTTAATGACTTAGATGCACTATCACAAATTGAGTCTAACTATATGTGATTATGAACAATTAATTTCAATTGGTTATAATTATGATCAAATTGAAATTAACAATGTGTCATAATTTGATTGGTTAGGATCACATCTTATGGTAAGGTTGTACACGCTTGATTAATCAGATAGTCAAACATTAATTATTCGATGAATAATTTGAGCAATTATCTTTTTAATTAGGATAAATTTGGAACTAATTAAGTCTAAAATGGGAGTGATCCAGAGAGGAAGGTTTAACAAAAAGGTGGTTCCCTTGACTTGAATCAAATTGCTCCTTATTGGTGTATTAATAGCTCTTATTTGCACATGACCAAACTATCTCAAGCGACCTTTTTTTTTTTTTTTTTTTTTTTTTTAATAAATTTTTTATTAATAAGAGCTACCTCATCTTTAAGTGAATTTCCACATTTCAAATCCTATCTTTTGCTCTTATTTGCACATGACCAAACCATATCCAACGACTCATTTTTTTTTATCAACTGGAGCTACCTCTATCCTTAAATGAACCCTATCTTTCTTTGTATATCCACTTATTCATCATAATATCTCACTTAAGTTCTAATTTTACATGTGCCGGAACATTGTCTAGTCCAATTTTTTTATCTCAATTTTCATTGTCTGATTGTGGGGCAATACTCCACCCTTAAACTATCATTATGCAAAAGTGACTGATGTCTTTGCCATACTACTAAAATTATGGATATTTCCAACAGATAATAGTGCACCTGTAGTTTGCTGTATAATTTTTTATGATACCACTTTAATATGTCCTATACAAAAGTGATTAATATCATAAGCAGAGTTTCATCACTAAGGAGGCTAGGAAGTGTGTTTTTTTCCCTTGGAGTTTAGAAGTTAGAACACATACAATTGAAGAGGCAATCAAATTATTCAAAGTCCTATATAAGAGTGTATTGAGACTTTTGGTGGGTGTTTTGACTAGAATTTCAGAGTGATTCAAGTGCTATTTTTGGTTGGGTGGCTCTGAAGTGAAGATGAATTTCATTAGAAAGATTTAACAAGCTAACTTCTCCACTTCCAACATAACCCCAAGCAAAAAACATGGAGGTCATTTAGTTCATGATCGATATACACATTATATAACAAAATTCTACTAGGGAGAAGCTTCCACAAAAAGTAGACTTTAGAAGTACAAGAGCATAAATTCGTCTAAAATTCAAGCTTAGGCAAATCTCAGAAATTACATACTTGTAAGAGTATCTAAGTATGCTTAAAATGTGAGCACAGTTTTGGTCAGGTTTTACCTTTTATGTTTCTTTCTTTATCTTCTTTTACCCCTCATGCTACATTGCAAAAAGGGATTGCAATCATTGCATACCAATTGCAGTGTTGTTCTCATAGGCCAAGATGTGAAAGTAGGGGTGTTCACCAAATCGCATAAACTGCAAAAATCATACCAAAACCGTCCGCAAAATGGCATAACCGAACCACACAAGTAATGGTGCACCGCACTGCATGATGCAGTGCTGTTTGCACTTGAAAATCACACAAACTACACCGCACCCTCTCTATATATTAATATATTTATTTATTTTTAATATTAAATATATTATTAATAATATAATAACCCTAGGTTTCAAAAAAAAAAAAAAAGTTTAATAATCCTAACAAGTGTTGACTAGAAAAGCCAACCCAAAATAAAGAAAAATTAGCTCAATAATTTAAAACTTGACCCCCAAAAAAAGAGAAAAATTAGTTTTGGGTTGAGTAGGAAAAACCCAAAATTTAAAAAATATACCGATTTCAAACCGCATCTTATATATAATATCGCACATGTGACCACAAAAATGAGGTACGGTGCGGTTATGGTTTTGGCTAAACTCTAAACCGCACCGCACGACACGTGATTGCAAAAAACGGTGCGGTGCAATTACGATTTTAGCTAAACCTCACCGCAAAGTGCGGTGCTAATAATGGTCGAAAACCACACCGCACTGGGAACACCACTTAGGTGGAAGTACGTTCAAAATTTGTGATATCAAACTAGATACTGGGTTCCCATATAAATGGATGGTCATATACTGCGAACCTTCCAAATCTATTGGCCTAAATTTTGATTCGATCAAAGATGCATTTTCATAAGTTCCAATCATGGTCAGACTAAAAAGCTAGTCGTACCTCATGACATCTTGATGAGAATTTATTTAATGAAATAATAACCAGAACAAAAAAAATGAAGAAGCCGGTTATTTTGCTGTAGTGTGAGCACAGTTTTTCTCATGTATTGTTACATTCAAGTTTTCGTTCCAAGCTCATAAGAATAGAAAAGGCCAGCCAAGAATCATGTGCTTATAAAAAAAGAGATGCAAGTAAATCCTTGCTTGCCTTTTCCCAAATCCAACTTGGACCGTCCCCTGTGAATTATTAAATGTAAAACCTATCCTTCGTTTTGAAATTATCTTTCAAGATGGTAGTATCCCTCCAAATTTAAGTAGTTAACAGTGCTGGATCTTTTGACTGTGTAAGAACTCTTCAAATTCAAAAATTCCTTAAACTACTTAGAGAACCCTAGAATTTGTTCTATAAGAGCCCTGAACTTGAGGCCACAATGTTGTTGATAGACGATACAAGGAAACCAATTGGCAAAGACAAAATTGATAAACATGAACCAGACACATCTTCAAAGCACTTTGATTGTGACTATATCTAATGCTTTGATGCTCAAGAAAGCAGGAGGGGCATGGTTTGTAGATTTCTTTTTCTTCTATGAGGAAGTGGGGGAAGGGTGAATGCTGGTCAAATGGATAAGTACTAGCTGACTGCTTTCTTTATAAACAGCTCACCACATCAAAAATAACTCAAAAAGTCAATGTTCCATTATGTAAAATAAATTCATTTCTGATTTGCACCCAAAGAACAATTTCTAAGAAGATTGTGATTCAATTAATCTAAATGTCCACATTAAAACTAGCATGGGATACGAAATCGCCTTTTTTCGCATCCATCTGCTAATTTCCAATTGGGGGTGACATAGTCACTGAGATCCCTGTGAATAGCGGGCATACTTAGAGCATGACGATCACTATGTACATTGCAACCTACAAAAGAGTTCAATCACCATCATCCATAGTGAGATTATATACTCCCAAAAGCACAATGGAACCAAAAGTAACAAAAATAATTGGCCAAAGTTGGAAGTTAAGATAAGAAAGCTTAAAAAGTGAAGAAAACCAGAAATTAATCTTAAAGGCCATACCCATCCAATGTATTCTATCCCATTTGAACTTATAGCCCTTTTCCTGGGGCAAAAAGAGATAGTCAGATTTCATTATATTAGAGCGGTGCAATCTTAAAAAGACTTGTGCAAGATAAACATAACAATACATTAACAAACAGACTCATGACAATAGGGTCAACTATAGATTATAATTATTAACAAAGCCAGAAATTTTTTCATGCCAGGTAATATGAATTTGAAAAGGCAGAGTAAAAAGAACAGTACCGGGCGGCGGTAATAATATTTAAAACCAAGAACAGTGTCCATATCCAACTTGGGTGGCGGCTCCAGTTGGGCATAGTCACGTTCAACCTGTTTAACATCAAGCCCACTCCCTCTAATTAGGAGTCTTTTCTTCAGAACGTAACTGTTCATCCAGTCAGGATAACAGAGCTCAAACTTAACAACAGATCCTGCAAAAAATATATTATAATATAATAATTAAATAAAGGATGAAACAGAATAGAATAGGACAGAAATCATTTAAAGTTCAGTTGGCTCAAACTTCTTCTGCCACACCTATCCTTTTCCATAAAGGAGGTTCACAACATTCTTCTCCTGATTCTGATGATTCTTCTTCGACTGATTCTTTTTTTGATTCTTCTTCTTCTAATGATGATTCTTCTCCTTCGGATGATGATTCTTCTTCTTCGGATGATGATTCTTCTTCTTCTGATGAAGATGATTCTTGCATGCTCAACTTGCATCTTGAAACAACAAGTAAATAAATATAATAATTTAAGATATGAACAAAGTAAAGGGTTGAAATCTCTTATTAAGAATAAGAAAAACGATTTTCATTCATGGTTTATTTCAGAAGAAGAGCAACTGCATTTAATTAATTATTAAGAAATAAGGATTGGCAATTACATGGACTTTGAAACGGCCTCTGCTGGTTCTGTGACCAACTCCATTGGCTCTGTGACCAACTCCATTGGCTCTGTGACCGACTCCATTGGCTCTGTGACCGATTCCATTGGCTCTGTGGCCGACTCCATTGGTTCTGTGGCCGACTCCATTACTGACTTGTAGAGATGGGTCTATAGGTCGTAATTCGTTAACTGTACTAGAAAGTCATAAAAATATCAACAATACAAAAGAGCCAATACTTAATTACAAGTGTAAAGTATTTGATCATCTAACTTTGAAACCATCAACAAAACCTAATACGACATGGATTGAAAATCTAAGTAAACCAAAACAATAAACCATCAAATTTACAGAAGCCAAACAGAGGGGAATCTGAAAAAATGAATCGAATAATTTTGCTAAGTTGCAGAGGATATTAAACAAATTTACGTGGTTGTAAAAGCCTAAAACCGAAAAAACACAGAAATAAACCCCAATAGATCAAACAAAATCAACAAATTTCAAAACCCTAATCCCGCAGAATACAAAAATTTATAACAGTGAACCAGCGTACTTCCAATTACTAACTAATAATATTCTTAGACTAAATCCAAGATAAATTTGATGAATTAATCCTAAACCTCATGCTCATGCGGAGCAGATTGTGCTTAATTCATAACACCAATGAATTCACCGTGTAGTGCCTTGTGGGACGGGCCCTAGTTATTTAAATTGAGAGAAACGGTGAGCTAGCCCTAAAACACAAAATAATCAAACAAAACCCTTTCATATTTTTTTTTTTTTTTTTTTTGCGAGAGAGAGAGAGAGAGAGAGGGAGAAGGAGAAAGAGAGATTACCAGTGTAGGCGAAGAAGGGAAGGAGAGAGCAGCGTGCTGCTAGGGTTCCTAAAAGCACCGACGACGAAAGAGGGAAACCTCAATTTATATTTATAGTATACAACTGGGCCTACTTCGATTAAAAGCCCATTCTTTTTCATTTCTTTTTTTAATGAAAGTGATAATTACTAAAACCGGCTCTCAAAACTTTAATTTTTTTTTTTTTTTTTTTTTTTTGTTAAAGAACCGGCGATCCCCTGATCTGATGGCTCTTGGTCTGATCACCTACGGTTCATTAGCAAAACAATAAACCGTAATAAAAACTTCACCCAACCTATTAATATATTCAACATTTACTCATTTTTCACTATGAGATTAATTCAATTCAAATAACCTGAACAAATAGAAAATAGAGCTTGTGTTAAACTATTTCTCATCAATTTTGGACAAATTTTGGGTCTTAATATGTCAATGTTTTTCTAAAAAAAAAAAATCAAAGTCAAATGGTCAAACCAACAATCAATTCATTTTTCATGAATTTGGTCCCATATTAACCTGTTTTTCCATGGAATAAAATTCCCTTTTAACCTGTCATTCAAGTTAAAGAAAAAAAAGGGAGAGAATTCCCTTTTAACCCATGCATTTTTTCCCGTTTAGGTTTACGCAGGTTGATGACCATATAAATTTCTTTATTTGTTAAGGAATTAAAACATAAAGAGCTTAAACTATAATGGTTGTGTATATGTATATATGTGTAGTTTGATTCTTGGAGGGAGTTGGTAAGGGGAGACAGTTGAAGCGTCTTATTCCAGCAAGTTTCATAATATTGGTAAGTACATAAGGTTCCTAATTTGGCAAACAGAGGACTTAACACTTTAATCGAGCTTGCATTGAGCTTTCTCTAGCGAGGTCTTATGATTTGCTTGTTTAGCACTCCTTGCTAGGCTAATGTCGTTCTCGCTTGAGCAAAATGATTGCGTAATATGTTTTTCTTAACATAATTAAAAAAGAAAAAGAAAAAAGAAAGGAATACAGATTATTTTAAGTCTTTAATGGTTGGTAATAGCCAAGGCAACAATTTGAAGGGTTTGTATCAACCAAAGTCACCTCTCAAGTGTACGTTTTGAAAGGCAACTCTTCATTGTTCACAATTAATCATCCATATTAAGTTTTTTTCTTTTTTTTTAGAGAGTTTCAATCTATGGCGTCCTTTCTTAATGATAGCTCTTTATCATCAAATCAAGACACTAATCAGTTTTTGATGTAGGTGGAGATTAAACCCCAAATCCCTTATACATTCATATTAAGTTAAGTATACATTTTCAAAAATTTTACATAGTTTGCTCAACATTAAAGAGAAATTCATAAGATTTTCCAATATTACTACTTGTAAAATCCAAGCTCAGTTGTATATACCAGGCGATTTGCTTCGAACCCGCTACCAAACTCAATCAAGTGGGGGCAAATATCATCTTTAAAGTTTAAATGACCAAATCGTATCTTTAAACTATTTTATTTATTTTAATTTTTTATACAAGATAAAAATTATACTTTAGCCTAATCTAGGTATATACGTGTGTAAAGTTTCTTTCTGAAAACTTGAACCCCGACCTTACCCCCCACATCTTATAGAGCACTTATAGTTGTGGAGTGACCACCGCAACAAGGGTGCGCGGTGGCTATCTTTAAATTGATTTTAATTTCCTTTCTTTCCGCTTTTTTTTCTCTTGAGATTTGCAAGTTCCCTTAAAAAAAAAAAAAAAACAATAAGTGCGCATTAGATATTTCTAAAGTAGTTGAACTTAAGCACTACTACTCCAAGACTTTTTTTAGAGGGAATTTGAATACTAAAAAAAAAAACATTAAGTTCAAAACTCTTTGAAATATTGAGTCATGACTCTCAAATGTTATGTAAAGAAACACTATAATTTATGAATTTCAATTAAATACAAAATTCTAAATCAATTCCTTAAAAAAACCTAAATTAATTGAAAACTTTTTTTTTTTCCTGATGGCAAATTAATTGAAAACTTTACAACTTTTTTTCTTTGGTTTTTTTTTTTTTTTTTTGGTTTTTAATTTTCTTTTTTGACAAGTAAATTAAAAACTTCATATTAAAATGACAAAGGAAGAATTGGAGACTGGAGATTGGAGTATTTTGATGCTGTTTGGAGTGGGCGTCTACGTTTTCAGATTCTGGGTTTTCAGATTTTTTTTCCCCTGCGCGTGAACAGTAATATCACATGGGTTCACTGTGCAGGGGACAAAAATCACTGCTTACGCACTGTTCACAGCACTATTCATGCACTAAAAAATATTAAAAATGGGTCTCACGGTACTATTCATGCATTTAAAAATTATTTTGCTACAATATTTTCAGTTTTCAGTTTCAGCAACAATAAGTTCAATTCAAACGGACCCTATATAACATTTTGATAAGTAAAATACCAAATTACTATTCACCAATCACATTCGTTATATAATTATCTATTATGCTATAATGTTCTAAATTCTGATGCCTCAATTAGATAAGTTCCAAGCTCAATCAAGAATAAATCACCAAAAGATGCATTGGTGCACAAAAATTTGAAAATGAATAAAAAATTATTGGATTTGAAGCATGAAACTCCAAATGAAGTGCAACAAGACAAAAAGATCCTACCATATTTTCTTCTAATGTCTGCAAGCTAGATAATGAAGCACTTGGTAGGAAAAACAAATAAGGTATCAAAACAAGCACATTGCAAGCAACAAGAACCACATGATATTGGAAAAAAGCTATAACATGAGAAAAAAAAGGAAAGATGTAACCAAAGGTAACCCAAATAAACCAGGAAGATCATGAGATAAGGAGTTATTCAACCAACAGTAAAAGGACTAAACACTAAAAATAGTACATACATGAAGGAAGACAACTCACAACTGATGTAGGGAAACGTAAACCCAAAATAATTTTTTTTTTTTTTTTTTTAAAAGGAAACCATTAGTCCCTTGTCTTTTATTTCTCTATGTTATATTTTATTTAGGCGAAAATGCACATTTAGTCCCTACATTTTAGGCCTATTTACAATTTGGGCCCTAAATTGATTTAGCTCCTAGGTTAGTCCCTGATTTTCAAAAATCGTTTTTAAAATAGTCCCTACCGTCAACCCAGTGACAGAAAATGTTGAGATGGCAAACGGAGGTCCTAGTAGTCAAACCCATTTATTAAAATAATAATTAAAAAGCTAGCGTGACACTGCCACCTCATCCATGTCAGCATTTTAATCAATAAAATAAGCCACGTCAGAAAATTAATCAATTAAAAAAACATTCTAGCACTAAAATAAATCAAAAATCATATATATTTTTTGAAAAAGAGAGCTTTACACTAAAATTAAAACAGATATAAAAACTGAAATTTGTTTTTCTTAAATCAATCAATAAAATTAAAATTATAATGCATAGATAAATAAAAAATTAAAAAATATGAAAACAAACGGATCAAGAGGCTTACTTTAGTTTTCATGGTATTGCTGAAGAAACTCTAGCTAGAGAGAGATAGAGAGGACCTTGAGGATGCGAATCTCGGTGTTGAGGAGACGAGATGCACGAACGATGTCGTTGGTGTTGCCATCCTCGCATCTTTGAAGCTCGGATCTTCAACCATCGCTATTGATCATCCTTAAAGCTCGAATCTTCAACCATCGTTGTTGCAATCAGCAGGTTACTCTCTCTCCCTCTCTCTTGTTTGATCGGCGATGGTGGTAGTGGGTTTGATTGGGTTTTTATGGGTTTTCGTTGGGTGGGTTGTGGCCGTGGAGATCGGTGTGGTCATGGGTCTTGGATTATGGGTTTTGGATTCGTGTTTACAGGTTTCATTGGAGGTGGCTGGGTTTTTTTGGGTTTCCATGGGGGTGGGTGGTCTTTAATGGAGGTGGAGATCGATGTGGCCGTGGAGATCGGTGTGGCTGTCGGGAAGATGGGTTTCTGCCATGAAGAATAGGAAGAACAAGAAAATGTATGTTTATTGGGTTTTTTGTGTTTGTTTCCCAAGAAAATTTATAGGTTTATGGGTTTGTTGGAGATTGGTTTGTTTACTGGGTTTATGGGTTTGATCTGTTGGAGAATTCGGTGTTGATTGTGTTAGAATTTGGGGAAGAACATGAAGAATTCAATGGTCTTGATTTGTAGTAGATCTGACGGTGTTGGGTTTGATGATCAGAGAGGTGTTGAATTTGGGTTTTTTCTTGTTGTTGTCATTTATGTCCTAGTGATCTGGGTTTGAGTTGTTGGTTGTTGCGATTGTGTTCTTGTGACAGGTTTGAGTTCCTGTTGTTGGGTTTGATTTGGGAAGAACATGAAGAACAATCGAAGAACATAAAGAATATGAAGAATTTTTTTTAATTAAATATATATGATTTTTGATTTATTTTAGTGCTGGAATGTGTTTTTAATTGATTAATTTTTTGATGTGGCTTATTTTATTGATTAAAATGCTGACATGGATGAGGTGGCAGTGTCACGCTAGCTTTTCAATTATTATTTTAATAAATGGATTTGACAGCTAGGACCTCCGTTTGTCACCTCAGCATTTTCTGTCACTGGGTTAACGGTAGGAACTATTTTAAAAATGATTTTTGAAAATTAAGGATTGACCTAGGAGCTAAATCAATTTAGGGACCAAATTGTAAATAGGCTCAAAATGTAGGGACCAAAAATGCATTTTCGCCTTTTATTTATTATTATGTATTTAGTATTTCAAAATGTCATGTCACTAGCAAGTGACTTTTAATGAAGTTGGATGGTTAGAATCTAATTGTTAGAGTAAGATAAAGGATTAGGATTCTATGGTTACTAAAGTCTATCATAAAAAAGCCTATGTTATCTTTAATTTTGTTATAATTTTCTTTGATTTAATCTTGATTGTTACTAAAATTTCTTCATAAACCCTTCTTCTACATTAGACCTAAGTTCTCCTCACCAAATAAACAATCATGGGACTCAATAGTCCACACTGGAAGTGCCCCTAATTTGGAATCCAATTCACCAGTTATAGGTTCATTAAAAGAACTTATATAAGAAAACTAATCTTTATACACACACACACACACACACACACACATATATATATATAACGAAATTTATTGCACCAAAAAAATGATCACCCAAGTCTCCAAGGTGTATACAACTTGGGACCGAAAATAATCAAACACTCAAATAACAAACATCTACCCAATCACAAACCAAAAATTAAGAGTGACTTCCTATAGCTAACATCCAATCCAATAAAGTTCTAAAGAAAAACAATTTCAGTTCCACTAAAGTCCTTTCTAAATCCTTAAAGCTCTGGTAATGTCATTCTATAGATACCTTTAAACCCATTACATAGATACAACCCTTACTAAATGGTAAAAATACACCCTCTCCTTCCTATCATCTTAAATGTAAATATCCTAAGATTAAAATAAGAAAACAAATTTAAAGATAGTTTCCATAGAAACCTATAACCCCATTACATAGATATAACCGTTATCTAGTTCATTCACTATAAAGAAGAAATTTAACGCACTAAGATAGAAGAAATTTGACACACAAATACATGTTCGCAAACACACACAATGCAAGCATGGCAGACAGTTTAGCGCTTAATCATTTTTATAAACAAACTGAAACCAAACTACATATCATCTAGAATTACAAACATAAGAGTGGTGTAGCACAAATTAGTTTAACAGAGTAAATTCACGTAATAGCTACTACAATAATTGATTACTTGTGTTCTCTTCATTCATAACATCAATGTCCTCTTTCTCTAAGAGATATATTTTAACCATTCTCTAAGGGATGACTTTGATCTAAAGAACCAAGTGAGAACATTATCACAGTATATGATGAAAAGATTTTCAGCTTATAAATCACATAAGAAAAGTTGCCAACTTAGCTTCTTGGTAGATTTTTTTTTTTTTTTTTTTTTTTGGGAGTGGTGTTTGGATTTTGGATTGAGTTTCACCTTCACAAGGGTAAAGAATTCTTGAGAAATTCTATCTCATGGTGAGATAGATAGAGCTGGTATTTCATTTATATAGAAACTATTACATTTTGTATATTGTCCATTTAGATGGATATGTACACAAGAGAAAAAAATAGGGAGCAATAAGGACAGCTAGCTGTGATATTTTGAAACTAGCACCAACACCTGAAGGTTTTTCTGCACCATCATTGGGAGTTGCTGGTAAGAATGGTCAAATTACAGGATTGGTACGAGTTACAACAGTTAAAAGTGTGGAGATCTTAGAGGGTAGAGTTGTTCGGATATAACTCTCCCCTTTTTGGTGTGCACATATTTCCTAAGATATTTGTTGGCTTTATTTCCTGAAGTTTTGTTGTAATAATTTCCTTTATTCTTTTGCTGTAATAGTGCAGTTTAAAACATCGTCAGGCATTGATAATGATGATGGCAATGTGGCAAAATCAGTTGAAAATGCCCAGTTGAGTGAGGAAGTAAATGGTACCCCTAAATATGGCAATGGCGATGTGAATGGGAGCACAATCTGTGAAGCTGAGGATAACTCTGACGATGATGATGATGAGTCAGAGCATCCTGGTGAAGCTTCAATAGGAAGGAAGATATGGACTTTCTTCACAACATGATGGCTGCAATAGTGTCTTTAGTTCACTCTTAGGAACTCCTCATTCTCTCTCTTTTATGGGTATCAACATTGTGGAATTCATGTACGCTTTAGGGATTCTAGCTTTAGTTAGATTTCCTTTGTTTCGAAATGATCATGTATATACGTTATGGCATATATGCATAACTACATGTAATGATGTATAATTCTACCTAGCCAAACATTGATCATCAATTTTTAAATTTCTTTCTTATTTTGTATCTAGTCAAACACTATTTAGCTTGATCATTTATTTAATAATTTCTTTTTTCACTTTCAGTCTAGCAAAATACTGTAGATCTATTTATTAACTTTTGTCTCACTTCCTCTCTGCACAAAAAACCAACAAACCCCACTCACACAACTGCCACAAAAACACAACAGACCCACACAATTGGTCACAAAAAACCCAACACCACTCAACCGGCCACCACAACCGGTCGTAAATTAACCAATCACCATCACCATCACCACCATGCTCATAGCTAGCCACAAAACCCATCACCACTACAAAAGAGAGCAAAAAAGGAAAAAAAAAAGATTTGAGTATGAGGAAACAAAGAGATGAGTAGAAGAGAGAAAAATAAAAATAAGATAGTGTAGGGAGAAGAGAGGAGAAGAAACAGAGAAACGGGTAAGAGTTAAAGAGAGTGAAAAGAAATGAATAGAAAAAGAGAGAGAGTTAGTAAAAAAATTTGTTTTTTTTTTTTTTTTATACCTTTGTAACACCGTATAGTCCGTATATTTTTATATTTAGCTTCTCCACATTTAGTGAACGTTAATTTTTTTTTTCTCATTCTTTTATTGGTTTTTGTGTTTTACGTTCTTTGCTAATTCTCACTATATTATTTGTGTTTTGTCAAAATTTTTTTTTTTTTTTTGCCAAACCGACATTGGTTGCTCTTTTATATATATATATATATATATATATATATATATATATCTCATAAATAATATGGACATGGATATCATAAATAATATGTGTAAAAGGGTATAATTTCATAATTAACTCGGAAAACTGAGGGTATCAATGTAATTTGAACTTTTTGAGTTGGATCGCCCGGGACGTGCGGTTTTTTTGTTGCTGATGCATGTGAGTGAAATTAACATTATAAAATGACTGATCTGCCCCTGATACTATACGTAAACCAAGTCATAAGTCATGAAGAAGACGAGGGTAGAAAGTGTAAAAAAGAAAAGGGAAAGAAAGAAGTAAAAACTACACCATATATTGGTTCTGTTATAAGCATTTGTCTCAAAACGGTTTTTGTTGTCCATTTAGTTCCCTCTCTTTCCCTCCAAGCCCTCTCTCTCATAAAACACACTCTCTCTCCCAAACCAGAAGAGAAAGAGCGTCTCTGTTCTTCTTCGTTGCTTCTCAGGTAAGCCTTTTTTTTTCTCTCTAAGATTGAATCTCCGTTAACGATTTTTCATCTCCGTTAACGATTTTTCATTATAGTTTGCAATTTACGCTTTTCGTTTTTTTCGAATCGAACAAGTTTAATCTCATTTTCTTCATCGTTTTGGTCACTTTGATCCATATCTGAAGTTTAGGTTTCAAAGAAAATATCCACACGCAAGTCATTGTAGTTCAAGAACTGAAAAAAATGCAAACTGACTCGTCGTCGAGCACCGTAACCGCGAACACCATGTCCGCCTCGCCGTTCAAGTCGCAACTACTCCATCCAAACGACGTCGTTTACAGCTCTCGCTACTCTCCTCCGACCTACTCCTTCGACTCGCCGAATTCGGACTCGGTCTCCAACTCCAACTCCGACCAACGCGTGTACCACTCTCGGACCGTACAGGAGCACCAGGAGATCGTGAACCGCCATTCGCTGTACCTCACTCGCCTCCGCGAGGCCACCGGAGAAGTCGAGTCTCTCCACCAGGAGAACAACCACCTCCATCCTTTGCTCCGCTCCTCCGCCAGCTCCAACAACTTCACTACTGTTGCGTCGTTTTCTGCCATCGACGCCGCGTTTCGAAGGTTGAGAATCGAAGGAGGCATGAACGAAGGAAGCGATCACGATCACGATCAGATTCCCTGGGATGACGTGGCGATGCCAGATCTGATTGAGAGTCCGACGAGCGTGATCGAGAGCGGAAGGATCCAGAGTGCTGACGTGGAGCGCTTCTCGTTACCGAAGAGTATCTCCGTCAGTTCCGATGGTTACTTAAAGAACAATCACGCTCATCATCAACCTGCTGCTGGTTCCAGTAGCACGACTGAGACCGCGAGTCCACTCAACGCCACGGTAATTACGTAATTTAACGGTTTTTGCTTTTTATTCCTTTCAATTTCTTGTTTATTATTGCGAACTTGCCATGCTTTATTGATTTTTTTATTTTTTGTTTTTGAGTAAAGCTGAAGAACTCTGAAACTAGAAAATGGAAATTAATGCAACAGTGATTAGGGAAAAAGGAAAAAGAAAACGGAAAATAGGTGAAAGATTTGGGTACGGAGAGGACCATAGGTTTATAGGCTTGGATGCGTGACACGAGTACACAAGCAGATGCTTTATTTTGATTACGAGCCAGTGGATGAGAGGATCATGATGTGCACAGTGAGCTTCAGTTCGACTTGTCTGTTCACTTTCATGTTGGGGAAGCGCGCATGCCACGTAGACGTGTAACGAACTTTTATTATGATTTGTTGAAATTTATTATTATTATTTTTTTCCTGAGAATGATTGTGTTGTATTATCCGTATATATTATTATTATTATTATTATTATTATATATTAAAAGGATTTAAAGGGTTAATCATCACCATCTAAATGACCAAAAATGCCACTAATTTAATTAAATAATCTCTGTTCCTAAAAAATAATAATGAGGTTAAATTTGTAATACAATAAAATTTTTTAAAAAATTATAAATAAATTTCTTAAAACTTCTTACTAGATTTCCTATAAATTCTTACCAGAATCTTAGACAGATACAAATTCCTCACATTTTATTTTAAAATAAAAAATAAAAAAACCTCCAATCCCATGAGTCACAACTTCCCACCCCATGTACGAACTTCAAAAAATAAAAAATAATAATGAAAATAAATAAAAATTATGACACTAAACCAAAAAAAGATTATTGAACCTATTATATAGTTTTGGTTTTTTATTCACATCATACACAATATACTATTCCAACCAAACCCAACATTTTTTTTTAATCTTATTTTAATTGATTTTTTCCTTTTATTTTATTTCTTCCACACGTTTTTCTCCCAATTCTCTCTCGTTTTTTGCTGGCTCACAATTTTATTTGGTCTTCCTGCTCACATGTTTTCAATCCATCTTAGATCTAAAAAAGTCAAAACCATTTCTTAACAGATACAAATCTGAGTGTCTCTCTTCTTTGATCTAATTTCAAACTTAAAAACTGTAATTACAGATCTCTGTCAAAGTTTTCTCATCAACCACTCACAACCATTTCATCCATTGATAATTTTTTTTTTTTTTGGTGTTTTGAGAAGAAAGCCATCAAGGCCTAATCAATTAATAAAGTTAGGAACTGATATCAATAGATAAAGTTCTCCCTCAAGTGTGGTAAAGGAAGTTATTTATGGGTGATGTATAGTTACCATAGTATCGGACTAGAATTTGTTTAATTATAGCTAAACGGACTTGGTATGGACTGGTTATTATTATGAGTTAGTCTTTATTATAATACTCATAGTAAAGATATTTAAATGTACTGAATAATTGAAGTTCGTATTGAAACTGTAATGCAAGAAATGATTGTAGTATTAAACGTTTATTTTTATTTTTTTTAAATTCGTGTAAAAAATTCAGAAACATTTGGCATATATATATTTTTTGATATATATAGACACACAATCACCTAAAATTATTATTGTGGCATTTGATTAGGGAGGGATGAAACATGGCAATAAGTTATGGCAGCTTTGGTGTTTAACTTTCTGTGAGTTTCATGATTTAATAGAATAAAGAAAAAAGTAGGTACACAACATTTTTATAATAATTTTACAATAAAGCTAAAGTGTTAAGCGATTAATGATAGATAATTTTACAATAGGATTCCGTATGTTTGAAAACAGAATAGAAGACGCCGCTTTTTATAGTTTATGTGCGTACATGAATTATACGTGTATATACTAACTATGAGTCGTTTACAATAATTTCACAACGAACCATAAGTGGTAAGTTGTTGCTTGTTCTAATTTGAATTCCTAATGAAAATTACTTGTTTGCCTCATAACTGCCAATATAACAATCCACCATTTAAAATTTGTTGTAAAAATATTATAAAAAAAAATTGTAGACATAATATTTCTTAGACAAAAGAGAACTTTTATTTTCCTGTTGTAGTCATAGGCCCAACGACTAAGTTTTGGCCCAACCATCTTTTTAATGTAACAAACTTTTTTCTTTTTTTTCTTGTTTCTCAAAAAATAAAAAACTTTTTTGCTCTATTTATTTATTTGTTATATTTTATAATTAATAAAATAGTTATTCTAATTTGCTAGAAAAGTGAAATCATAAATAAAATTAAAATAAGTTCTAAATCCCAAATAAGGTTCAAAAACTTATGACTACCAATTGATATTTATAAATTACATGAAAAATTACAATTACCTCCTCTTAAGTTTCCATTTTTGCACTCGCCTACTTTTTAATTTGAAATAAGATACTCATGTCACATAAAATAAACACCGCTTACACTTACCAACCCTTAGAACATTCACATAAGTTCGTGTGTATTAGAAAAATGTGTAAATTTACACAATTTTTCCTAAAAATGACTCACATAAGTCCGTGTATAAATGTGCAAATTTACAAGTTTGCAATAGTAATCGTATAAATTTACGCTGATACTATTCATTTTGTATTTAGTTGTTTATTCTTTTTTTACGTATCTCGAGAATGAAGAAAGAAAGTGGATGTTGGTTATTATGTGTGAAGAAAGAAAAATAATATAAAAAATCAAGAAATTTTGATATTTTAATGAAATGTAGTGTAAAATAGATAATCTGATGTGGGTTTTTTTGAAAAGTAAGTATGTAAAATAGAAAAAATAGGTTCTTATGCTAAAAAGTAGGTTCTTCCCCATTTTTCATGCTCGACTTGTACTATTGTCCATACCTCCTCTAATAAAAAAGTCGGAATTTTTTAAATACCGTTTGCCTGCTATTCAAAAAGTTCAGTGTATATAGTTTATATTTTTAGGGATGTGAGTGTCTTGTTCTAAACTAGATTGGATGTGAATATAATAACCAAAGACCTTAGGGAAGGTAATTGCAATTATCCTATAATTTATATGTGTCTACTAAAACTTTAGCTTTGATACGCACTAACACTCTATTTGTTTTAGCATTAACATTTTTGGGAAATTGGTTCATTTTCCCAGAGAGCACTTTCTGGAAAATTATTTCATTTTCTAGTATTTGGTAACACCTAGAAAATAAGCTTGAGAGAGAATATTTTCTGGTGTTTGGTATGTGCAAAATATTTATAATATTTCTTGTATATTTTAAAACATGTTAACATGTGTATTGTATAAGCCCAACTAATGTACTCAATATTTATAAAAAAAAAAAAAAAAAAAATCAAGAATGAATTTGATTTTTAAACAAAAATTTTGATAACAGATACAATCAAATTTAAGTTGTTCAATTTTCATGATATCTAGCATGGCAAAAATGTCAATATACCACTATATTCCAAAATATATAACAATATGCCACTATTTGCGAAATAATTAGAAGAATACCACTGTTCTATAACTCGAGTTTTATGTAGAACTTGAGTTCTATTAATGAAATGCACGGTGGTATATTGCCATTTTTGCCAGTTTATTGATGTGCTTGTTGTGTTGTGTACTGCAATCCGATACCCACTGCATGCATGTATGTGACTTAGTTAATTCCATCTTACAAATTAATCTCTGTCTAATGTCTATCTCATATCTTTTAAGCTTTGCACTACTTTTACATGGTTGTGTAAAGGGTAATAAAAGAGCAGCTTTCTGTTTTTGTGAATGAAAGTCTGTAATCCATCTTAATTTCTTTCCTAATCAGAGTCGAGCGGAAGAGTGAATTGTGTATTAAATGTCTGCCATTGAAGTTTTCATTGGCCCCATGAACTGGATAAATAAAATCGAGACACATGCATGTGTGCCCTTGTTTAAGCGTAGCTTGGTAGTTTGAAACTACAAAGAGGATGTGCCTTCTTGCTTGGGTAATGGTGTGCCCAAGCATTCCTCCATGGTCTTTACCACTTTGAAACTACAAAGAGGATGCCACCGCGTCACATTTTTTTGAAACTCGAGTTTCAAAACAGTGGTAGATTGCTAAATATTTTGCCAAATAATGCTATTTGGCCATTTTTCAATTTTTGCCTATCTAGCAGTCATCTTGCACATATATATATGAAAAGTAACACACACACACACACACACACACATTTAAACTAACCATAAGATCCATTTTAATAGTTCAAAATTCCACATAGACCAAATAGTTTAACCTACAAAATAATCTAGTACAAATAGTTTGATAAATGCCAAATAGTTATGCGCCACGTGAGAGAGAGATTGTTTTCCAATTTTTTTTTTGGAGATTACCTATAGAAAATAAGCTTTATTTATATTAGATTTTTCTGTTGATTAAAAATAGTTTTTTGTTGTCCAATTTTTTTATGCTACCAAACAATGGAAAATATAGAAAATTATCTTTAGATAAAATTTTCTAGAGAAACAAACAGAGCGTTATTAGTTATTGCCTCATCAATTTGAAACAACCTTGTATGTGTACCCAATTCGCCTTGGAAGCTTCTAAATTTATCCTGGGCTTGTAGCTTTATTTTTCCGGTGTCCTTTCTTTTTCCTTTCTTTTTGGAGTGCCCTTGCATAGTTGCATTGTATACTTTGTTTTCTTCCTTTGTTTATTAATAAAAATTCTCTCTTTTATCTATCTTACACAAAAGGAGAGAGAACAGCCCGCAATCCACCACCATAGAGATTCAAAGACCACGATCTACCACGGAGATTCAAAGACCGTGATCAATGATCCACCACCACTACGATCCACCGATGAGAAGGAGAGACAACTGGTGAGAAGAAAAAAAAAAGGGGGAATGAACACTAAAAAGAGAAGAAGGAGAGACAAGAAAGAGAGAAAAGAGAGAGAGAGAGAGAGAGAGAGAGAGAGAGAGAAAGAGACAAATGGACTGAACAGAGAAGGAAGAAAGAGAAGAAAGAGAGAGAAGAAAAATAATTTTTTAAGGAAAAATAGAGAGAGAATAAATAAAATATTATTTTTTATTATAAGATTGTAGCTGCAGAA